>JALAZF010000269.1:1800000-2272500 GCA_022829125.1 Lathyrus tuberosus | reverse complement strand
TTAAATATATTTGTATTTAATTATTATGTTGTTACACCGAAATAATGTATATCTTGAATCATACTAAAATATACTATAAAGAAAAATGTTAATTAAAAAATTGTAAAATATTGGTCAAGTTTCAGAAAAATAAGCCTTTATTTAAAAATGAAGTTTATATTTATAAATAATAAAAATAATACATTATTAAGAGATTTTTATTTTTTTTATTTATAACAATTTTATTTTAAAATATTATAGTTTATTGAATTCTAAGTAAATTTTATTATTTTTTATTTAAATAAAATAAAATTATATTTATTTTAATATATATATTTTCAGTTTAATTAGTACTCATATTCCATTAATATTTTGAATAGATGTAAGAATTTTTATAAAATATAAAATTTGCTTAAAGTTCGGAAAAAAAATATATTCTTTATAATAAATAAATTTAAATATTTATAAATATTAAAAATAATATATTTTAAAGAAAATCTGATTATTTATTAATAACAACATGGAAATTAGATTTTTTATATTTAATTATATCTATATTGTATGTCCAGTTATCTAATATATTTTTATGTCCATTATTATATTGTTGATTATTGTTTATTGTTATCAATTAATACATTTATAGTATATTTATATACATTTCTATCCATATATATCCATATATATACATTTATAGTATATTTATATATATATTTATCTCTTTATAGTAAACTTTAAATATATTAATGTTTATACATATTTATATATTTATACATAATTTAAATATATTTGTATTTAATATTTCTATTTTGTTACCACGAAATAAGATATATTGTAATCACAATAAAATATAAATCAAAGAAAGTTTTGAAGTTAAAAAAAATATATTCTTTATATTAAAATAAAGTTTTATGTTTATAAATATTAGATATAATATATTTTAAAGAAATTTTGATTATTTATTAATAACAACATGGAAATTATATTTTTATATTAAATTATATCAATATTGTATGTCCAGTTATCTAATATATTTTTATGACCATTATTATGTTGTTGATTATTGTTTATTGATATCAATTAATACATTTATAGTATATTTATATACATTTCTATCCATATATATCCATAATATATATATAAATATATATATATATATATATATATATATATATATATATTTATATATATATATATCTATTTATAGTAAACTTTAAATATATTAACGTTTATACATATTTATTTATTTATACATAATTTAAATATATTTGTATTTAATATTTCTATTTTATTATACCGAAATAAGATATATTGTAATCACAATAATAATAAAGTTTTATATTTATAAATTTTAAAAATAATATATTTTATAGAATTTTTAATTATTTATTAATAACAGCATAGAAATTATATTTATTTATATTCAATTATATCTATATTGTATGTCCAGTTATCTAATATATTTTTATGCCCATTATTATATTGTTGATTATTGTTTATTTATATCCATTAATACATTTATAGTATATTAATATACATTTATATCCATTAATATATATATATATATATATATATATATATATATATATATATACACACACACACATATATATATATATATATATATATATATATATATATATATATCCATATAAATACATTTATAGTATAATTATATATTTATTGTAAACATTAAAATATTAATGTTTATACTTATTTATATATTTATATAGCATTTAAATATATTTGTATTTAACTATTATATTGTTACACAAAAATAAGATATATCTTGAATCATACTAAAATATACTACAAATAAATTTGTTAATTAAAAAATAGTAAAATTTTGGTCAAAGTTCAGAAAACTAAGCCTTTATTTAAAAATAAAGTTTACAGTTTTAAATACTAAAAGTAATACATTTTAAAGAAATTTTTAATATTTATTTTTAACAAATTTTATTTTAAAATATAATAGTTTATTGAGTTCTAAGCAAATTTTATTATTTTTTATTCAATTAAAATTATATTATATTTATTTTAGTATCTATATATTTTAGGTTTAATTAGTACTGATATTCCATTAATATTTTGAATAGATGTAAGAATTTTTATAAAATATAAAATTTGCTTAAAGTTATGAAAAAAATATATTCTTTATATAAAAATAAATTTATATATTTATGAATATTAAAAATAATATATTTAATTTGATTATTTATTAATAACAACATGGAAATTATATTTTTTATATTTAATTATATCTATATTGTATGTCCAGTTATCTAATATATTTTTATGTCCATTATTATATTGTTGATTATTGTTTATTGATATCAATAAATACATTTATATCCATATATATCCATATATATATATATATATATATATATATATATATATATATATATATACATTTATATTATATATATATATATATATTTATCAATGTATAGTAAACTTTAAATATAATATTGTTTATAGATATTTATATATTTATACATAATTTAAATATATTTGTATTTAATATTTCTATGTTGTTACACCGAAATAAGATATATCTTGAATCATACTAAAATATAAAACAAAGAAATTTTTGAAGTTAAAAAAATGTATTCTTTATATTTTAAATAAGGTTTTAAAATTATAAATATTAAAAATAATATATTTCAACGAAATTTTGATTATTTATTAATAACAATATTAAAATTATATTTAATTATATCTATATTGTATGTCCAGATATTCTATATATTATTATGGCCACTATTATATTATTGATTATTGTTTATTTATATCCATTAATACATTTATAGTATATTAATATACATTTATATCCATTATTCAATATATATGTAAATATATATGTATATATATATATATATATATATATATATATATATATTTATATATTTATAGTAAACTTAAAAATATTAATGTTTATACATATTTATATATTTATATATATTTAAATATATTTGTATTTAATTATTATGTTGTTACACCGAAATAATGTATATCTTGAATCATACTAAAATATACTATAAAGAAATATGTTAATTAAAAAATTGTAAAATATTGGTCAAGGTTCAGAAAAATAAGCCTTTATTTAAAAATGAAGTTTATATTTATAAATACTAAAAATAATACAATTTTGAGAGATTTTTATATTTTTATTTATAACAAATTTTTTTTTAAAATATTATAGTTTATTGAATTCTAAGCAAATTTTATTAATTTTTATTCAAATAAAATTATATTATATTTATTTTAATATATATATTTTCGGTTTAATTAGTACTCATATTCCATTAATATATACATTTGTGTGGTTGTTTGAGGCATTTTTGAAAGCAATGGAAAGGCACAAACCAATTTTGATTATAACAGATCAAGACCCAACTATGAAAGTTGTTGTAGAGAAGGTCTTTAGTGGTTTTTCACATAGATTTTGCATGTGGCATATTATGAAAAAAGTTTCTGAAAAGGTAGGTGCTTCCGTAAATGTCAACATTGATTTTGATAATCGTTTCAAGTCATGTGTTTGGAATTCAGAGTCTCCAGAAGAATTTGAGTTAAGATGGAAAAATATTATTGGTGATTTTAAGTTAGAAGAGAATGGTTGGCTTTCTCAAATGTATGAAATTAGAAATATGTGAATACCAGCCTATTTCAAAGATATCTTTATGGCTGGAGTTTTGAGAACAACCTCAAGATCAGAAAGTGAAAATTCATTCTTTGGTAATTACTTGAATAAGAATCTTAGCTTGGTGGAATTTTGGATGTGATTTGATTATGCGATAGAGGCACAAAGGCATAAGGAACTTCTTGCAGATAATGATACATTTAATTCTGTTCCAGAAATGAAATTGCATATGGATTTAGAAAGGCACGGTAGAGATGTTTATACTCATGAAAACTTTTACATTTTTAGATGGAATTATGGAGTGCATGTGTAGATTGTGGAATTGAAAGAACGTAAGAGGAAGATGGAAATTCATTATTTTCTACAATGGATAATATTTTGATCAATGGCACCAAAGTGAGCAAACATAGAGAAGTTAGGTATCATCTCTCTGATCATATTGCTTATTGCTCATGTAAAATGTTTGAATATGAAGGTATGCCATGTCGTCATATTCTTTTTATATTAAAAGGGAAAGGTTTAAATAACTTCCAAGTCATTACATAGTTAATAGATGGACGAAATTTGCAACAAGTAGACCAATTTTTGATTGCGATGGAAATGTGTTGGAAGGATGCTCTAAATTTGAAAGTGAAAGTAAGCTAATCTTAGATGCATGGGCACAGTTTTTAAAATGCATGCATATGGCAGGTACAAGTAAAGAGAAATTGCTTCTTATTATAAATGATGGTGCTAGTACTGAATCAAAATTGGCTATGATGAACAGTGATATTTCTCCAACAACCCTAGATGAAGTTGAGGTTTTTATTGGTTCTACTATTCCAAAAGAAATTGATATTCTTCCACCTGAGCCTTCAAATACCAAAGGATGTGGAAAACGAATTAAAGGAGGAAAAGAGAAGGCAATGGAACAACACCAAAAAAGAACAAGATTTTGCAAAGCTTGTAAGCAGTACGCGTATCATGATAGTCGTAATTGTCCCAAAAAATCATCTTCATAGCTTTTGGTATGCCCCTTATGTTATATCTTTATCTTTAGAATTTTGTTATTAAGATATTTAATCTTCCAATTACTTTTTACTCAGGAATTGATTTAAGACTTGCTATCATGGATGAATGAATGAATGAAGACTTTCAGTTTAAGACTTCTATTAAAATTATGCAACATTTTCGTGCTTAGAATTTATGGCTTTGAATTACTTTTTGTTGAAGACTTGTAATTTTCTTTAAGATTTTCAGTTGAAAACTTACTATCTTGCAATTACTTTTTGGTGAAGACTTGTAATTTTCTTTTATAAATTATTGCTGAGTTGAAACTATGTAATTTTTAACATTTTCTTGGCTCAGAATTTATGTCTCATATTCAACAATTATGCAGCATAGTTATTTTATATATTTATACCTTTTCTTGGTTGAGAATTTGTGATTCGGTTTCATAATTATGCATCAGTAATAATATTAACTTTATTTAAATTATCAATAGTTTATACTAATAGTAACAACCATAATTTTTATACATAAATGAGAAAATTAGAAGAAAACAAAGGTGTGGTCAATATTCATGTATAAACTATCAGTAGCTTATACTAACTGTATCATTTTTCTTGTCATTACACAATTAAAATTTTGATTTCTAAATGATTTTGTGAGATAGAAGAAACACATAGGAAAGAAAGACATGATGGATATTGAATAGAAATTAGCCACAAAAATGAAATTTGTAGTGGTAACAAATTTATAAAGGTTGTGGTCATGGAGACTGGCGCCGGCAACGTAGCTGGTAAAAGATCTATACAGATTATGGTGTGATTCATTGTTACAGTAAAAACTAATTATAAATTCTTTCAGTTACAGTAAGAACTTATTTTTTAATTCTATTTACTAGTTTGTTTTAATATATAATTTTGGTGCGTTTTATTTAGGACTGTTATCAATGGATAGTGATATCATTAATGGCAGAATAAAAGTTACTAAAGAGAGAGAAAGAATAGGAGAGAGAAGAAAGAGTAAAAAAAATTAACGCGATAGAAGAGGAGAGAGAAGAAAGATTCAGGAAAAAAAACAAACTTCTTTAATGAATTTAAAACATAAACACGTGACTCACTTATTCATTTATTATAATCTCAACCATCCATTATAATCTAAAGGCTAAAAAGAGACCCTCTCACTCTCACATAAGAAAGACTTTCTCATGAGATATGGCCCCTATATATATCTATATATTTATAGTTGTAAAGCCCTGTACAATATATGTCTAGAATAATACCATACAAGCATTTTATTTGGTACTGACACATCAAAAGTGCCTAATGGCATAGTTCACATACTTGTCCATTTCTAAAATATAAATACAACACATGGCACAAGTCATGGAAACTAGCCAAAAATAAAATCTAAGAATAATATACAATATCCTCAATTGTATACAACAAAAGATTACACAGCGGAAATAAGCTCAACTAAGCTTCTCTTGAAACATCTAAGCATAGCTTCCACTTGTAAACCAAGCTGCAACCCGAACCTGAAATATAGCAACTATAGTGGGGTGAGATACATCAAATCTCAGTGAGTTCCCTATCTTATAGGTCCTCTCGGCTTTACAGGGTTCTATCAATCCTAACTCAAGTCAAGGGGAAGGGAAATGACTTTGAGTACACAATCTCACAACCTCACACTATATGGAAACATGTCATGAATTCAATAACTCAAAATATTATCACAAATCGGCATTACCAACCAAGGCATCTTTCCCCGGCCAACCCTATAAGAGAGTTCAACACGGGTCACGGATCCTTAAAAGCATAGACATCCATTCCCGGCCAGTCCTTCCAAAGGATTATGGACACGGGTCCCGGAGCTAACATAGATAACTTTCCCCGACCAGCCTAAACAAGAGGTCATGGACACGGGTCACGGTTACCTACACACGGTACTTTCCCCAGCCAGCCTACACAAGAGGTTATGGACACGGGTCACTAATACCATCCACTAAGTAACTTTCCCCGGCCAGTCCTTCCTGAGGATTATGGACACGGGTCACGGTCACTTACTTAATAAACACTTTCCCCGGCCAGCCCTTCTCAAGAGTTATGGAGACGGGTCACAGATATTTATTAAGGGGTAAAACGGTTCTGAGTACGTGATCATGTACACTAGGTGATTGTATTCGACAATCACAAGGCCATAGTTTCCTTAATCACAAAGAACACAAAGGTTCACCCACATGTTCCATACTAGTGCCTTACTCTCTTCTAGACCACTACTCGTCAAGGATGCGCACAAAGGCATCAAATGCACGAGCATCGCCATCTAGATTCTCTACCACAATCCTAGTTACAACCTAGAATTATACTATCCCATTTTGGGGTAAAGTTTCCTCACTCTTCTTGATTCATATTTTAAACATGCATATTTCTTTCATTCACAATTCACAATTAGATAGACATGGTATAATCACAAGTAGTACAAACACACATATAATCACATATCACTTTTCACATTTACATAGTTAACACAAGTCGTAGGTTTCCTCCGATTCATTTAATCGAGTATCAAATCAATATTTCTCATTCTTATCCCGTAGGATATTTCCACAGCTTGACATTGGCTATAATTATGCCTCCATCGGATTTACGATCCAAAAGATGACAATTCTAACATTCCACAAAACATTACTTTCCTTCATTTTCCACTAAATGAAATATCCCGCATCAGATAGAGGGTCGTCATAGCTTTCTAATGACACCAAGAACGTCCCGATCCGAGTTACGGATCAAAAGTTATGAAGGAAACAAAACGGAAAAAGCTGTCAAGTTCGCTTTGCAAGGCTCCAGCGAATGTTCCCTTTCCCATTCGCATTACGAAGCTCTCAGCGAGCCAAGGCAGAACTAAAACAAGGTAAAGTTCGTATTACGAACCTCTGGCGAACGTTCGCCCTCACCTTCGTCGTGCGAATAGCCAGCGAATGCTCGATTTCCCCTTCGCTAGGGGATTCGCAGTGCGAACCTGCGGAAATGCATAAATTCTACAACGTGCAGCTGAGTTCCCTTGGGTTCAAAACCAATCCAAAACATACCCAAACATCCAACAATCAAATACAGATGATTATACACTCATATAGCTTATACTACTCAGTTTGTAACACATTTCAACCGTTAAATTTCATCGATCAGCGATTTAAGAAATTTCTCATAAACCCTAACTTAAGCTAAAATCATCTCTAACTCTAGAACTTAAGTTTCTATCTAGAAGCCACTTGATAAACGAAGAGGAGTTTGAAAAAGATGATGATGATCCATGCGTTCCTCTTCTTCATCTTTCTCCACTTTCTCTTCTTTCTCTTCTTTCTTTCCATTTCCTCTTCTTCTCCTTTTTCTATCTTTTTCCTTTTCTTAACATATATATATATATATATATATATATATATAATACTATTATTATATAATATAATCCAATAGAGTAAAATATCTCCAATTGATATTTTGTCATCTCAACCAATTTATCAATTATTAGAGTTATCATAAAAGTCTCTCTTAAACTAATAATAAATTGATCTCTTCAGAGTTCATTAGTTGCTCTATTGGTCCCAATTGATAATACTTAAAGTACTTAGAGGATTCCATTAATCCAATTTACCAAGGATGGAGCACATAGATGCTCATCTGATCTCCAATTGAGCCTTTAGATAATACGGGGTATTACACTCTCCCCCCCTTAAATTGAAATTCGCCCCCGAATTTCCTTCGCTCAACAATAACCACAACTTGCATCATCGTCTTAGTTCCACACTCAACGTTACTTCCGTTAGAATTTCTGACATAATCCAAAATCCAACTTGACTTCACAAACCCAAAATCGTTAATTTCACGAATTATCAAACTTCACGTCTTTAGTCATACTCTTGTTCCAATATAGGGTTAACTTTCAACTTGCTTTTTCATAATTCATCTGTTGTTCCATACTACGACACTGGGTCATATCTTACCTTCGGAAAGAATGTACCATTCTACATTCCTCTACCGACTCACCACAAGACTGTAACATCTTATCTCAAGTTAGAACAACAACACTCAACACATCTTCGCGATGTAATTCAGTGATTTCTTAACTTCATGCAATCAACGACGATTTATATTTCCATAACTTTCAACGTCCAAAACCACTTCATTATTATTTAGACGACTTCCTTACAAGTTCCATTTGGTCTGATGCTATACATTGTACTCACTAAATCCAATATTTCCTTCCTTTCGTATCACACCAAAAGGTAACACACTTAGACCAAAATCTTCTTATTTCCAATCTTACAATCATTTTCCCCTCTGATTCTTATAAATCTGACGGAGCAATTTTCATTTGTCACCTTCCACTGCGCAACTCCAATTATAACAGTGGAACACTACGAATTTTTTGGGCACTACCATGTAGCTAATAGTCCACGGAGAACACATTTATTTACTGGAATCCTTACTAACCAACGGCACAAGAAACTTGTTGACATCTTATAGTAGAACAATTTCCTCGCCAACATACAATATCTTAACATCTGTCCAACACTCTCCAGACGATAAAGGTACAGGAGTTACCCTGCTACAACCGTAACATATACAACTCCAAAAATCATTCTAAACTCGAACCAATACATCTCAAAATAACTTAACAACCTCCGGTTATGGTTACCACATTCCAAATCGATTATTCTTACGGTTTTTTTGACTTACTCAAGGTTCCTTGCTGATTCGAGATCTCAGCCAATAACAACGTAATACCAACATAGGACTTCAATCATATGAGAGTCACTACTTATCAAAACTCAAACCATTCAAAGCGAAATTGTGAGTTTCCATACTACTCACCAATTCGTATACCACACTCCACACGTACATACACCCTCAAAGGACATGCCACGCTTCTCAATTGAATCCACTTTTCTTATTCGTTTTGTTCCACAAACGATTCCAAGTTAAACGCTTAACTTCGGAACGTCCAATTCTCACTCTTACATGGAAAGATAACATTCAAATTCTCTTCTCTGGGTAAAACACAACTGCACACAACTGGTACCACTCTTACGGAGTCTAAATCCAATACCATGAACTCACAGAAGATAGCACTTACTAACTCTGACCAACTGTTCATACCTTACTAATACCATGATTACACACGGAAATATTCCTTGCAAGATTAATACTTCGTGAGTATTTTCCAACTTCGTCCTTAAGACTCGCAATGGTAATCCACCTAAGACCTTCTCATACTCAACACAGTTCACAAAGTTATTCCCTCAAATCCAAACTCCCTTGTCGTCTAAACAATTGGTCAACAACGCAACACCTTTCCAGAAGTCACGATTTCAAAACACAACTCCGCCCTTCATTTACTTACAATCCCGTTTTCCATTTACACAATACTCTCCGATCGGAGCAACATAAGGTAACAAAATGCAGATAATGGTTCCTAAGGAAAATTCACAATTTACACACACGTTAATCGATTACCCTCCTAGCTAATCAGTTAACTTCTCAAAATTCAACGTAAAACACCTTCCTTGCACGTGTTAAGCGGTTAACCCCATTACGTTAATCGGTTAACACTGCCGCAGAAGCTGAAAAACCAATTTCATATAATTCATAAGTCATCACAACCCATACTTGATTCGTCCATAAGCAAAATCCAACACACAACTATTACGCGGTACCACAAAATTGATGGACATCTCATATCAAGCATACCACCTTATTCTCTCACTTGAACTCCTTGGTGAAAATTAAAAACAACAACGTTCTCAGTCCAATAAAAGTTAGATTCCGAATAGTCCGATTATTCACAAATATAGAAATTCTCTATACTTGAAAATAGATCGGGGTAATGCATCCCCTTGGGGAACCTTTCCATTACTTCGTACACACTAACCGGGATTTCTTACCCTTTACTATCCATTACACACCACACTTACACCAAATTACTTAACGGAAAATCCGCAACTGACAATTCTCATCAACCATTAACAAAACCCTTCCGGTATAAATCGTTCCATGATTTACACTTAGTCTGTAATAAGTCCTGAATTGCTTTTCATTGTTTTACCACAATCTTACTTCTTAAAATACAATATTCATGGCTCCACAAGGTACGTCCTTTCACACTTGTCTCAAGAATAAGAATCCATCACGTACATTGTGACTACGGTGCTACTACTACGCTTGTTCTAAGTGCCAAGGTGTAACTTTCTCATTCCACGTCATACTAACAGGCTCCTCACAGGTGAACCATCAGTGATTACGCTTCCTTAACTATAGGTTCATCAATACCTTAAAAATTCCATCGCACACTCGTCCACAATACATTCCGTTGTCACTTCCTCATAATATACTGTTGACACCATTTTCTACCTCGCGTTTACCTTGCTCTCCTCGGTAATCCTCTTAGGTCCAAATACAAAACCATCCTACTAAATTTTCCTTAAATCCAAGATACTTACTCTATTCCTTAACACACACTTCTTCCGACACAATAACTTAAATTGTTCCTTGAGTAAATTAACAATTCCAAATTGGTCTCTTACTGAAAACAGAAAATCCCTATGTAATATTTCGAACTTAATCTCTCTACATAACTGAATATACGCAATGCATCACACACTCTTCGTCCGACACATACTTGTTTCGCTTGAAGCATGTAAACACATCTGTGTGTTCCTTTTCACACTTCTCCACCACTTTAGGTTCCCATAGAAGCTGAACGTCCCCAACTCTCAACTTTTAACCAATTGGAAGATATTGTTCCGAACACATTCCTTAAGGTGCTCTCATCTATTCAAGATACCTTAACGACCTTAGAAATTGAAGCACCAAGTACTATCTCAATTATGGACCCTACGCCACGCGTTCCACAAAACAACTTTTCTTTTTCCACGGAATGAGATTACTTGAAATCCTTATCCACACTAGTGGTCAATCCAGCTCCACTAGCGACTTTACATATTCCTTGATACCTTTTACAATCGTCCAATAGAGATCCTTAACTTTTTGGACTCCATCAATTCCAAAGGATAGCTTGAATAGCGCATCACTCTGTAATTCCATGCTACCCAAGCACAACTTCTACTAAGACCTCACTGAGCTGACCCAAAACTCCACACTACTAACTCTTGGCTTGAGCCTACCCTCATAGCACAAGTTACGATAACACTTCGTAGTCCTCGTGGTCGCCAAACCATGATTCTACCTATCACATACATAGTATTAGGTTGATCAGACTCAACACTACATAGTATGATATTAAGTTTCATGATGGCAAGACACACTTAAGAGGTAGAAATAGATTTACTTATGATGTTTCAAGGCTAGGTCGAGAATACGACCTGCTCTGATACCAGCTGTAACGCCCTGTACAATATATGTCTAGAATAATACCATACAAGCATTTTATTTGGTACTGATACATCAAAAGTGCCTAATGGCATAGTTCACATACTTGTCCATTTCTAAAATATAAATACAACACATGGCACAAGTCATGGAAACTAGCCAAAAATAAAATATAAGAATAATATACAATATCCTCAATTGTATACAAAAAAAAGATTACACAGCGGAAATAAGCTCAACTAAGCTTCTCTTGAAACATCTAAGCATAGCTTCCACTTGTAAACCAAACTGCAACTCGAACCTGAAATATAGCAACTATAGTGGGGTGAGATACATCAAATCTCAGTGAGTTCCCTATCTTATAGGTCCTCTCGGCTTTACAGGGTTCTATCAATCCTAACTCAAGTCAAGGGGAAGGGAAATGACTTTGAGTACACAATCTCACAATCTCACACTATATGGAAACATGTCATGAATTCAATAACTCAAAATATTATCACAAATCGGCATTACCAACCAAGGCATCTTTCCCCGGCCAACCCTACAAGAGAGTTCAACACGGGTCACGGATCCTTAAAAGCGTAGTCATCCATTCCTGGCCAGTCCTTCCAAAGGAATATGGACACGGGTCCAGGAGCTAACATAGATAACTTTCCCCGACCAGCCTACACAAGAGGTTATGGACACGGGTCACGGTTACCTACACACGGTACTTTCCCCGGCCAGCCTACACAAGAGGTTATAGACACGGGTCACTAATACCACCCACTAAGTAACTTTCCCCAGCCAGTCCTTCCTGAGGATTATGGACACGGGTCTAATAAACACTTTCCCTGGCCAGCCCTTCTCAAGAGTTATGGACATGGGTCACGGATATTTATTAAGGGGTAAAACGGTTCCGAGTACGTGATCATGTACACTAGGTGATTGTATTCGACAATCACAAGGCCATAGTTGCCTTAATCACAAAGAACACAAAGGTTCACCCACATGTTCCATACTAGTGCCTTACTCTCTTCTAGACCACTACTAGTCAAGGATGCGCACAAAGGCATCGAATGCACGAGCATCGCCATATAGATTCTCTACCACAATCCTAGTTACAACCTAGAATTATACTATCCCGTTTTGGGGTAAAGTTTCCTCACTCTTCTTGATTCATATTTTAAACATGTATATTTCTTTCATTCACAATTCACAATTAGATAGACATGGTATAATCACAAGTAGTACAAACACACATATAATCACATATCACTTTTCACATTTACATAGTTAACACAAGTCGTAGGTTTCCTCCGATTCAATTAATCGAGTATCAAATCAATATTTCTCATTCTTATCCTGTAACGCCCATATATAAATACATACATCAAAGCATATATTATACATGAATTCCACTTTTGGTACTGAAATATACAATAAGTTCCTAGTAAACACATTATACATATACATGCCCAAAAAGCCTAAACACAAAAGAACTACGGCATAGTATATATACAAGATGTTCCAAAGACAAATACTAAGAACTAGATCAAATAATGATCTCAAAAAAATTTTCACAACGGAAGCCTTGCCACACAAAAGCTACGATCCGTAAGGAAAGTCAAACAACCTTGTCCTTACCCTTCGCCGAACCTGCAGAACCTGTGATGTAAATAACAACAGTGGGGTAAGATACATCAAATCTCAGTGAGTTCTATATCTTATGGATTCTCTCGGCTTTACAAGGTTCTAACCAAAACCTAACTCAAGTCGGGGGAAACGGAACTAGACTTTGAGTTCATACATTCTGACTAGAGAAACAATCGTGCAAAACACAAAACGACATACAAGTTAAGAATATTCTCCCTGGCCAGCCATATAAGGAAAATACAACGCGGGTCACGGATTCTTAACGTAGATAACTTCTCCCCGACCAGCGATACAAGGAAAATACAACGCAGGTCACGGTTATCTACAGTTGGTACTTCTCCCCGCCCAGCCCACACAAGGAGAACTTTAGCACGAGTCATGGTACCAACCACTAAGTAACTTCTCCCCGCCCAGCCCACACAAGGAGCACTTCAGCACGGGTCAAGGTTACTTACCACTAAGTAACTTCTCCCCACCCAGCCCACACAAGGAGCACTTCAGCACGGGTCACGGTTACTTATTAAGACACACACACAACAAACCGGAGGAATACGATCCTCCACTAACAACTACTTAACAAAGATACTCTTCTAATATCGATGTAAGCATTGCCGCACGATTCTCTAAGTCATTCTATTGTACTAAGGTTTCCTCACTCTACCTGTTTCATATTTTAACATGCATACTCAACAACAATTACACACCATTAAACGATAAAAGTCGACAAAACGACACTATTCCAAATTCCCGCCATAATTAAATCAGCCAAAAATCTCAAAACCATTTTAATAATAAGGTACATTCTACTAGCTTTCCAACGATATCAAGAATGTTAAAAACGGATAAACGGAACACGAGTTATGGAAAATATTGAGAAAAGATATCGCGAAAAACACAATTCTACACTCTTACTGGCCGTACGCGTATTGCCTTATGCCATATGCGTATTGCCCAGCTGGCTCGCCCAGCCATACGCGTATTGCCCAACGTGATACGCGTATGGGCAGAGGCTGTTTTCCCTTAAAAATTCCATTTAAAACTCCAATACGCGTACTACCCTACCTCATACGCGTATTGCCCAAAACCTTACGCGTACCAATACGCAAATGGGCAGATGGCCAGGAAAATGGAACTCCTTACGCGTGTTGCCTTGTGTGATACGCATATGGGCAGCGTGAAAACCAGAATTTTTCCTGCATAATGGGTTCTGCGAAAGTGATCCATTTTCCCTTCCAATTCACTTCTAAACACCAGAAAAATACCAATTGGATACACAACAACACATATCTAACATGTATCAATCATAAAGAACATTAAAACATGATTTTAGTGCAAAATTTCTCATTTTTCACAATATCAAAACTATATCTAAAATCAATAAAACTCTACTCTAAAGCATCTAACTAGAACCCACCTGGATTACAAGATGAGGATGATGGAGCTGAGATGAAAAGATTGGAGATGGGTTGATGATTCAATCTCTTGAGCTCTTGAGAATTTCCTCTCCTTTTCCTTCCTTTTCCTTCCTTTTTCCTTCTCTTCACTTTCTCTCTCAAAAGTTACCAACTTCAAATAATGGAAAGGAAAAAGAGATATAGAGAAATATTAATTAGTAATACTACTAATTGTCCAAATTATCTCAAATGCACCAATTTAATAAAACTCAAAGTTAAATAATATTAATCTAATCAATTCCGAGTTCGCCAGTTTACTCTAATTATTTTATCCAATAATTGCTCAGAGTACACCGGAACCCAGTTGGTCATAATAATATTATCCAAAACGTTCACAAAATTATGGGGTATTACATCCTCCCCCCCTCAAATAGAAATTCGTCCGCAAATTTAAAAGATTACCTGAACAGATGAGGGTAAGCATCCCGCATCTCCGATTCTAGTTCCCAAGTAGAATCACCCGGATGCGTCACATCCCATTACACCTTCACAAGAGGAATGTCTTTGTTCCTTAACACCTTCGTTTCTCTTCCCACAATACGACTCGGTTGGGGTTCAAAAGTTAAGTCTGCTTCTATCTCAATTGTATCTGGTAAAACTGGCTGAAGAGGATCTGGGACAAATTTTCGAAGCTGAGACACATGAAATACGTCGTGCATCTCTGATAGAGAAGGCGGTAAGGCCAATCTGTAAGCTACTTAACTAATTATTTCCAAAATATGATACAGTCCCACGTATCTCGGACTTAATTTCCGCGACCGAAACGGTCCTTTCAACCGCAATCTCGGAGTAACTTTCAAAAACACGTGATCACCTTCTTCAAATTCTAAAGGTCTTCTACGGTTATCCGCATAACTCTTCTGACGATCTTGTGCTTGTTTGACCTTATCATAGATCATCCTAATCTTCTCCGTAGTTTCGTGAATGATCTCGGGTCCCAACATCCTATCATCACCAACTTCTGCCCAACACAAAGGTGTCCTACACTTCCTCCCTTATAATGCCTCATAAGGTGCCATACCAATACTCGCATGATAATTGTTATTATAAGAGAACTCGATCAACGGAAAAAGTTCTATTCAATTTCCTCTACTTTCAAGTACGCAAGCTCTCAACATATCCTCCATGGTTTGTATTGTCCGTTCCGTCTGACCATCCATTTGCGGATGATTCGACGTACTCAAACACAACTTCCTTCCCATAGCTTGTTAAAAAGCTCTCCAGAATCTGGAAGTAAACTTTGGATCTCTATCCAGAACGATACTAGTGGGAATACCATGCAATCTCACTATCTCCGAAATGAACAACCTTGCGAGATGACTCGCCTTGTAGGTAGTCTTCACAGCTAAGAAATGCGCGGATTTCGTTAACCGATCAATAATTACCCAAATTGAATCATAACCACCTTGAGTACGGGGTAGTCCAACGGCGAAGTCCATAGAAATACTATTCCATTTCCATACCGGAATTTCTAAAGGTTGCAACAAGCCACCCGGTCTTTGGTGCTCAATCTTCACTTGTTGGCACACCGCACATTCTGACACATACACTGCAATATCCCTCTTCATCCCGGACCACCAATAGTCCCTCTTTAAATCTTGATACATCTTTGAAGACCCAGGATGTATAGTAAAAGCACCTTTATGCGCTTCTTCCAAAATCCTTCTTTTTAACTCCGTGTTATCCGGAACACAAATCCTTTGGTTAAACAAAATAATTATGTCGGTAGCTCGCACAAAACTCGGTTGTACTAACACTTCTTGTAACTTCTCATCTACTCCTTGTTCTTGTTGGATTTCTTCCCTAAGAGTAGAACTGATATTCAAATTTCCCATCATCACCCCATTAGGAGTCCAAACAAATTGAAGATTTAGATCTCGAAATTTTTCTAATAAAATATAATCTAACATCATCAACTCGGCATTATGCAACACCTTCCGACTCAATGCATCCGCCACTTTATTGGCTTTACCCGGATGGTATTTTAGCTCGAAGTCATAATCTTTCAAATACTCCATCCACCTCCTTTGACGCATGTTCAACTCTTTCTGATCAAAGAGGTACTTTAAGCTCTTGTGGTCGCTAAACATCTCAAAACGTACACCATATAAATAGTGACACCACACTTTCAAAGTAAACACAACTGCCGCCAATTCTAAATCATGCGTTGGATAGTTCTCTTCATGGACTTTCAACTGTCTAGAAGCATAAGCCACAACATGTCCATCTTGCATTAACACACCTCCTAATCCCATCTTCGATGCATCACAATATACCTCATACGACTTGCTAGGATCAGGAATAACCAAAACATGAGCAGTCGTCAATCTTTCTTTCAAACCCATAAAACTTCTTTCACAAGCCGAATCCCACTCGTACGAACAATCCTTTCGAGTAAGTCTCATCATTGGTAAAGCCAGTTGCGAAAAACCTTTGATAAACCTTCTGTAATATCCTGCCAATCCCAAGAAACTTCTAAGCTCAGAAGCATTCTTCGGTCTCTCCCAATTAATCACGGCTTCAACTTTTGATGGATCGACTGCTACACCTCCCTGAGATATGACATGACCAAGAAAATTAACCTCAGACATCCAAAACTCACACTTACTTAACTTAGCAAAAAGTTGCTTCTCTTGTAAGATGGATAAAATGATTCTTAGGTGTTCTCCATGCTCTTGAGGATCACGAGAATAAATAAGAATATCATCATTGAAAATCATCACAAATTGGTCCAGGTAAGGTTGAAATATCCGGTTCATATAATCCATGAAAACTGCCGGAGCATTCGTCACACCGAAAGGCATTACCAAAAACTCATAATGACCATAACGGGTTCTAAACGCAGTCTTTGGTACATCTGAACTCTTCACACGGATCTGATGATAACCCGACCGTAAATCAATCTTCGAGAACACACAGGCTCCTTTCAATTGATCTAACAGATCATCTATCCTTGGTAATGGGTATTTATTCTTGATGGTGACCTTATTCAATTAACGGTAATTAATACACAATCGCATTCCACCATCCTTTTTCTTTACCAATAACACTGGAGCTCCCCAGGGTGAAACACTTGGTCGAACAAAATGCTTAGCCATCAATTCTTCCAATTGATCCTTTAGTTCTCTTAATTCAAGTGGTGCCATCCGATACGGAGAAACAGATATTGGAGCCGTTCCCGGTATCAGGTCAATAGAGAATTCCACTTCCCTCTCTGAAGGAAGAGAAGTGACATCCTCGGGAAAAATTTCAGGAAACTCACACACTACCGGAATACTAAAAACTTGAAGGTTGCTACTCTCCTCTTTAGTAAGAACCAACAGAATAGACTTCTCCTTTTCAAACAAGAAATTAATCATTCCAACCGTACCTTCCAAAATAGTAGTTAACACATCCCTTGGAGTAGCCTCATCGGATGGAATAATGATTAGCTTTTCCTCACACCCAATAAACACCGAATTAGCAGAAAGTCAATCCATCCCCAAAATGACATCAACTTTCTTAAGCGGTAAACAGATAAGGTCGATCTGGAAAACTCTATCATTCACAGACAAAACACAATTTTCACACATCAATGGTGTCTCAACAATTTCATCCATGGCGGTAGTGACCACCATAGGAGGAAATAAAGGAACAGCTTGCAACCCAAGTCGCTTCAAACATCGTGTTGACACAAAAGAATGCGTTGCCCCACAATCAAATAAAACAAAACAAGGATGTCCATTTACGAAACACGTACCCGCAATCAAGGAGTTATCATTCTTTGTCTTCCTTGCATCTAAGGTATAAACCCTCCCGGTATTCCGTCCTTGCCCTTGGCTTTTATTCTGAGTACAATCTCTAGCCATATGACCCAAACCATTACAATTATAACACCTAAAATTCTCATCGGTACACTTCCCAAAATGACGCTTGTTGCACACTTTACACAGAGGAATAACATTAGGTCTAGCAACTTGCTTTCCTTTGAAAGCTGGTGATCTCGGCCCAAACTGTTGACTTGCTCTACCACGATCACCCTGATTTACCCTACTTGTAACACTTTCAGCTTGTACTTTCATCAAACTATGTGTCGCTCCCAGGATTTTCATCCAGGTACAAACGCGAGAGTGGCGCGGAAAAACAGAGTCGCCAGCCGTGTAAATTTATCCCAAGAGAGGGAAAGGGAACACCGCATAAACCTTAGGAAGAGGGAAAGGAATGGTCATCGCAACCATAACCTGGGTTCGGGAGTCGGTTACGCGAGGGGAAGGTGCTAGCACCCCACGCATCCATCGTACTCGATGGGATCCACGCTCGTTGTCAATTCTAAGGGTGAGTTATACTATCATCTAGGGCTGTGCTAAAATGGGGAAGGGAAAATCAAAGACAGACTCGGTAGGACACCGACGTCCTAGGCCTACGTACCCCCCTTGTGCAATGGGGAATTCAGAGTCAACGTAGTTTGGACCAAGTTCTTTTTGTGTTTTTTATGAGCAACGTTTAGTTCGCGCCCGGCAGTTAGGGTCGATGCCTGTTTGCGACTCAGACGGAAAGTAACGTGCCCTTTTTGAAAATAGCCTTTAATTTGTAGGTCCCGAAGGACAGAAAAATTTTGAAGTTGGTTTGTGTTTTTTAGGACAGAAGTGGCTTAAGTTAGTTCCTAAGCTGCATTGCACCAAAGTCTAGGGCACAGGGGCGAATACTTAACGCATCATCCCAAGACAGGACGCTCGCTAAACACTCTAGAAAGATGAGAGGAAGCCCCTCATTTCTCATTCCCCATACTTAAGGCTCGTGCGTAATACACCTTATTATTATTAAGTGTTTTAAAGAGATTCGAGATGAGAAGAGAGAAGACACAAGGGTAACTCTAAAGGGAACTAAGAGTCCTAATGTTATCATGCATGGGTGACCTACGGTTAGTGAGGCTTGAAGATGACCTAAACCCTAAATAATAAAGAGAGGAGAGAAAAAGGTAAGGGTAACCATGGATACTTATCCATACCCTTAGGAACTTACCTTGATCCTGCATAAAAGGTTAGTAAGAAACAGACATGAATAAGAGCAATGAGGTGAATGACAAACAAAAAATGCCAAACAATAATGAGAATAATCCAAACATGAACCAAAGAAACAAAGAACGGCCCCAAAGCAATTGGCACAAGTTCCTTTCAAACAAGGTAATCATACAAGGTCAAAGATGCGCCTGCAAGAAAATCTCAAATGAAACTAACTCCAATAATTATAAAGATGATTCCTAAAATTCCCAAATTAATCACTAAGGTTCCTCAACAGGAGGCAAACAACATATAAAAAATCCCTGTAAAAATTCAAAGTGTTAGCCATTCAAATAATCATACGAAAGTCAAATAAGGGATAAGGTTCAATGTGCCAAAGAGGGGGACCTAAATGCAATGTAAAGTAAATTTAAAAAATGAAAGAAAAATATTTTTAAGCACTTTAGAATGTTGATGAATGAATGCAAAAAGAACGAGTGAAAAATATTTTATAGGTGAGGAGAATGAAAATAAAGAAATTTATGTATGCATGAGATGTGTAATTAAAAGGAATCGAATTAGATAATTAAATTAAATGATAAGAATAAAATAAAAATAAAATATAAAATTTTTAAAAATTTTATAAGATGATAAATATGATGTATGAATTTTATAATGATTTTAAAATGTAATTTACTATTTTAATGATTAAAAACGAAATATACTAATTAAAATAAAAATAACGTGAAATAAATGGGATGGGGGTGTGATTAGTAGAGGAAAGTGCATTGAGAATGGAATTGGGCTGGAGACGGGGGGTGCCATTAGAAAATGGGCCCAGGGCGCAAAAGGTCCATCAGCAAGAAAACAAAAATAAAATAAATAAAAACTACCATGAGACCGGTCAACTAGTGGACTTCGTTATCCACCACGAGATTGATCCAACGCCCTCCATCCAGTCAACCCCTACACCAAGTTACCATGATGAGAGGCCCTCATCAGCACGTACATGATAACCCACGTATGCCTGCGCACACCTAAACAGACGGTAGCATTGTGGACCAGCCACATGCTCCTCACGTGGTCTCATTTAATTGTTGGCAAGATGATGGCTTTAAGATTCATCCAACGCACAGAATTTAGTCAACGTAAATGAAAAGTAAACAAAAGGAACAAAATGATTGGGTGTACATGGTTGTTATGGTGAGGTAATAAGCATGAAATCATCAGAATAAAAATTAGAAAAAAAATATAATTCCAAACGCGTGGCAGCATGAGGACGGTTGGATCAAATAATGGACGGTGGGGATTATCTCTCCCGCATGAAACCCTAAACTGGCCGGAGGGAGAACCAGACGCCGGAGGCCTAGCTCCGGTCGTCTTCTCCGGCGGCGCTGAACGGAGCTTTCACTAAAACGAACCCAGAAATCCACGACTCTTACATCATTCGAACCAGAATTCAACCCTGACCTCAAATATACAACTCAAAACCACAAATAATCAACATAAAATGAGAAACGAAGGAAATAGTGTTAGGTCGTCAAACTTTAAATCATCATAGCAGGCACTATACGCATCCATAATTAAAAGTAATTATATCAGAATGATCAGTGATGAAAACACAACAATATGCATGCTTAAAAAACAAGTTTCACGATTATCAAAATCACCCCTAACCTGAGATGGCTCCACACTCGTGCGTGCTCTTGGCTGCAAACGGTGATTGATTTCTACTCCTTGGATCCCCAGGAAGATGTTTGTGGAAAAATCCTTTGAGAAAACCTTGTAAATCGGGAGCTTTGATGAAAAAGAGCTTTTTGGGTTCAAATGCTCTAATCCTCCCAATATCACGTGTCTCCTTCAACCCTAGCATGCATTGGCTTATAAAGACTAGGGTTTTCTTCTGACAATGACTTGGGCTTGGGTAAATCCAAGTTTAATGATTTTTGCATTATTTCATTTAATATTGAATTTTAACTAATTAAATCCAATAAAAATAAAATAAAATGAGGAAAAATCAAATATATTCTCTTTGGGTCGTGCATGGCTTTATGTTTGAGTTTGGTTTAAGAAACTTATGGCCCATTTGTCAAAATTTGGATTTTAGGCATAGTTTGCTTTGTGCACCTCCTCAAAATTGCCCAACTTTGACTAAGCATAACTCCTTCAATTTTTAGCTCCTCAATGCAAATTAATACTTTTTAGAAACCTCAAGATGTACTCTAACCAACCCTTTTGGTACCATGTCAATTTGATCTTCCATGTTCAAGTTATGAGCTTTTGAATAAGGTTGACTTTTGTTGACTTTCAAAATGACCTATAATGTCTTGGCTCATATCTCCCAAATGAAGCATTTCTGGCCTTGGCTCGTGAGACACAAAGTTGTAGGGAATTAAATTTCCTTCAAGATGGGCTTTGGTTGAGGAATTTTTGATGAAGTATGTGGAAGTTAGGCCTGGTCAAAGTACATTTGACTTTTCCTACACCCTAATTTAGTAACTCCTGATTCTTGATGATTCTGAGGTTTCCCTGATGAATTGTGATCAACCCTTGATCAAATGATGAATTTCACCCCATAATCTTGATGTTGACCAAAAATCTTGAGGTTTGACTTTGTGTTGACCACAGTTGACTTTTTGACCAAGTTAACTGATTCTCACTCCATTGGCCAATTGAACTTCTCCCGAATCAAACTGATGGCCAATCTTCCACTCCTAGATACTCAGGGACCTAAGGAAAACCATGGAATCAAGTCTTGCCCAAAAAATCAAAAATAAATTGACTTTATAGCAAACCCTAGTTTTGGTACCCTCAGCCTAGGAGGAAATATCACAGTCTCCAAATTCAAATCCCTCTGAATATGATGTGTATCCTCTCCAACAAAGATAAGATATGCCATTTGTTGATGATAAAAATCCAAAGAGCTTGCCCATTGGAGCAATAAACCCAAGAATCTCAAAACCCTAATTCATGCACTGGTTAGGAGGGAGTAATCCACTTGAGATCCCTTGCCACCTGTGAACCCTTGATGATGTGATGGACCAGATATGACCTTCCTGGACTACCTCAGGCACCTTGACCCCATGCTAATGATATGCATACATGATAATGAAATGAAACATAAGCCAGTTAGTAAAAGGTAAGGAGGGCAAATTTTGGGGTGCTACAGCTGCCCCTATTCGATCAACTTGGTCCTGAGTGGTATGATAGCAACGACTCTCAGACATTCCAGGATACACGGGGATTGAATACTGAAAGAACCCCAGAAATTTGGTAGTGATGAGAACAACGAGACGGAGCGTGCTGGAAAAAGGGAATATGACCTCAATCATGTCCACAAGAAAACGAATACGACCTCAATCGCCCGCAAAGGAAGACTGACCTCAATCACTCCCACCGATAAAATACGAGCACGACCACAATCGCACCCACAAAACGAATACAACCTCAATTATACCCGCAAAGGAAGACTGGCCTCAATCACTCCCACAAATAAAATACGAATACGACCTCAATCGCACCCACAAAACGAATACAACCTCAATTATACCCGCAAAGGAAGACTGACCTCAATCACTCCCACAAATAAAATACGAATACGACCTCAATCGTACCCACAAAACGAATACAACCTCAATTATACCCGCAAAGGAAGACTGACCTCAATCACTCCCGCAAATAAAATAAGAATACGACCTCAATCGCACCCACAAAACGAATACAACCTCAATTATACCCGCAAAGGAAGACTGGCCTCAATCACTCCCACAAATAAAATACGAATACGACCACAATCGCACCCACAAAACGAATACAACCTCAATTATACCCGCAAAGGAAGACTGACCTCAATCACTCCCACAAATAAAATACGAATACGACCTCAATCGCACCCACAAAACGAATACAACCTCAATTATACCCGCAAAGGAAGACTGGCCTCAATCACTCCCACAAATAAAATACGAATACGACCTCAATCGCACCCACAAAATGAATACAACCTCAATTATACCCGCAAAGGAAGACTGACCTCAATCACTCCCACAAATAAAATACAAATACGACCTCAATCGCACCCACAAAACGAATACAACCTCAATTATACCTGCAAAGGAAGACTGACCTCAATCACTCCCACAAATAAAGTATGAATACAACCACAATCGCACCCACAAAACGAATACAACCTCAATTATACCCGCAAAGGAAGACTGACCTCAATCACTCCCACAAATAAAATACAAATACGACCTCAATCGCACCCACAAAACGAATACAACCTCAATTATACCCGCAAAGGAAGACTGACCTCAATCACTCCCACAAATAAAATACGAATACGACCTCAATCGCACCCACAAAACGAATACAACCTCAATTATACCCGCAAAGGAAGACTGACCTCAATCACTCCCACAAATAAAATACGAATACGACCTCAATCGCACCCACAAAACAAATACAACCTCAATTATACCCGCAAAGAAAGACTGACCTCAATCACTCCCACAAATAAAATACGAATACGACCTCAATCGCACCCACAAAACGAATACAACCTCAATTATACCCGCAAAGGAAGACTGACCTCAATCACTCCCACAAATAAAATACGAATACGACCTCAATCGCACCCACAAAACGAATACAACCTCAATTATACCCGCAAAGGATAACCAACATAAAGTGGACTTTACTGGGGATAACGTGAAAACAAAACATCACCTCTGGAAAACAAAAATATGTTGAGCAAGAACGGGATTTCACAAAAGAGGATGGCCGAACAAAGGCAAACTCCCAACCGTTTCACAATCTACTGGTAAGATGGCTCCGCTGGGGAAGGAGAAATCTAAATAAAAGACCCTGCCGGGGAGTACAAGTACGAGGAACACATCCCTCCAAAATCTTCTGAACTATGCTATCTCTGCTGGCAAGGAAAGCATCAAACCTGGCTTATGCTTCGAATGCAAATGTAAATGCCATGTTTTTGAGGATGCAATGCAAATGCTTATGATATGCAAAAGGGGTCCCTCCAGCAAAATAAATGCCGGGGAGGAAAGGCCAATTCCGCTGGGGATGACAAAAATAAATTGTCCTCTGAATCCACGAACTCTGCTGAGAAGGATCACTCCGACCGAATCTTTGGATCAACAACTTCAGTTGGGGATGAAATTCCAAAAGAACATCCGCTCTTCTGGGGATTATACATAACTCTTCGAAAAGGGAGGCCACGGCCCAAATCAGAAGAGTGCCAAATATCACTTGGATTTAAAACCTGCTGGGGATATCAACCACCGTTGGACAACTGTTGCAAGGATTGCCACCAAACTCTGCTTGGGGGAACGGTAGATGCTGACATCCACCCTGCTAGCGGATAACATCAAGCTTACTTATCTGTTGAGGATTAGATTGCACCGTTGCTGCTGAGAAAAACATTTCCTGAAGCGTTCAGACTCTGTGGGGAAATATGTCTTAATCCGGAGAAAATACTTCTCAAGTCTCCTGCTGGGGAAGTTCTGCTCTGCTGAGGAAAGTGCAACCTCAATGCTGGGGAGAGTAAGCTGCTGGGGAAGCACGATCTGTTGCCCTTCAATCCTGGCTTGTTTCTAAGGTCATATACGGCCCTTTGAACTTTCCACTTGCCCCAGACCACCAGGTCTAATGGAAGAAGTCACCTCAAGAGGATTTTACAGAAGACCGGGCGTTCGCACTGCCCAGGGTCTTCAAACTCTTGGAGAGATTTATCATATCTCGACATAACTGCCCCAGTCTTCATAATCTATGAAGTACACTACTTCGAAAGGGATTTACAATGACCTGAAATATTCTGCCTTGAAGAGGTGCTTTCAATTAACCATTTTCAGGAGTGGATAATCTCCCACGCTCTGGAGGTGGCCTGCCCCAATATGAGCTTTGAAGTGACTTTGCCCCTGATCTTAGAATGAATGCCCCAAAATAACTGAATTTCAGAGGGACTTCTCGACGTGACTGCCCCAGATTGGCTCCATCTTAACACGACTTACTGGGAGAGCCCACTCTACGCTGAGTCTCTTGGCAGCATGCCTCTTGATATGATTGTCCTTCGGAATTTTCAAGCAACCCAACTTGGCAGGATCAAGCTTCTTGACTGACTTTCACTGTGTAAGCTACATTGATGCTTAGGCACATGTATGCAAACAGAACAAGTTATCTATGAGAATTCTAATGCAACACTCATGTTAACCTTGAAGTTTTTATTGAAAATGCGTCGCCCAACCTTGTGAACGAATCGCTAGCTGGGACGTGACCTTGATTTTTGAATGGCAAAACAATGCGCACATGCAATACCAACAAATCTTATTAACACAACTTATAGGAGTCAGGAACGCTGTCCTGTTGAAGTACGCCTTCGGAATAAACCCTGTTTCAATTAGGACTTTAGAGGGTTGTAACGTGGTCTGGTTCACGGTTTCAGAAAAAAGGATTTATGGCTCAAAGTTTATCGGTGCCCACCCACTCTTCGTGATGTTCTCCAGTCCTATGTTCAGTTAATCTGACCCAAACGCTCATTTCTCGAAAGATTTATGATCTTCAAGGAACCTATGCCACTAATGGTTTGACCCCTAAGGAGGTTTTGGAGTGACAGTCATCCCTTTTATCTTTTGTGTCTGTAATCACACGAATTTGTTCTTATCGGGGATTTTCTTTTCGCCTTTCGCTTTTTCTTTTTGCTTTTTTGATCCCTAATTTTTGCCTGGACTGACTATTTTGAGTTTTTTTTATTTTGAAGTCCAGCGGGATGCCCTGACTTTTGCCTAAGTCGCTTGTTTTCAATTTTCGACTTAGCGGGCTTTCTCTTTTTATTCCCCTTTTGAACAAAGCGTGTGACACTGGTTGTCTTACTTGCTTGAAAGGGTTGTGACCGCCTCACTCCTTAGTTGTTGACGGATAACCATCGGGGTTTCATATCTCTTGCACACTCTCCTTGGAATTTGAGCGCTCGGTCAAGCTAACTGACGCCTACCCTGCCCCTGGGTTAAATATGAGGGTTTTTTCGTACAAAAGAAACTCCTACTCCGAGGCTCAAAGGGGTTAACGAGGGTTTATCTCCTTATCTCTCCAGTGTTTATGGTTTTGAAACAATGCCTGTACATCCTCAACAGGGTTCTATCCAAAAGCGTACTATTAGAGACCTGCGTTCTTATTTCGTCATCCTCCCTCAAGAGTTCTTAACAAGAAAAATTGATATTGCAGTGCATATAAACATTTAAGAGTGAATACGAATGGATTTCTTCAAGGAAAACATACTCATTGCATTAATATCATCATTAAAAAATAAACGAGTCTTACATGCATACGATGCTTTAACAAGAAATAAGAAACTACAAATGAAAATGCAGTAAAGAAGCTGAAGATTGCCATTGCTGAGGAAGCTTAATTCTGCCTGGACGTACTTGCAGATTGAGTGTTCATTTGAGAAAGGAGGCTTCCATTGATGTACATATCGTCTTCAGTGAATACAATGATCTCTGAGTCCACCAGGTCTTGCACCTTATGCCTGAATACATTACACTCATCAATCGTGTGCCCGAACGTTCCCGAGTGGAACTCGCACCTAGCAGTCATGTCATAATCGGGAGGAATAGGGTACGGTACTGGCGCGGTACCCCTTGTTTGAATCAGAGACTTCTTAAGCAAGCGCGTAAACAGCTGACTATAAGGGATAGGAACAGGATCAATTATCCTTTTGGGCCTTCTTGGTCTCGACTGCCCCTGTTGCTGATAATTCTGCTGTCGGTGCTGATTTGAGCGCCCAGTCTGGCCCTGCACTTTCCTTTCTGCACTCGGCTGAGGCACAAATAAGGGTTGTGGAATAGATCCCTGACGCGCGGTGGATCCTTTGGCAAAAGAGGGAGTCATCAGTCCCTTTGCAACACTGGGAGTAACATCACTTTGTTTACCAGTGCCAACTGATGTAAACTTGATTGCCCCTGAGTCAATGAGCTCTTGGACTTTATACTTGAGCATCTTACAATCTTCAACATTATGACCAGGCGCCCCTGAATGGAATTCACACCTATCATGGACATCAGAACCCATACGAAACTTGGTGTGTGGAGGTCCCGCAACAATCAATTCAATCAGCTGAAACTTGAGCAAGTGCTGAAGCAACTGAGCGTATGGCATCGGGATCTGATCAAACTTCTTTTCAAGCTTTTCTGGATTAAGACCCTCAAGAAATGGTTGTTGATGAAAAAGCTCTGACGGTGGGGAGGATCCACGAGGCAGTTCATGGTCTAGAGGAGACCCCAAAGAGATGGGAGGAGTGAGATCCTCTGCTGTGGAAGCGGGCACAGGACTGTCTTCCTTTTTCAACACCCTATTCAAAATTTCCATGATCAAACCCATCTGAGTCTTCATCTGATTGATCTCTTCCCTTAGCATCCTCTGCTCCTGGAGCATGTCTTCCCCAAATTGCCCCATCTGGCTTCGCATTTCCCTCAACTCAGCTTGAACTTGCTCCATGATCAACCCTGAACAGCCTGAGGAGTTAAGTCTGCAATTCTGAGATGAGAACAAGATAAGAATACCGGAGATAAACACCTGTCATGCAAAATGATTATGCACAATGATTATGAATATGCAAATGCAAATGAACATGTTTGAATATTAGCAGGGCGATCCACCCCTTGATTCCGGTTTAATAACAAGATACAATGGAACTTCTGCTCATATATTAAGAAAACCAGAGAAAAGCCAAATGTCAACAATCACAAATCCGAGATAACAAGTCTGAATATAAAGACCATAGGTCCCAACCATCAAGCCTGGTGGTGATCCATATACAATGAAAGAAAACAAAAAACTATGGCATATCATCAAAGTTTACAAGCGTCAATCCTCCCCATCCATTATGCTTTCTGCACCAGTCTTGAATCTCCTTGAACAGCTTTCTGGTATCGGGATGCTTCGACCTCTGAATTAGCCCTTGAATGAGAAGGTCTCTCCTGTGTATGATCCCATCCAAGTATCGGCAATGTAGCTCCCAAGCGTCTTCTCCAGTAGCACCATCTATGCTAGGACCCTCATGTCTAGGTTTCTTCACTTCAGCTTGGACTTTCAGTTCTTCCATGGAGGCTATTGCTTCCTTGAGTCGACCTTCGGATACTTGTCTCTTGAATATCCCTGATAAGATCTCGACGTCTTTCTTCTTGAGCGTCGACTTCAACTGCTCAATCTTAGCTATGTAGTCGTCTTCCTTTCTTTTATTCTCAGCCATGGCGGTCTCTTGGTGATCATTGAACCTGTGAATCTTCAACAAAGCCTTGCCTAATTCCTCATCCTTGGACCTGAGAACGCTACTGATACCATCCAAAGCTGTTTCATTCTTTCCCTGGATGCGACCATGTCAGCAAGCTCTTTTTCTTCTTTAGCAAGGAGCTTTGTCTTCAACTTGGCGGTATGAACAGCTTCACCCCGCTCATGCTTCCACTGATAAATTTCTCTCTTTAGCTCATTATTTTCTTCCCACAACCTTTCCTTTTCAGCCCATAATGTGTTATACTTCTCCAACTCAACGGTGGTAGGAGGCTCGATCACCAAAGGATACAGAGGTGGTTCCACCGAGAATGGGAGAAGCTCCTCTTCTGCTCTCTTCTTAATCCACTCTTTATATGGATGGAAAACCCGATTGCTACTTTTCCCGAATGGAATCTTACCCTTCTTAGTCACCTGTTTCCAAGCATTCACAACTTTCCTTATCAACCCTTGATCCTCAATACCATTGAAGAATAAGGATTCTCGGACATCTCGCTCTTCGGGTGGATTCTCCAAAGGATAGCCAAACTGTCTGATAGCTAGGGAGGGATTATAGTTAATTCCACCTCTCCTCCCTATCAAGGGAACATTAGGGAATTCTCCGCATTTGCAAATGATCTCCATTCCTAGCAAGTCACGATTAATCCAAACGATGTTATCAGCAGTCAAGCCCATAACCCTCTTAGACCACTTCAGAGAATCTTTCGTATCAACGAAAGTGCCAGATTCAGGGAGACGACTCAGAAACCAAGTAGCTAAGAGCGGCGCACAACAACTCACATTTTTCCCACGCCTATTCTCATTCTTATAGTGAACTGAATGGTACACATCTCCTAGCAAGGTAGGTATAGGATTCTTCGACATGAAGATCCTGACGGCATACATATCCACCAGATCAGGAATATTCGGAAACAAAACAATCCCATAGATACACACAGCTAGAATAGCTTGGAAAGTAGTCCAGTTCTTCTCTTTGACATGTATACAAGTTTGATCAAATAGGAACTTCAATAGGAAACCCTTAACTCCTTGTTTTTCCGCAATGTTGCTGTTCAGAACAGGCTCACTAATATGAAGAGCGACAGCCATATCTTTTATACCGGGGTGTTCTTCAGAAAAGAAAACTATATCATGACTAATAGGAATTCCCAAAATAAATGAGAATTCCTCCAACGTCGGAGCCAAGATGTAGTCCGGGAAAGTGAAGCAACGCAGAGGCGGGTCGTAAAACTGAAGAAGTGTGTGAATGGCATCCTTCTCATACTGGGAGATATTATAGACAAATTTCAGAAGTCTTCCATACCTTCCACTGAACTCTGTACGAACTCCGGAACCAGCCATATTAATCAATTTGTGAATCAATGTCAAAGTCGGCTCTGGGAATGAATAGGCAATAGTCTTCTTTCTTTGAACATCCATACTGAAGTAACCTCAGAAAACCGGAATCAAGAGTAAGATGCAAGCCCTAAAAAATGTCAAACACGTCAGAATGCAAGAAAAATGATATGCTCATGCAAACATGGGGTCAAGGCACACTGTTGGATGTGCTGTGCTGTTAGCTGAACGAGAAACCAGATAACCAGAGCTCTGAACCACTGAGGAACCCACATAATCAGACATTGACGAGAAATCCAGAATAGGGGTAGGTTGAAGGTCTCGGTTACCTGAAAACCTGCAAACGTCCATCCCCTCTCACATGTAGGTACTAGGATGTTCAGTATCCCGGGCTCTCAGGTCGAGAAATGATGATACGTTCACCATTTCTGGTTTGGCATCATCATCAATCGAGGAGGCCTCAACTGATTCTCCAAAGCGGAAGGTCCTCAGCTTTGGCACTGAGGTCGAGAAACAATAGTACGGTGGAGAAATGACTTTTTTCTTTTGTTTTTCGCAAAACATGTTGTGGTTAACAAGAGTCGCCACCGACTTTTCTTTTATCCGATTTATTTAGGAAAGGTGAAAAGAACAGGAAAGACCGTTTTGAAAAGATTTTTGAGTTCGGGGGGTAAGTTATGAAAAGGGAAGGTGTTAGTGTAATACCCCAAAATTTGCTCTCCCCTTTTGGCATCATAGCATGGCATTATCATTTATCATATCATATCCACCTCATTAGCATTGCATTGCATTTAACATAGAAAAATGAAGCATGGCATCCTTCTTACCATCAGGGCATGTGATCAGGTGGAAGGTGGACAATCAAGGGATCATTCAAAGCACAAAAAGGTCAATCAAGTTGGCTCTAGACAAGCCAAGAGGTCTCTCATGTCTCATACTATCTCAATTGATCTTCCAAAACCTCAAGGAAGTGAGATTCAATGGAAGATTGAAGCACTACATATTTCACTATGCAAGAGGTTCAAAAATTGAAGGAAAACCCTCAAGTGAGATAGCTCATTGATCCAAAATCATCCTCAAATGGCATATCTCATCATCCTTTAAGAGGATACACAACATACTCTGAGGAATTTGAAATTGAAGACTGCACATTTTTCTCCTAGGAGGTGGGCACCAAAACTAGGGTTTCCCATTAAATCAGGGAATCTTTGATTTTTTGGACAAAACTTGATGTCATGGTATTCCATATGTCCCTAAGTGTATGTATGTGGAAAATTGCATCTCAATTGGTTTTAGAAGTGGTTCAATTGGAAGAAAGATCAAGAATCAGAGAAATTGGGGCAAAGTCAAATAATCAGAGGAAAAAGTCAACTCTTGACTTTTTGAGCCCAAAATCATGAAATTCATGTTGCATATGTCCAATGTACAAAATTTGGTCAAGAAACTCCAAAGGAATCATGAAAAAATCAAGATGTGGAAAGTTGCCATTTTTGGATGAAGTAGGGTTACTAAAAATAGCAAGTTTTGGCCATTTTGCATCAGAATTTGAACCAAGGCCATTTAAATTTGGAGCACCAAATGAAAAATCCACTCTGCCTCAATGAAAGATCTTGTTTTAAGCTTCAAATCCATGTGTGGAACATCTCCATTGGATAAAAATTGAGTGAGATATGATTGATCAAAGTTTGAGCAAAGTAGGTTCAAAACTAGGTCATGACCAAGATTTTCAGGGCACGCGCGCAGTCATTTTAACAAACAGTTGGTGTGCCATATATTCGCCTATTTTTCTCATGGTTAAAGGCCTCAAATGAAAAACTTGTCAACATCAATATTGTTCCTTGCAATGCCCTCTTCAATGTTCATGTTGGGCAAAATTTCATCTGATCAAGTTATGATGGAGAAATAGTGGCCTCAAGTCATGGTAATCATGCTGAAAATCCAGGTGCCAAGATGCCTTGTCAACCAACCAGTTGCCACGCCCTTCTATCAGTTCCAAATGTGGATGTTATAAGTCATTTTGCAACTTATTTCAACCCTCATTTCAATTCATTTTTCATACCAAACATGTTCTACTATGTGTCCTCTCTCCAATGACCCCAAGAACTCATCAAATCATCCATTAAGTAGGGAGAATTTCATTGGCAAAGTACCATAATTATCACTGATGCAGTAAATGATGTTAGTAGGCTGTGTACACGATTTGGTTCAGTCATCCCACAAACACTTCATGTACTTTATTTCCTCATTTGAACAAACATCCTTATGACCATACTTATGCATATCAGCCATCATACATTGTGAAGGAAGGTTTTCAAAGGAGAAACTTGTACCATAAGCAATGCCATGACATGCTGCATAACATAACCTCATCATCCCAGCTTCACTCTCATCCTCACCACCACTGTCATAAGCTTAACCTCACCATAGCACAGCCATTGATAAATCGTCCCCTAACTAACTTGACTCAGTTAGTTAGGATGGACTCAGCCTAACCCACTCAACTCACTCTAACTCACTCATTTAACCATGAGTTAGCAGATTAAACTCAACATATAAGTTCCAACACTCTCCACAATTTGGAACCAACACTTCATTCTCACTCTTTCTCTCAAACACTCTCACATTCTCTCCATTATCTCTCTCTGATTCTGCACGATTTTTCTTCCTTTCTCAATCATCTTCATCCATTCTGAGCAAGAACATTCAAGAGAAAACTCCATTGTCCAAGCATAACATCATCACAGTTTGGAATTCTGTTTTTGTTCTCAAGATCTCCACATCAAGTAGCATTTATTTTGCTAAGGTTGAAGATCTAGAAGCTCAATACCTCAAGCGTTTCTCTGGTTTTCTCAACACATCAAGTTGCCACACTTTCAGGTTTTAATTCACTCAATCTTAATGCTTCATATCAGTATGATTTAAACTCGTTTTATGTGTTTAGAGCTTATTAGAAGCTATGCGTGAGTTCTGGCTAGTTGATAGGCTCTTTAGGAGTTTAGGTGTGATGTTAGGGCAAATTGTTTTGGCTCGGTTTGTGTTATGCGTGCATGATCTATGAAAATTAATTGCATATTCATGATGTACGTGAGCTCAGCTTCATTTTGGTATATCGTTTGTGGAATTCTGGCAAAATCAAAGTTGCAGACGGTGGCGGTATGACCGGAGAAGGTGACCGGAGGTCATCTCCGGCCGGTGACTGTTATGCTAGGGTTTGTGTGTGTTTTAATCATGTCCGTTGATTTTTCATCATCGTGTGGCTCGTGTGATGACAACACATAAAAACGCACATGCCTCTCACATGCTCATTCTGATTTTATTTTTAAACTTTGTGTAACGCAGTACACTGTAGGTAACGTGTTCCCTCACGCGTGTGTGTTGATTGCATATACTTTGACTGCTTGTTTGACTTGACTTGATCCAATGGCTATTGATGAGTCAATTTTGTTGACTGAGTGAGCATGATAGTTAGTGTGTTGTGCGCGTTATTGGACCTAATCAGATTGCTACCCACACCCCCCTGCTTTAAGGCCCAAATGATTTTGAACTGTCCAATTGCTATGTTCATACCCCCTTCCATTTCCACGTTTTTTTATTTTTATTTCCTTTTTTTGTACATGTTTGCTTTCCATTTATTAAAAATACCAAATGACATTATAAAATTCTACAAAAATTCATGAGTATTCTTAAGACATTTAGGAAATTTTATATGATTTTATTTACTGATTTTATGACCATTTTGCCCCTGTTCCATTATTTCTTTTGAATTTCCATTTGCATGCATACTTAATGTGACATATGATTTTGTGCATTTTTGTTCTTGATCATAAAAAATGATTTTGATGCCTTTCTTTTTGCATTATGGTCACAATAAGTTGAGGTATGTTTGAGATTTATGAGATGATTTTTAAGTCTTTTTTGGATGACTTTTGATGTGTTGCTTTGAGCATGAATGCATGAAACTTCCATGAGACTTTGACCTAATTGTTGAGTGACTTTGGTTCTGATTCATTGCTTGTGGACTTGATATGTTAATGGCATGTGTTTAAGGTGTTTGATTGGTGAAAGTCATAATTTTTGAAGCATGTTTGCTATTTGTTTGAAGCATGAAGTTTAACTTGTTCATTTTGTGAATGCATGCCTCATGTTTGGTTTGCTTGATCATGAAGGCACTTGTGCCATGAGTTGTGGTTTTGTTTGAGGATGTATAGCATGTTAATTGACTTCTGATTGTGACATTTGGGTTTCATCTTTGCATGTTTGATGTTTATCTTGCACCTTAAGTCACTTGTTTCACAAGTATGAACCACATTCACATCACTTCACCTTTTCTTCTTTGCTTCTTGTTGGCTTGAGATTTTGTTTGCATGATTTAGTATGCCCATTTAGGATAACATTAGGTTGTGTAAATATGAGTTACATTCTGACTTGGAAGCATGTATAGCATTCAATCTCATTTTACTTTGTTTGTCAACTTGTTTGAATTTGATTTGTTCATTATATTTTCCTACTTTACTTGTAAGTGATTGTGCTAACCATGTAGGGGCTTCGGTAAGTTTCAATTGAGTGTGGATAAGGAATCCACATTCAACTTCTATCCTTTCTCTTTTACAATTCCATTTTGTGTTTTGCTAAGCACTTATGTGCTTTCTTTTAACAACTCATTACTTTCCCTTTTTGAATTACAATTCATCTTCTACTTTGGAAGTGAATTGTTTAATTCTTTCTTTCTTTAGACTTTAGGTTGAAACCTCACAAACCTTTAGGATCACTCTCTTTAATCTTCAATTAGGATTGAGTCTTAGTCCATATAGGTTTTACCTTTTCTCCTCCCTTGAGTCTCTTTTCTCATCTCAAAGAAAATTCAAAACATATAATAAAGGTAGGCATTTATTGCATTTAAGCCTTTCATATAAAGAAAAGATTATAAGGGGTCTTCTCTTGTAATCTTAGAATGTGTAGCATATAGCCCATCTTGGGTCAATGTGTTAAACATTTGATCTTGTATGAGGGACTTAAATGCAATACTTGTTGAAGGTGCAAATAATAAAAAACACTTCTTCATTTCTTAATCAACAAAACACTTAATAAACACAAGTATGCTAGTGTGTTTGAACCTTGACAATTGGAACTAAGTATGGGGGTCTTCTTCACTCTTAGTGTGCTTTCTTACCCATTCCATCTTGGAATGTGAGGATGTACACATTCCAATGACTAAGATTCAGATACACTATCATATGCAAACAAATGAAAAAACTCTTAAAAGACAAAAACAAACAATAACGTCTTTCCTTCGGGAATTCTTTTCTCACCTCATTCACTCTCAACGCACGAACGCGCTTCTACTCGTTCTCTTGCAAGATGGTAACGCACTCGGACCATCGAGCCTGCAACACCTGAGCTAGAACGTGAGCCGTTCTCTAAAAAACACAATCCATCCCCGGTGAGGGGAACTACGTCGCTCTGATTCTCATGTTCCCGATGAGATACGTAGGCAGTGGGGTAGGGCCCATGCGAGCACTTCTTTTATTTTCCCTACATTTGATTCTCGTTCCTTTTCCAGTTCTCTTTTCGTTCCTTTTCCAGTATTCTTTTCTATCACCCTTTGATCGAGACAAGCAAGCGTGGATCCCATCGGGTACGATGGACGCGAGGGGGTGCTAATACCTTCCTCTCGCGTAACCGACTCCCGAACCCATTTCTCTTGGTCGTAAGACCCTGCTTTTTCCTTTCTCTCAGGTTTACGCGGTGTTTCCTTTCCCTCTCATGGGATAAATACACATTGCTGGCGACTCTGTTTCGGTGCCACTTTCGCGTTCGTACCTGGATGAAAATCCCGGGAGCGACAGCTGGCGACTCTGCTGGGGAGGGAACCCAGAATCTCTGGTTTCCTTAGCGAGTCAATCCTAGCGCTTGTTTGTTTTTCTTTCGTTGGGTGTTTACTGTTGTGCTGTATTTACTGTTTTATTGTATGGTTATTTACTGCTTTACTGTACATTACTGTATTTACCGCATTTTAGCATTTTCATTTCACATGATATATTATGCTATACTGGACTGTGTTGTTTTCTGTTTGGCGGGATGGGTGTTCTGAGAGATAAGCCCACTACCAAGGCTTGAGTACATACATAGGTATTAGAGTGGATAGTCATGACGCTTGTGTGGTGGTGACCACGTATTGTTGTTCATGAGACCCACAACCAGACGAGGTTCTATCAGGAGCTTTCTGCTACTGCATGTTATGCAGGCCAGTGGTTATTCTCTTGAGGAACTGTCGACTCTGGTGACCATTCCCGAGGACTCAGTTGCGGCACTCCTCCCGAGTTGTGACAGTGGCAGACCACATTCCGTGGCAAACCCATTGCACATTCTCGATCCGAGGACCCAATGCTGGGAACTTGCTATAGGACATCCTTTTTTGAAAGAGAATCAGCGGAGGCACTCCTCGATTGGCGGTAGTACTGTACCCTGAGGGATGAATGTATTATTGCTTCTCGACCTCAGTGCCAGAAGCTGAGGACCTTTTTGTTTTGGAGAATCAGTTGAGGCCTCCTCGATTGGTGATGATGCCAAACCAGAAATGGTGAACGTATCATCATTTCTCGACCTGAGAGCCCGGGATACTGAACATCCTAGTACCCACATGTGAGAAGGGCGGGTTGTTTACAGGTTTGCAGGTAACCATGACCTCCTACATACCCGGTTTTCTATCATCATTTCACAAAAAGGAAGTTTCATCTTATTGTATTCAGATGGTTCTTATCTATGAGCTACACTGACACCGTTCACAGTTCAGCACAGACACCTGATTACCTGATCACATTGCCCTTTGCATTGCATTATCATATCCTAACATACATGTTTATTCATTTCCAGGTGCATATATTACCCTTGATTCCAGTCATCAGGTCCCTGCAAAGATGAACACTAAAGAGAGGAAGAATATCATCAGCTACAAGTTCCTTACGCCTACTTTGGGCCCTATTGTTGTGCTGAAGGGAATGGCGAGCCCGGCAGCACGAGAAGCTTTTGAAGAGAAATATGGGTGGATTTTATCTATGGTCCGTAATGTCAGTGATTATGAAGCCAGAGGTCTCCATACGTTGATGCAGTTCTATGATCCGCCTCTGAGATGTTTTGTATTTCCAGACTATGTGTTGGTTCCTACCCTGGAGGAGTATTCCAACATGTTGGGGATTGCTATCAAGGAGGAGCCCCCTTTCTTTGGATCAGTGGGGGATCTTGACTTTGGGAAGTTGGCTGGTGCTCTTTATTTGAGCAAATCAGAGCTAAGTGACAATGTCTCCAACAAAGGAAAGATTCGTGGTTACAAGCTGGAATATATGATTAAGAAGGCCCAGGAAGCAGCTAAAGGCGAGAATTGGCTTGTTTTTAATGCTCTGTTAGCCCTTTGTATATACGGCATAGTGTTGTTTCCCAACGAGCCGGATTTTATTGATACGGACGCTATACGAATATTCATGATGAAGAACCCGGTGCCAACGCTACTGGGAGATCTTCACTACTCGTTGTACAACCGAAACGAAAAGAAAAGAGGAGGGATAATTCGTTGTTGTGCACCCTTGTTCTATAAGTGGTTTGCGGGCCGTTTACCACAATCAGGGGCTTTTGTGGATTCCAAAGATTCTCTAGAGTGGAAACAGCGTTTAATGGGATTGGTGGCCAAGGACATCGTATGGGTAGATCATGGGCTGATTGGCAAGAATATTATCCACAGCTGTGGTAAGTTCCCTAACGTTCCACTGATAGGAAGACTGGGTGGGATTAACTATAATCCTTCTTTGGCCATTCGACAATTTGGGTATGCCCTGACAGGTCCGCCTATTAAGAGAGATGTGGAGGAGTCCCTCTATTTTCATACGTCAGAAGGTTGGGAAGCAGCACAGAAAGCTTCTGAAAGCTGGGGTAGCATACTGAAAAAGGGGAAAGTTACTCTAGGAAAGCCTAACAACCGGGTTTATCCAGCATATGAAGAGTGGGTGAAGAAAAGAGTTGAAGATTTTCTCTTGCCTTTTGGTAAGGCACCCCTTTTGTATCCGGAGAATGAGAAAGCAAGAAGCACTGCTACTGTGGAAGAAGTTGACAAGTTGCAAGCCTTGGTGAAAAAGCTCCAAGGAGAGAATTCCGAGTTGAGTAGCCGTCTTCAGAATGCTCTACATGCCAACAAAGAGCTGGAGCGGAAAGCCCAAGATGCTGAACAAATCCTAACTGCAAAAGAAAAAGACTTTGCTGGAAGAGCCCAACATTTCCGGAAGATTAGTAAAGGTGCTGATGATGCTACTCAAGCCCACAAGCAAACCAAACAGGCGTTAGCACAGACCAAAGAAAAGTTAACAAAGTTTCAGCACGCTTGGGACGAAGTTAGGATAGAGAATGCTGAATTACAGGAACAGTTGCAGATTAAGGACGAAGAGCTTGAAAAGGCGCATGAGCAGAGGAGAAAGTATCGGGAAAGCCTCGGTAAGAGTCAAGAACAGCTAGAAGAAGCTAGAGGTGAGCTAAGGAATACCAAGAAAGAGCTTGAAGAAGTCATGATAGAAAGGGAGATACTCAAGACGCAAGCCGGCATAAAGAGACACAAAGGAGTGTGTGATGACGAGGCTCTGATGCTGCATATGGGTTCTTTAACTGAAGCTCTTGAGAAAAGGGATGTCTTGATCAAAGAAATGATTGAAAAGCCGAATCACCAGCGTACCCGTATACTTTTTGAGGAGATCAAATACTCAAGTGATAAGCTGAAGGGTGTGGAATTGTCAGACTGATGTTCTTTTCCTTATATTTTGTTGTTAATGGTTACCATCAGGCTTGTTGATGGATCCATTTTTCCTTGTATTGCATTTGCGGTTGAACCTTTCTTAAATGTACTTGAATACTTCGTTGAATGAGTATGAGCAGTTTTATTCAGAATTATTCCTTATCAGATAGCTGCACACAAGCACATGACCACGACACGTCTCTTTATATCACAATTTCTGGTCTTCAGATTTCTGTGGTGGGATTGGAATCCGGGTATAAAGCACCTCGGAAATGACAAACATGGCATTGCATGGCATTGCATATCATTTTGCATTTTTGTTACTTGCTTTTCAGGTACTCGTTGCGGGGTCTCTAACCTGTATTTGATTTCAGGCAGTATAGCGGAGAGTCATATTCACCGATATTCGACGCGAAGGAACCAAGTAAGAATCATGGATCAAGTACAAAGTGATTTGGCGGAAATGAGGGCGCGTATGGACCAGTTCATGACCCTCATGACTGGCATGGCGCAAAATCAGGAGAGACTGAGGCTTCTGGTAGAGCGTCCCGACAATGGGCCCGAAGGTGATCATCATGACAATTCACAGGGACATGGCATTCCTCCTCCCGGTGGCAACCCTCCTCCTGGTGGTAACAATCGGGGTAATGGAAATGGTAGGCAGGCTGGTGTTACTCTTGAAGATACTCTGGAAGACCAATTTACTCTGCTGGATGCTGATGTGGGTAATCAAGGGGATCGAAGGTATGATGAGTTAGCAGAGAAGATCAGGGCCATAGAATGCAAGAACTCTATGGGTATTGATGTTACCAGCTTGGGGCTGGTCTCAGGAGTCAGAATTCCCCCTAAGTTCAAACCCCCCACTTTTGATAAGTATCACGGCAATGCGTGTCCCCAAACGCATCTTCAAGCTTACTTTGGGAAGATTTCAGCCCATACGGATGACGAGAAGCTATGGATGCACTATTTCCAGGACAGTCTGGCTGGGGCGTCCTTGACCTGGTATATGAAGTTGAATAGAGCTGCTGTGAAGAATTGGAAAGATCTGGCAGAAGCGTTCCTGAAGCAATACCAATATAATATTGACATGGCGCCCAACCGCACCCAATTGCAGGGATTGTCACAGAATGCCAAGGAGAGTTTCAAAGAATATGCACAGAGGTGGAGGGAAATGGCTGCCCAGGTCCAACCTCCCTTGTCAGACAGAGAAATGGCAGATATGTTCATGGGCACCTTGCAAGGGGCCTATCTGGATAGATTAGCTGCTTGTCCGTCGACTGGATTTGCTGATATTGTGATTGCGGGAGAAAGAATAGAAAGTCTGTTAAAGCTTGGAAAGATCCAGGATGTGAGCGGGGCTGGCTCTTCGGGGACGAAGAAACCGTTCGCTAGTAACCAGAAAAGAAGAGAAGGTGATACGAATGCTGTGTTTAGAGGACGAGGCAGAGGGCGTTCTCGAGCTTATTATCAGGTAGATGCTGTGACAATCCCCACACCGTCTGTTCAGAAACAACAACCCCAACAACAAGTTCAACAGCAACAACCTTTTTTCCAGCAAAGGTCTAGACAAAGGGATCGTAAGATGGATCCTCTCCCTATGACTTATGCCGCGCTGTTGCCCCGGCTACTCGAGTTAAAGTTGGTAGAACTCCGTACTATGAAAGCTCCGGTTGCTGGAAACCTGCCACCTAACTTCGATGCTAATGCTCGTTGTGAGTTCCATTCAGGTGCTCAGGGGCACTCCATTGAAAAATGCTGGGCTTTCCATCATAAAGTACAAGATTTGATTGATGCTAAAGCCATCAATTTCTCTCCCGCTCCTAATATTACTCAGCATCCCATGCCTGATCATAGTGCAGCAAATGTGTACGCTATTGAAGATGGGAGGAGATTGAATTTGGTGTTAGACGTTCATCAAGTGAAAACTTCTTTGTTGGTTGTAAAAGATCGTTTATTGAAGGGACAGGTGTTCCCGGGTTGTAATCAAGATTGCTCTGAGTGCATGAATCAGGAGAACGGCTGTGATAAGTTGAAGATGGGTTTACAGAATCTGATCGATGAAGGATGTCTACAGTTCGACAGAGTTGTGAAAGACACTGATGAGATATCAACCGTGACCATCTATTACACTCCCGCTGAGATTCTAATGCCGGTCAATGCAGTTCCCGTGGCGAGTGTTGCGCCAGAAAGGCCCAGTCCTGTCACTATCACGGTGCCAGGACCAATTCCGTTCACGTCTACGAAAGCTATCCCATGGCACTATGGGGCAGATGTATATTACGAAGGTAAAAAGCAGGAAGTTGAGTCGTCAGTCAGCCCAAATATTGATAATGTAGGGGGTGTAGGGGGCTTTACAAGGAGTGGAAGGTTGTTCGCCCCCCAAACCTTGAGAAGTGATAAGGAGGTAGAAGCTGCAGCAAAGGATAAGGGTAAACAGGTGGTTGAAAGTGCACCTACACCTGAAGCAGAGACAAAGATTACTTTTGATAAGGAAATGGAAGAATTTATGAAGATAATCAAGAAAAGCGATTATAAGATTGTGGACCAACTGAATCAGACCCCTTCAAAGATTTCAATCTTGTCATTATTGATGTGCTCTGATGCGCACCGACAGGCGTTGTTGAAAGTGTTGAAGAGTGCGTACGTGCCACAAGAAATTACTGTTAATCAGCTCGAAGGCGTAATCTCCAATGTTAATGTCAGCCATGGCTTGGGCTTTACAAGTAGAGATTTGACTGTTGAAGGAAGAAACCATAATAAGGCTTTGCATATCACGATGGAGTGTAAGGGCGCAGTGTTATCTCATGTACTGGTAGACACTGGTTCATCACTCAATGTCTTGCCCAAGAAGGCATTAATGAAACTGGAAGTTGATGGTTTGATCTTAAGGCCTAGTGAGTTGGTGGTCAGAGCATTCGATGGAACTAGACGATCTGTGTTTGGTGAGGTGGAATTGCCCGTACAAATTGGACCACAGGTATTCAAATCCACGTTCCATGTAATGGACATACAACCTGCATATAGTTGCCTATTGGGGCGCCCTTGGATTCACGGAGCCGGGGCTGTTACTTCTACTCTACATCAAAAGCTGAAGTATGAGTTTGAAGGGCAGGTTGTGACAGTGTGTGGGGAGGAAGACATCTTTGTGAGTCACTTGTCCACATTCAAGTACATTGAAATGGATGGGGAAATTCATGAGATGTTGTGCCAATCATTTGAAGCAGTCAACATTGACGATGCACCTGAGTCTTCTTCTGTACCAGTTGGGGCTGGCACCTCCATTTCATCTTACAAACAAGCTGTCGAAGTCGTCAGGGCAGGCAACGCCCAAGGTTGGGGCAGGTTGATAGAGACCCCAATGAAGGAAGACAAATTTGGTATTGGTTATCATCCCTCTACAACTTCAGATGCGGGGAGCAGGGGACCCATTACTTTCAATAGTGGGGGAATTATCTACACGGACCAGTCTTGTGCAGCCACAGAGGATAGTGTTGACAGTGATTGTGATCTGGACAACTGGGTACGCCCTCATGTTCCGGGACAACAAGTGCAGAACTGGTTCGTTGAAGAAGTCATCCGGGTTACTCTTCAGACAGAGTAATTTTTCTTTGTTTTTTCTAACCATAATGCATGTCAAAATCTTGCGCTCTGCCCAAGGCGTATAGATTCATTTGTAGGGCCACCATGGTTGCATTTGCAATGTTTAATCATTAATAAAGGACGTTTTGCAATCAAATTTTGTTCTCTGTCTTTCAGTTTTTATTTTTGCACAAAAAATATAAAATGGCAATGTTTCATTTTCTTTTGTTTTGCTTAAAAATAAATTCTAAAATAAGGCATGAACCCGTTCATGCAGACTTGATCCTCCGGATACCACTGATAATGATTTTGATATGGCCATGTATGACTTTGACAATCCGATTTATCAAGCCGAAGAAGGGGATGAGAAAGATTGTGAACTTTCTGAAGAACTGGCCAGATTGTTGAAACAAGAGGAAAGGGTCATCCAGCCTCATCAGGAGACTGTAGAAATCATCAATATTGGTACCAAGGACGCCAAGAAAGAGATCAGGATTGGTGCCAGCTTGCAAGCAGATGTGAAGCAAACTTTGACGGAAATGTTGCGCGAGTATGTTGACATCTTCGCCTGGTCGTATCAAGACATGCCGGGGTTGGATACAGATATTGTCGTGCACAGGCTGCCATTGAGAGAAGAATGTCCGCCAGTCAAGCAGAAACTTCGTCGGACTCACCCCGACATGGCCTTAAAGATTAAGGAGGAAGTCCAGAAGCAGTGGGATGCTGGTTTTCTTGCTGTGACAAAGTATCCTCCATGGGTAGCCAACATCGTGCCAGTACCGAAGAAAGATGGAAAAGTGAGAATGTGTGTGGATTATCGAGATCTTAATAAAGCTAGCCCGAAAGATGATTTTCCACTACCTCATATTGATGTGCTGGTCGATAATACAGCTCAATTTTCAGTGTTCTCATTTATGGACGGTTTCTCCGGGTACAACCAGATCAAGATGGCACCTGAAGACATGGAGAGGACCACGTTCATTACTCCGTGGGGTACATATTGTTATAAAGTAATGCCTTTTGGGTTGAAAAACGCAGGGGCAACGTACCAGCGGGCGATGGTGACATTGTTTCATGACTTGATTCATAAGGAGATCGAATGTTATGTAGATGATATGATTGCCAAGTCGAGAACAGAAGAGGAACATCTGGTTAATCTGAAAAAGCTGTTTGAAAGGTTGAGAAAGTTCCGTCTGAGATTAAATCCAAACAAGTGCACGTTTGGGGTGCGTTCTGGAAAGTTGTTAGGTTTCATTGTGAGCGAAAGAGGAATCGAGGTTGATCCTGCCAAGGTGAAAGCAATACAAGAAATGCCTGAACCGAGAACAGAAAAAGAGGTTCGTGGTTTCTTGGGTAGATTGAACTACATTGCGAGGTTCATATCTCACCTAACAGCCACGTGCGAACCAATATTTAAATTGTTAAGGAAAGATCAAACGGTCAGGTGGAATGACGATTGCCAATTGGCATTCGATAAGATAAAAGAATACTTGCAGGAACCTCCGATTCTAATGCCTCCAGTTGAAGGGAGACCGCTGATAATGTATCTGACAGTGCTTGAAGGTTCCATGGGTTGTGTTCTCGGTCAACATGACGAGACAGGTAGGAAGGAGCATGCTATTTACTACCTGAGCAAAAAGTTCAATGATTGTGAGTCCCGATACTCAATGCTTGAAAAGACATGCTGTGCACTTGCATGGGCCGCTAAGCGATTGAGGCAATATATGGTTAGGCACACAACCTTGTTGATTTCAAAAATGGATCCTATCAAATACATTTTCGAGAAACCGGCATTGACAGGCAGAGTTGCACGGTGGCAAATGGTCTTGACAGAGTATGACATTCAGTACACTTCACAAAAGGCCATCAAAGGAAGTATCTTGTCCGACTATCTTGCGCAACAGCCGATTGATGATTACCAACCCATGAAGTTTGACTTCCCTGATGAAGACATCATGTTTCTCAAAGCTAAAGACTGCGAGGAACCACTTCCGGAGGAGGGGCCAGACCCTGAATCCAAATGGAGTCTGATGTTTGATGGGGCTGTCAATATGAGTGGGTGCGGAGTTGGAGCAGTTCTTATCACGCCGGAAGGTGTTCATATGCCTTTCACTGCCCGAATAACTTTCGGATGCACCAACAATGAAGCAGAGTACGAAGCTTGTATAATGGGGATCGAGGAGGCGATTAATCTACGGATTAAAACCCTTGATATATTCGGTGATTCAGCTTTGGTAATCAATCAAGTGAAAGGGAGTTGGTACACGCACCAAGCAAATCTAATGCCGTATAGAGATTATACGAGGAGATTGCTGACATTTTTCACAACAGTGAAACTGTACCATATTCCTCGAGATGAGAATAGGTTCGCTGATGCCTTGGCCACTTTGTCTTCCATGATCAAAGTGCAAGGATGGAACCATGTACCTAAGATTGAGGTATCCCGCCTTGACAGACCAGCATTTGTGTTTGCGGTCGATGCAACGTCTGATGACAAGCCATGGTTCTATGACATTAAGTGTTTCTTAAAGAGTCAAGAGTACCCACCCGGGGCATCGTCCAAAGATAGGAAGACGTTAAGAAGGTTAGCTGGTAGTTTCTTCTTGAACAAAGATGGCGTGCTGTATAAAAGAAATTTTGACACGGTCCTGCTTAGATGTGTGGATAGACATGAAGCAGACTTGTTGATGATTGAAGTGCACGAAGGCTCTTTCGGTACTCATGCCGGAGGGCAGGCAATGGCTAAAAAGTTGTTAAGGTCGGGATATTATTGGTTGACTATGGAGTCAGATTGTTGCAAATATGCCCGCAAATGCCATAAATGCCAGATCTATGCAGACAAGGTGCATGTGCCTCCAAATCCGTTGAGTATCATGTCGTCGCCTTGGCCGTTTGCCATGTGGGGCATTGATATGATCGGAAAGATTGAGCCTACAGCTTCCAATGGTCATCGTTTCATCTTGGTGGCAATTGATTACTTCACCAAGTGGGTTGAAGCCGCATCCTATGCCAATGTTACAAAACAAGTGGTCGCCCGTTTCTTAAAACGGGATATCATTTGCCGATATGGAGTTCCCGAAAGAATCATTACTGATAATGGTTCTAATTTGAACAATAAGATGATGGCTGAGTTATGCCGGGACTTCAAAATCGAACACCACAATTCTTCTCCGTACCGCCCAAAGATGAATGGCGCGGTCGAAGCGGCCAACAAAAATATCAAGAAGATTGTGCAGAAGATGGTGGTCACGTACAAAGATTGGCATGAGATGTTACCATTTGCTTTGCATGGGTATCGAACGTCGGTACGCACGTCCACTGGGGCAACCCCATTCTCACTTGTATATGGTATGGAGGCAGTGCTACCGGTTGAAGTAGAGATTCCGTCCCTCAGAGTCATGATGGATGTTAAGCTAGATGAAGCTGAATGGGTACGAGCCAGATTTGATCAGTTGAGCCTTATTGAGGAAAAGCGATTGGCGGCTGTATGTCATGGGCAACTATATCAGCGCAGAATGAAACAGGCATTTGACCAAAAGGTGCGTCCTCGGGTTTATAAAGTCGGAGATGTGGTACTCAAAAGGATCCTTCCTCCCAATACAGATCACAGGGGCAAATGGACTCCTAATTATGAAGGTCCATTCGTGGTTAAAAAGGTCTTTTCGGGCGGAGCCTTATTGCTTACAACCATGGATGGCGAAGACTTTTCATCCCCTGTCAACTCGGACGTAGTCAAAAAATACTTCGCATGAATAGACCCGCTGGATAATAAAAATAAAAAAAATCCAGGCAAAAAAGGGCATCCCGGCGAACCAAAAACAGAATAAGGTTCGGGCAAAAATTAGGGATATAATTAAAAAAAATTTTTACACCCGGTAAGTTGAAAACCCGAAAGGGCAACTTAGGCAAAAAAGGGTATCCTGGTGGATCGAAAACCTGAAAGGGCGGTCCACACAAAAGAGGGATTTAAGCGAATGACTACAGTCTGAGTTATCTGTACCCATTACCGTTTGAACAACTGACGTTCTGAAGAATAGGAATCGGTCTGATCATTCCTCAGAAGGCAAGGTCGGGGAGTTTTGAAGACATACTGGTCATAACAGAATGGAAACTCAGTGGAATTCCGTTTTCACATTGCCATTAGGATAGTTTCTTTTCTCAATTTTCAGCGATCACCTCTTTCCAGGGATTGCTTCCAGATGTAATTGCCTATTCTGGGCTCTCAGTCAATAAATTGAATTTCAGTAAAAAGCTTTCTATTTTTGTTTTATTGCTTTGTTTGCAAAAACGTCCTAATTTTTGATAAAACATTGCATTTGAAAACATGGCAGCCTTGCAATAACATGCGCAGAAAAAATATTTGAAATTACTTCGAATGTTGAATACTCCCAGATGGTGGATTCTAGCCACGCAATATTCGGGGCATGTGGGCATATTCTTTTGTTGCAGGTAGCAGGTGCAGATGATTTTAAGCACAAGACCAGCAATAAATCACCCCACGCAAAAGACGGGGGCAATTATGGGTAAGGAGATCGGCGTTCATCGTTCGGTCGACGATTGTTCATAACGGGTCGATATCAGTGAATTAAGTTCAACTGGGTACCGTTGCATCTTATTAAGTCGATTCTCTCATTCAGTACCTCCAACAGCTACAAGCTCTTCTATATCGATAACGGTCACAGGTTCCCCAAAAGAGTGGTCTCGTCGACACCGAAACTGATGGTCATTATCCCCAGCGAAGTCACAAGAGTTTGAAGAGGCTAGATCTTCTGTAAAATCCTCTTATGACATCCTTTGCGGGGACGAATTGTTGTGTTGTCCAAGCATGGGGCATGATTGTTTCCCCAGCATGAAGTGTTGGTCACCCCCAGTAGAGTTTGAGGACAGTTGGTCTTCTGTAAAATTCTCTCAAAAGGCATTCCCCAACACGAGACGCTTTAAAGCAGTTTTCTCCAGCAGAGTTTGTTATAAACTCGTCATCCCCAACGGAATTGTCCAAAGGGAAAGCTCGCCTAACATGGGGCATTGTGGTACTCATCCTAAGCTTGACAGTCATATTCTTCAGCAGACTACTGTGGATTTGCTTTGGGTTTCCCCAACAGATCTCTAAGGACTCTTTCTAGCAAGTTGCAGTAGAATGTTCTAACCAGGATTCGCATATCCCTGGCAGAGTAGCCCTGATACCCAGCAAGATCGTATCTCTGGTCATGGTATCCCCACAAAGGTCAGCATCGAATCTTGTCAGCAATACTCCCCAGCTGAGTTGTCGTTCTCCCCGCAGAGGTTTATCAGATCGACAGAATCTATTCCTCAACAAGGATGGTACAGCCTTTCCCCAGCCGGGTCAGAAGGTTGATAATCCCTATAAAGGATCTTGGGTTGAATAAATCCCCAAGCAGAGTTTTAATGGCTCATTTCCCCAGCAGGACGTCATTTAAAAATTCTCATCCCCAGCGGAGTTGCTGTGACCAGAATCCAGCCCCAAACAGATGGAATAATTCCTGCCAGAGTCGTCATTCCCTCATATCTTAAAGTCCAATTTATTTTTGGCAAGCTTGACAATTCGAAGCAGACGGATTGTTCATCCATTCGCCAGCAGAGATATTATCCTTTTAGGAGTCTCCGAGATTAAATCATTGATTGTGGTTCCTCAGCAGAGTCGGCAGAGATGTCTGGCGCGGAGGCAGAGAGTAATTCGATTTTAAAATTCCAAAAGTCCAACAGTGGATTGGCAAAAGTCCATCTTCGGGTGGCAAAGCAGCTAAAAGTCCAACAGTGGATTGGCAAAAGTCCGTCTTCGGGTGGCGAAAGTCCAACAGTGGATTGGCAAAAGTCCGTCTTCGGGTGGCAAAAGTCCAACAGTGGATTGGCAAAAGTCCATCTTCGGGTGGCACGAAGCTGCAAAGTCCACCAGTAGTGTGGCAGGCCAGTAGTCGTCTGGAGTTGCATAAAAGACATTATTAAAGTCCACCAGTAGTGTGGCAGGCCAGTAGTCGTCTGGAGTTGCATAAAAGACATTATTAAAGTCCACCAGTAGTGTGGCAGGCCAGTAGTCGTCTGGAGTTGCATAAAAGACATTATTAAAGTCCACCAGTAGCGTGGCAGGCCAGTAGTCGTCTGGCGTCGTTCAAAAAGACATTATTAAAGTCCACCAGTAGCGTGGCAGGCCAGTAGTCGTCTGGAGTTGCATAAAAGACATTATTAAAGTCCACCAGTAGTGTGGCAAGCCAGTAGTCGTCTGGCGTCGTTCAAAAAGACAGTATTAAAGTCCACCAGTAGCGTGGCAAGCCAGTAGTCGTCTGGCGTCGTTCAAAAGACAGATCTCTCCGACGTTTCATCGAAGATTCAATCCAGCAGTCTCGTTGGGTTTATATCCCTTTTCTTCTTCATCATCCAGAGCAAATTTTTGGTTATATTTGGTATTCAATCACTATATACCTTGAAAGTCCGAAAGCAATTGCTTTCAGGCATTCAGGTCTACAGCGCTTGAATAGGGGCAGCTGTAATACCCCAAAATTTGCTCTCCCCTTTTGGCATCATAGCATGGCATTATCATTTATCATATCATATCCACCTCATTAGCATTGCATTGCATTTAACATAGAAAAATGAAGCATGGCATCCTTCTTACCATCAGGGCATGTGATCAGGTGGAAGGTGGACAATCAAGGGATCATTCAAAGCACAAAAAGGTCAATCAAGTTGGCTCTAGACAAGCCAAGAGGTCTCTCATGTCTCATACTATCTGAATTGATCTTCCAAAACCTCAAGGAAGTGAGATTCAATGGAAGATTGAAGCACTACATATTTCACTATGCAAGAGGTTCAAAAATTGAAGGAAAACCCTCAAGTGAGATAGCTCATTGATCCAAAATCATCCTCAAATGGCATATCTCATCATCCTTTAAGAGGATACACAACATACTCTGAGGAATTTGAAATTGAAGACTGCACATTTTTCTCCTAGGAGGTGGGCACCAAAACTAGGGTTTCCCATTAAATCAGGGAATCTTTGATTTTTTGGACAAAACTTGATGTCATGGTATTCCATATGTCCCTAAGTGTATGTATGTGGAAAATTGCATCTCAATTGGTTTTAGAAGTGGTTCAATTGGAAGAAAGATCAAGAATCAGAGAAATTGGGGCAAAGTCAAATAATCAGAGGAAAAAGTCAACTCTTGACTTTTTGAGCCCAAAATCATGAAATTCATGTTGCATATGTCCAATGTACAAAATTTGGTCAAGAAACTCCAAAGGAATCATGAAAAAATCAAGATGTGGAAAGTTGCCATTTTTGGATGAAGTAGGGTTACTAAAAATAGCAAGTTTTGGCCATTTTGCATCAGAATTTGAACCAAGGCCATTTAAATTTGGAGCACCAAATGAAAAATCCACTCTGCCTCAATGAAAGATCTTGTTTTAAGCTTCAAATCCATGTGTGGAACATCTCCATTGGATAAAAATTGAGTGAGATATGATTGATCAAAGTTTGAGCAAAGTAGGTTCAAAACTAGGTCATGACCAAGATTTTCAGGGCACGCGCGCAGTCATTTTAACAAACAGTTGGTGTGCCATATATTCGCCTATTTTTCTCATGGTTAAAGGCCTCAAATGAAAAACTTGTCAACATCAATATTGTTCCTTGCAATGCCCTCTTCAATGTTCATGTTGGGCAAAATTTCATCTGATCAAGTTATGATGGAGAAATAGTGGCCTCAAGTCATGGTAATCATGCTGAAAATCCAGGTGCCAAGATGCCTTGTCAACCAACCAGTTGCCACGCCCTTCTATCAGTTCCAAATGTGGATGTTATAAGTCATTTTGCAACTTATTTCAACCCTCATTTCAATTCATTTTTCATACCAAACATGTTCTACTATGTGTCCTCTCTCCAATGACCCCAAGAACTCATCAAATCATCCATTAAGTAGGGAGAATTTCATTGGCAAAGTACCATAATTATCACTGATGCAGTAAATGATGTTAGTAGGCTGTGTACACGATTTGGTTCAGTCATCCCACAAACACTTCATGTACTTTATTTCCTCATTTGAACAAACATCCTTATGACCATACTTATGCATATCAGCCATCATACATTGTGAAGGAAGGTTTTCAAAGGAGAAACTTGTACCATAAGCAATGCCATGACATGCTGCATAACATAACCTCATCATCCCAGCTTCACTCTCATCCTCACCACCACTGTCATAAGCTTAACCTCACCATAGCACAGCCATTGATAAATCGTCCCCTAACTAACTTGACTCAGTTAGTTAGGATGGACTCAGCCTAACCCACTCAACTCACTCTAACTCACTCATTTAACCATGAGTTAGCAGATTAAACTCAACATATAAGTTCCAACACTCTCCACAATTTGGAACCAACACTTCATTCTCACTCTTTCTCTCAAACACTCTCACATTCTCTCCATTATCTCTCTCTGATTCTGCACGATTTTTCTTCCTTTCTCAATCATCTTCATCCATTCTGAGCAAGAACATTCAAGAGAAAACTCCATTGTCCAAGCATAACATCATCACAGTTTGGAATTCTGTTTTTGTTCTCAAGATCTCCACATCAAGTAGCATTTATTTTGCTAAGGTTGAAGATCTAGAAGCTCAATACCTCAAGCGTTTCTCTGGTTTTCTCAACACATCAAGTTGCCACACTTTCAGGTTTTAATTCACTCAATCTTAATGCTTCATATCAGTATGATTTAAACTCGTTTTATGTGTTTAGAGCTTATTAGAAGCTATGCGTGAGTTCTGGCTAGTTGATAGGCTCTTTAGGAGTTTAGGTGTGATGTTAGGGCAAATTGTTTTGGCTCGGTTTGTGTTATGCGTGCATGATCTATGAAAATTAATTGCATATTCATGATGTACGTGAGCTCAGCTTCATTTTGGTATATCGTTTGTGGAATTCTGGCAAAATCAAAGTTGCAGACGGTGGCGGTATGACCGGAGAAGGTGACCGGAGGTCATCTCCGGCCGGTGACTGTTATGCTAGGGTTTGTGTGTGTTTTAATCATGTCCGTTGATTTTTCATCATCGTGTGGCTCGTGTGATGACAACACATAAAAACGCACATGCCTCTCACATGCTCATTCTGATTTTATTTTTAAACTTTGTGTAACGCAGTACACTGTAGGTAACGTGTTCCCTCACGCGTGTGTGTTGATTGCATATACTTTGACTGCTTGTTTGACTTGACTTGATCCAATGGCTATTGATGAGTCAATTTTGTTGACTGAGTGAGCATGATAGTTAGTGTGTTGTGCGCGTTATTGGACCTAATCAGATTGCTACCCACACCCCCCTGCTTTAAGGCCCAAATGATTTTGAACTGTCCAATTGCTATGTTCATACCCCCTTCCATTTCCACGTTTTTTTATTTTTATTTCCTTTTTTTGTACATGTTTGCTTTCCATTTATTAAAAATACCAAATGACATTATAAAATTCTACAAAAATTCATGAGTATTCTTAAGACATTTAGGAAATTTTATATGATTTTATTTACTGATTTTATGACCATTTTACCCCTGTTCCATTATTTCTTTTGAATTTCCATTTGCATGCATACTTAATGTGACATATGATTTTGTGCATTTTTGTTCTTGATCATAAAAAATGATTTTGATGCCTTTCTTTTTGCATTATGGTCACAATAAGTTGAGGTATGTTTGAGATTTATGAGATGATTTTTAAGTCTTTTTTGGATGACTTTTGATGTGTTGCTTTGAGCATGAATGCATGAAACTTCCATGAGACTTTGACCTAATTGTTGAGTGACTTTGGTTCTGATTCATTGCTTGTGGACTTGATATGTTAATGGCATGTGTTTAAGGTGTTTGATTGGTGAAAGTCATAATTTTTGAAGCATGTTTGCTATTTGTTTGAAGCATGAAGTTTAACTTGTTCATTTTGTGAATGCATGCCTCATGTTTGGTTTGCTTGATCATGAAGGCACTTGTGCCATGAGTTGTGGTTTTGTTTGAGGATGTATAGCATGTTAATTGACTTCTGATTGTGACATTTGGGTTTCATCTTTGCATGTTTGATGTTTATCTTGCACCTTAAGTCACTTGTTTCACAAGTATGAACCACATTCACATCACTTCACCTTTTCTTCTTTGCTTCTTGTTGGCTTGAGATTTTGTTTGCATGATTTAGTATGCCCATTTAGGATAACATTAGGTTGTGTAAATATGAGTTACATTCTGACTTGGAAGCATGTATAGCATTCAATCTCATTTTACTTTGTTTGTCAACTTGTTTGAATTTGATTTGTTCATTATATTTTCCTACTTTACTTGTAAGTGATTGTGCTAACCATGTAGGGGCTTCGGTAAGTTTCAATTGAGTGTGGATAAGGAATCCACATTCAACTTCTATCCTTTCTCTTTTACAATTCCATTTTGTGTTTTGCTAAGCACTTATGTGCTTTCTTTTAACAACTCATTACTTTCCCTTTTTGAATTACAATTCATCTTCTACTTTGGAAGTGAATTGTTTAATTCTTTCTTTCTTTAGACTTTAGGTTGAAACCTCACAAACCTTTAGGATCACTCTCTTTAATCTTCAATTAGGATTGAGTCTTAGTCCATATAGGTTTTACCTTTTCTCCTCCCTTGAGTCTCTTTTCTCATCTCAAAGAAAATTCAAAACATATAATAAAGGTAGGCATTTATTGCATTTAAGCCTTTCATATAAAGAAAAGATTATAAGGGGTCTTCTCTTGTAATCTTAGAATGTGTAGCATATAGCCCATCTTGGGTCAATGTGTTAAACATTTGATCTTGTATGAGGGACTTAAATGCAATACTTGTTGAAGGTGCAAATAATAAAAAACACTTCTTCATTTCTTAATCAACAAAACACTTAATAAACACAAGTATGCTAGTGTGTTTGAACCTTGACAATTGGAACTAAGTATGGGGGTCTTCTTCACTCTTAGTGTGCTTTCTTACCCATTCCATCTTGGAATGTGAGGATGTACACATTCCAATGACTAAGATTCAGATACACTATCATATGCAAACAAATGAAAAAACTCTTAAAAGACAAAAACAAACAATAACGTCTTTCCTTCGGGAATTCTTTTCTCACCTCATTCACTCTCAACGCACGAACGCGCTTCTACTCGTTCTCTTGCAAGATGGTAACGCACTCGGACCAGCGAGCCTGCAACACCTGAGCTAGAACGTGAGCCGTTCTCTAAAAAACACAATCCATCCCCGGTGAGGGGAACTACGTCGCTCTGATTCTCATGTTCCCGATGAGATACGTAGGCAGTGGGGTAGGGCCCATGCGAGCACTTCTTTTATTTTCCCTACATTTGATTCTCGTTCCTTTTCCAGTTCTCTTTTCGTTCCTTTTCCAGTATTCTTTTCTATCACCCTTTGATCGAGACAAGCAAGCGTGGATCCCATCGGGTACGATGGACGCGAGGGGGTGCTAATACCTTCCTCTCGCGTAACCGACTCCCGAACCCATTTCTCTTGGTCGTAAGACCCTGCTTTTTCCTTTCTCTCAGGTTTACGCGGTGTTTCCTTTCCCTCTCATGGGATAAATACACATTGCTGGCGACTCTGTTTCGGTGCCACTTTCGCGTTCGTACCTGGATGAAAATCCCGGGAGCGACAGCTAGCACCCCTTTTCATCCGTAGTTATCTATGGGCTCTTAATTGCTAGCTCACTTTAACTTGCTTTTTTTTTTTTAAATGTGGTGTGTGTTTAGAAAATATTTCGTAAAAGTTGACTTTGTAATAATTCGTGTAAGAACGTATACAAAGTGTTTGTTTTTGAAAATATTTTTGAAAGTGTGAGGTGTGAAAAGTATTTGTTTTTTGAGTTGTGAGCGAGCATTTAAAAGTTACCTACCCTTAATTTATGAGGTCTTTCTTGTACTTATCATTTTCCTTGAGAGATAGCACTATCCATACCATTGGTGGGTAGGTAGTCCTATCTATTGGATGTGGAGGGACAGCGAAGGGTCATCAAATGGTCATAGGAGGCAACATGTAAGGATACCTTAGCAATTCGTAGGGACTACCATCATTTTTCCGTAGGGTCATCGAGGGACAAGATCATTTTTCGTAGGTAACTTGAAGGGTCATCGAGGGACTATGATCTTTATATCGAAGGGACTGTGATGATATTATTCGTAAGCGTCTTTTGCTAAAGTATCCTTACGTTCGAGGGGCATTCATTCCTCGGGGTACAGTACTAAAGTCAATCGAGGAGTGCCTCCGCTGATTCTCTTCAAAACGTAGGGGCCGTCCTATGCGAGTTCCAAAGCGGGCCCTCGGGTGCGAATGGGTTTGCCACAGGATGTGGTCTGCCACTGTCACCACTAAAGAGGGATGTTTCCACTAAGGTCCTCAATGATCGGTCACCAGAGTCGACAGCTCTCTAGATCAACACCCCAACATGCGCAAGACACACACGTTAGAATGCGTCCTAAGATAGCCTCGTCTGGTTGTGAATTTCGTGAACACACAAACGTACTAAGCGGGCACGTAGGTCCCACTACTTTCCACTCTAGTCCTAGGGTATTCTCAAGCCTTGGTATTGGGCTTAGCTCTCAAACCCACCCAACCTGCAAAACAAAGACAGCTAGCACAGCACAGCAGTATGACAGTAATAGAAAATGAAATGCAGAAAATGCGGTAAAAAACATAAAAATAAAAATACAACACTTAAAGCAAATCAAAACCAAACACCCAAAAAGAACAAAGACAAGCAAGCGTTAGGACTGACTCGCTTAGGGAAGGACCAGCATAGGTCAACCAGGGTCCCCAGCAGAGTCGCCAGCTGTCGCTCCCAGGATTTTCATCCAGGTACAAACGCGAGAGTGGCGCGGAAAAACAGAGTCGCCAGCCGTGTAAATTTATCGCAAGAGAGGGAAAGGGAACACCACATAAACCTTAGGAAGAGGGAAAGGAATGGTCATCATAACCATAACCTGGGTTCGGGAGTCGGTTACGCGAGGGGAAGGTGCTAGCACCCCACGCGTCCATCGTACTCGATGGGATCCACGCTCGTTGTCTATTCTAAGGGTGAGTTATACTATCATCTAGGGCTGTGCTAAAACGGGGAAGGGAAAATCAAAGACAGACTCGGTAGGACGCCGACGTCCTAGGCCTACGTACCCCCCTTGTGCAATGGGGAATTCAGAGTCAACGTAGTTCGGACCAAGTTCTTTTTGTGTTTTTTATGAGCGACGTTAAGTTCGCGCCCGGCAGTTAGGGTCGATGCCTGTTTGCGACTCAGACGAAAAGTAACGTGACCTTTTTGAAAATAGCCTTTAATTTGAAGGTCCCGAAGGACAGAAAAAGTTTGAAGTTGGTTTGTGGTTTTTAGGACAGAAGTGGCTTAAGTTAGTTCCTAAGCTGCATTGCACCAAAGTCTAGGGCACAGGGGCGAATACTTAACGCATCGTCCCAAGACAGGACGCTCGCTAAACACTCTAGAAAGATGAGAGGAAGCCCCTCATTTCTCATTCCCCATACTTAAGGCTCGTGCGCAATACACCTTATTATTATTAAGTGTTTTATAGAGATTCGAGATGAGAAGAGAGAAGACACAAGGGTAACTCTAAAGGGAACTAAGAGTCCTAATGTTATCATGCATGGGTGACCTACGGTTAGTGAGGCTTGAAGATGACCTAAACCCTAAATAATAAAGAGAGGAGAGAAAAAGGTAAGGGTAACCATGGATACTTATCCATACCCTTAAGGAACTTACCTTGATCCTGCATAAAAGGTTAGTAAGAAACAGACATGAATAAGAGCAATGAGGTGAATGACAAACAAACAATGCCAAACAATAATGAGAATAATCCAAACATGAACCAAAGAAACAAAGAACGGCCCCAAAGCAATTGGCACAAGTGCCTTTCAAACAAGGTAATCATACAAGGTCAAAGATGCGCCTGCAAGAAAATCTCAAATGAAAATAACTCCAATAATTAGAAAGATGATTCCTAAAATTCCCAAATTAATCACTAAGGTTCCTCAATCGGAGGCAAACAACATATAAAAAATCCCTGCAAAAATTCAAAGTGTTAGCCATTCAAATAATCATACGAAAGTCAAATAAGGGATAAGGTTCAATGTGCCAAAGAGGGGGACCTAAATGCAATGTAAAGTAAATTTAAAAAATGAAAGAAAAATATTTTTAAGCACTTTAGAATGTTGATGAATGAATGCAAAAAGAACGAGTGAAAAATATTTTATAGGTGAGGAGAATGAAAATAAAGAAATTTATGTATGCATGAGATGTGTAATTAAAAGGAATCGAATTAGATAATTAAATTAAATGATAAGAATAAAATAAAAATAAAATATAAAATTTGTAAAAATTTTATAAGATGATAAATATGATGTATGAATTTTATAATGATTTTAAAATGTAATTTACTATTTTAATGATTAAAAACGAAATATACTAATTAAAATAAAAATAACGTGAAATAAATGGGATGGGGGTGTGATTAGTAGAGGAAAGTGCGTTGAGAATGGAATTGGGCTGGAGACGGGGGGTGCCATTAGAAAACGGGCCCAGGGCGCAAAAGGTCCATCAGCAAGAAAACAAAAATAAAATAAATAAAAACTACCATGAGACCGGTCAACCAGTGGATTTCGTTATCCACCACGAGATTGATCCAACGCCCTCCATCCAGTCAACCCCTACACCAAGTAACCATGATGAGAGGCCCTCATCAGCACGTACACGATAACCCATGTAGGCCTGCGCACACCTAAACAGACGGTAGCATCGTGGACCAGCCACATGCTCCTCACGTGGTCTCATTTAATTGTTGGCAAGATGATGGCTTTAAGATTCATCCAACGCACAGAATTTAGTCAAAGTAAATGAAAAGTAAACAAAAGGAACAAAATGATTGGGTGTACATGGTTGTTATGGTGAGGTAATAAGCATGAAATCATCAGAATAAAAATTAGAAAAAAAATATAATTCCAAACGCGTGGCAGCATGAGGACGGTTGGATCAAATAATGGACGGTGGGGATTATCTCTCCCACATGAAACCCTAAACTGGCCGGAGGGAGAACCAGACGTCGGAGCCCTAGCTCCGGTCGTCTTCTCCGGCGGCGCTGAACGGAGCTTTCACTAAAACGAACCCAGAAATCCACGACTCTTACACCATTCGAACCAGAATTCAACCCTGACCTCAAATATACAACTCAAAACCACAAATAATCAACATAAAATGAGAAATGAAGGAAATAGTGTTAGGTCGTCAAACTTTAAATCATCATAGCAGGCACTATACGCATCCATAATTAAAAGTAATTATATCAGAATGATCAGTGATGAAAACACAACAATATGCATGCTTAAAAAACAAGTTTCACGATTATCAAAATCACCCCTAACCTGAGATGGCTCCACACTCGTGCGTGCTCTTGGCTGCAAACGGTGATTGATTTCTACTCCTTGGATCCCCAGGAAGATGTTTGTGGAAAAATCCTTTGAGAAAACCTTGTAAATCGGGAGCTTTGATGAAAAAGAGCTTTTTGGGTTCAAATGCTCTAATCCTCCCAATATCACGTGTCTCCTTCAACCCTAGCATTCATTGGCTTATAAAGACTAGGTTTTTCTTCTGACAATGACTTGGGCTTGGGTAAATCCAAGTTTAATGATTTTTGCATTATTTCATTTAATATTGAATTTTAACTAATTAAATCCAATAAAAATAAAATAAAATGAGGAAAAATCAAATATATGCTCTTTGGGTCGTGCATGGCTTTATGTTTGAGTTTGGTTTAAGAAACTTATGGCCCATTTGTCAAAATTTGGATTTTAGGCATAGTTTGCTTTGTGCACCTCCTCAAAATTGCCCAACTTTGACTAAGCATAACTCCTTCAATTTTTAGCTCCTAAATGCAAATTAATACTTTTTAGAAACCTCAAGATGTCCTCTAACCAACCCTTTTGGTCCCATGTCAATTTGATCTTCCATGTTCAAGTTATGAGCTTTTGAATAAGGTTGACTTTTGTTGACTTTCAAAATGACCTATAATGTCTTGGCTCATATCTCCCAAATGAAGCATTTCTGGTCTTGGCTTGTGAGACACAAAGTTGTAGGGAATTAAATTTCCTTCAAGATGGGCTTTGGTTGAGGAATTTTTGATGAAGTATGTGGAAGTTAGGCCTGGTCAAAGTACATTGACTTTTCCTACAAAAACCCTAATTTAGTAACTCCTGATTCTTGATGATTCTGAGGTTTCCCTGATGAATTGTGATCAACCCTTGATCAAATGATGAATTTCACCCCATAATCTTGATGTTGACCAAAAATCTTGAGGTTTGACTTTGTGTTGACCACAGTTGACTTTTTGACCAAGTTAACTGATTCTCACTCCATTGGCCAATTGAACTTCTCCTGAATCAAACTGATGGCCAATCTTCCACTCCTAGATACTCAGGGACCCAAGGAAAACCATGGAATCAAGTCTTGCCCAAAAAATCAGAAATAAACTGACTTTATAGCAAACCCTAGTTTTGGTACCCTCAGCCTAGGAGGAAATATCACACTCTCCAAATTCAAATCCCTCTGAATATGATGTGTATCCTCTCCAACAAAGATAAGATATGCCATTTGTTGATGATAAAAATACAAAGAGCTTGCCCATTGGAGCAATAAACCCAAGAATCTCAAAACCCTAATTCATGCACTGGTTAGGAGGGAGTAATCCACTTGAGATCCCTTGCCACCTGTGAACCCTTGATGATGTGATGGACCAGATATGACCTTCCTGGACTACCTCAGGCACCTTGACCCCATGCTAATGATATGCATACATGATAATGAAATGAAACATAAGCCAGTTAGTAAAAGGTAAGGAGGGCAAATTTTGGGGTGCTACACTATGCTCCACCACATAACATTGTCTTAGAACTTCTGCATAAGTAGTAAATTCCCTCTGAGAGACACTATGAGATATTTCCGCTTTTAGTCCAAAAAGAAACTGATCTATTTTCCACCGTTCATCCGGAGCATACATAGCCTGCCTAGAATAAGCAGCCATATTCTCAAACTTTTCAGCATAACTGGCCACAGACATATTACCCTGTCTTAACTGTTGAAATTCAAACTCTTTCTGAGTCCGCAAGGAGCTAGGAAAATATTTCTCCATAAAAGTTACCTTGAATTGTTCCCAGACCTTGGGCCCACCCTGAATAGTCATAAGAGCCGACGCACTCTCCCACCATCTCATGGCAGGACCCTTCAAGGAATGTGAAGCAAAAACCACTTTATTCTCCTCGGTACAAGGCACTATCAAGAAAATCCTTTCCTACCTGAAATCCATTCGTGAGCCTTTACAGGATCTAATCTGCCATGAAATTCTGAAGGATTCATGCGGGAGAAATCCCGGAAAGTCCCACCTACCACTTCTGGAACAACCACCTGAGGATGCAGACCCTCATTGAATTGTTGAACCATTTGCTGCATAAACTGATTCTGTTGTTGCTGCATCTGTTGCATAAACTGATATAGAGGAGCATTCCTATCGTCGACCGGCGGATTTGTCCCAGCTGGAGTAGTTCGGGGCCTACCACGGTTGTTTCTACGCCTATCAGCCATGTTCCTGGATGTCATACAGATAGGATTAAGTTGATCAGGCTCAATACCATAAATATAACACATAAGACCAACGGCGACACCACGCATATGAAACGGAAAGAAAAACTTATTCTATTTCATGGCTAGGTCGAGGATACAACCTGCTCTGATACCAACTGTAACGCCCAAATATAAATACATACAACAAAGCATATATTATACATGAATTTCACTTTTGGTACAGAAATATACAATAAGTTCCTAGTAAACATATTATACATATACATGCCCAAAAAGCCTAAACACAAAAGAACTACGACATAGTATATCTACAAGATGTTCCAAAGACAAACACTAAGAACTAGATCAAATAATGATCTCAAAAAAATCTTCACAACGGAAGCATTGCCACACAAAAGCTACGATCCGTAAGGAAAGTCAAACAACCTTGTCCTTACCCTTCGCCGAACCTGCAGAACCTGTGATGTAAACAACAACAGTGGGGTGAGATACATCAAATCTCAGTGAGTTCTCTATCTTATGGATTCTCTTGGCTTTACAAGGTTCTAACCAAAACCTAACTCAAGTCGGGGGAAAAGGAACTAGACTTTGAGTTCATACATTCTGACTAGAGAAACAATCGTGCAAAACACAAAACGACATACAAGTTAAGAATCTTCTCCCCGGCCAGGCATACAAGGAAAATACAATGCGAGTCATGGATTTTTAACATAGATAACTTCTCCCCAGCCAGCCATACAAGGAAAATACAACGCGGGTCACGGTTATCTACAGTTGGTACTTCTCCCCGCCCAGCCCACACAAGGAGCACTTCAGCACGGGTCACGGTACCAACCACTAAGTAACTTCTCCCCGCCCAGCCCACATAAGGAGCACTTCAGCACGGGTCACTGTTACTTACTTAATAAATACTTCTCCCCGCCCAGCCCACACAAGGAGCACTTCAGCACGGGTCACGGTATTTATTAAGACACACACACAATAAACCAGAGGAATACGATCCTCCACTAACAACTACTTAACAAAGATACTCTTCTAGTATCGATGTAAGCATTGCCGCATGATTCTCTAAGTCATTCTATTGTACTAAGGTTTCCTCACTCTACCTGTTTCATATTTTAACATGCATACTCAACAACAATTACACACCATTAAACGATAAAAGTCGACAAAACGACACTATTCCAAATTCCCGACATAATTAAATCGGCCTAAAATCTCAAAACCATTTTAAAAATAAGGTACATTCTACTAGCTTTCCAACGATATCAAGAATGTTAAAAACGGATAAACGGAACGCGAGTTATGGAAAATAACGAGAAAAGATATCGCAAAAAACACAATTCTGCACTCTTACTGGCCATACGCGTATTGTCTTGTGTCATACGCTTATTGCCCAGCTGGCTCGCCCAGCCATACGCGTATTGCCCAACGTGATACGCGTATGGGCAGAGGCTGTTTTCCCTTAAAAATTCCATTTAAAACTCCAATACGCGTACTACCCTACCTCATACGCGTATTGCCCAAAACCTTACACGTACCAATACGCAAATGGGCAGATGGCCGGGAAAATGGAACTCCATACGCGTATTGCCCACATTTCTTCAGGGCCATACGCGTATTGCCTTAACCAATACGCGTATTGCCTTGAGTGATACGCGTATGTGCAGCGTGAAAACCAGAATTTTTCCTGCATAATGGGTTCTGCGAAAGTAATCCATTTTCCCTTCCAATTCACTTCTAAACACCAGAAAAATACCAATTGGATACACAACAACACATATCTAACATGTATCAATCATAAAAACATTAAAACATGATTTTAGTGCAAAATTTCTCATTTTTCACAATATCAAAACTATCTCTAAACTCAATAAAACTCTACTCTAAAGCATCTAACTAGAACCCACCTGGATTACAAGATGAGGATGATGGAGCTGAGATGAAAAGATTGGAGATGGGTTGATGATTCAATCTCTTGAGCTCTTGAGAATTTCCTCTCCTTTTCCTTCCTTTTCCTTCCTTTTTCCTTCTCTTCACTTTCTCTCTCAAAAGTTACCACCTTCAAATAATGGAAAGGAAAAAGAGATATAGAGAAATATTAATTAGTAATACTACTAATTGTCCAAATTATCTCAAATGCACCAATTTAATAAAACTCAAAGTTAAATAATATTAATCTAATCAATTCCGAGTTCGTCAGTTTACTCTAATTATTTTATCCAATAATTGCTCAGAGTACACCGGAACCCAGTTGGTCATAATAATATTATCTAAAACGTTCACAAAATTATGGGGTACTACAAAAATAATATATTTTCAAGAAATTTTGATTATTTATTAATAACAACATGGAAATTAGATTTTTTATATTTAATTATATCAATATTGTATGTCCAATTATCTAATATATTTTTGTGACCATTATTATATTTGTAATACCCTGTAAATTATTTTACTCTGGATAATATTAGTTGTGATCAACTGAGTCCCAGTGTGCTCTGAGAAATTATCTGCAGAGATAATTAGGTAACTTCTGAACTTAGAGTAAATCCAATTAATATTATCTGACTCTGAGATATTTAAGTATTTGAACTTTAGAGACTTTTTGGACAATTAGTAGTATTGCTAATTGATGATATTTTCCCTATATTATTTCTTTCCTTTCATTTTCTAAAGAAAAAAGATAGAAAGGATTTTGGAGAGAAAGAAAATAGAAGGAAAGGAAGGGAAAAAGAGGAAAAAGTCCAAGAGCAAGATCATCAAGAACATCATCAAATCTTCATCAAATCATCTTCCAATCTTCACCATCTTCATCTATTCAAGGTGGGTTCTAGATAGAAACTTAAGTTTTAGAGTTAGAAATGATTATAGCTTAAGTTAGGTTTTATGAAAATTGCTTAAATTGGTAATCGATGAAATTTAACGGTTGAAATGTGTTACAAACTGAGTAGTATAAGTTATATGACTGTAGAATAATCTATATTTGATTGTAGGATGTTTGGATATGTTTTGGTGAAGTTTGGACCCATGGGGACTCAGCTGTTACGCTGCAGAATTTCTGCATTTTCCCAGATTCGCACTGCGAATCCCCCAGCGAAGGGGAATGGTGCATTTGCTGGATGTTTGCACGGCGAATGAGGAGGCGAATGTTCGCCAGGCTTTCACCAGTGGTTTGCACTGCGACCTTTAGCTTATTTTGGTTCTGCCACTGTTCTCCAGACAGTCGCACTGTGAATGGGGCAGCAAACCAGTGTTGGCTAGGCATTCGCTGGGAGCTTCGCACTGCGAATGAGTAGCGAGCACTTGCTGGCTTCTTCACAATGCGAACATGACAGATCCCCCAATTTGTTTCTTTCATAACTTTCACCTCGTTTATCCGTTGTGAGTGTTCTTGGTATCGTTGTGAAGCTATGAACATCCTCTAGCTAATGGTAGTGAGAAATATCAGGTTATTTCCCGATTAAATAAATCGGAGGGAACCGTGGATTGGTATAATTGGTGGTATAATGAATTATGTGTTTCCATGATGTGATTAATAACTATTTGCCTATGTTCTTATTGTTAAACATGTTTGAATATGTATGCATGTTAAAATATGAAATAGGTAGAGTGAGGAATATTACCGTATACAATTGTCGGATAGTGTGGAAATGACATAGTGACAACGCTCGTGCATGAGAGGCCGAGGCGTGTGTCTAGTAATCATAACCAGTTTATCTTACAGTGTAGTTTCATGAGACTCGAGCACCTCCTTTGAAACGTATACACAATTACTTGGTAGGTTTGATTCCCGCGTGTAGTACGATTAGAGCCTTTATGGTAAAGAGACTTGTGATGGTTAACAGGCCATGAGAAGTGACGGTTCATGGTTAACAGGCCAATGATCCCGAATCCAATTCGTATGCCAAGTAACTACAAGGATCCATTACTCAAATCGTCTTCTAAACGCAGAAGCGGACGGGAAAAGGGGATGCCTTGGTACGGTTATTGATTAGCGAGAGTTTTTAAGTTAACAGGCTCAGGACTTACTTTGGTACTAGTGTGAGTTAACAGGTTCACTAGTGTGAATCCACATATGGCGTGAGTGTACTCAAAGTCATTTCCCTTTCCTTTTGACTTGAGTTAGGATGTTAGAACCTGGTAAAGCTGAGAGGACTATAAGATAGCGAACTCACTGAGATTTGATGTATCTCACCCCACGTTGTTGTTTACATCACAGGTACTACAGGTTCAGCGAAGGGTAAGGATAAAGTGGTTTGATTTTTCCTTACGGATCATAGCTTTTGAGATGGCATGGCTTCCGCTATGGCGTTTTATTTTGAGATCATTGTTTTGATCTAGTTCTTAGTGCATTTTGGGACATCTTGTATATGTTATGCCGTAGACTTTAGAACTTTGTATTTAGGGCATTTAATGTATATAATGTATTAACTAGGAACTTATAGTATTTCAGTACCAAATACTTAGATCTATATATAATATTTATGCTTTGATGTATGAGTTTTATATATGGGTGTTATAGTTGGTATCGGAGCCTGGTTGTATCCTCGACCTAGCCATGAAATAGTATAAGTGTTTCTTTCCGTTTCATATGCGTTGTGTCGCCATTGGTCTTACGTGTTATATTTATGGCATTGAGCCTGATCAACTTAATCCTATCTGTATGACATTTAGGAACGTGGCCGACGGGCACAAAAACAACCGTGGTAGACCGAGAACTACTCCAGTAGGGACAAATCCGCCAGGGGACGAAGGGAATGCCCCTTTGTACCAATTTATGCAACAGATGCAACAACAGCAGAATCAGTTTGTGCAATAAATGTTACAGCAAATGGCTGGTGGTGTGCATCCTCCATTGGTTGTTCCGGAAGCTGCAGGGGGAACCTTTAGGGATTTCATTCGTATGAATCCTCTAGAGTTTCAAGGAGGGTTAGATCCAGTAAAGGCTCATGAATGGATATCTGGTATGGAGTGGAATTTCTTGATAGTTCAGTGCAGTGAGGAAAACAAGGTGGTATTCGCTTCTCACTTGTTGAAGGGTCCTGCCATGAGGTGGTGGGAAAGCGCTTCAGCCTTAATGACAATTCAAGAGGTACCGAAAGTATGGGAGCAGTTTAAGATAACTTTTATGGAGAAGTATTTCCCAAGTTCCTTAAGGTCTCAGAAGGAATTTGAGTTTCAACAATTGAGACAAGGCAACTTGACTATGGCTTCTTATGCGGAAAAGTTCGAGGTTATGGCTGCTTATTCTAGACAGGCTATGTATGCTCCTGATGAGAGGTGGAAGATTGATCAGTTTCTTTTTGGTTTGAGGGCCAAAATTTCACATAGTGTGTCTCAGAGAGAATTTACTAGCTATGCTGAATTGTTATGACAGTGTTATGTGGCGGAGCATAGCTTAAAGAAGGTGCAAGCAGAAGGAGAGTTAAGTAGGGTGAATCAAAGTGATCTTGGGAGATCGAATCAACAATTTAGACCGAGACAACAATCTTTTAAAGGGAAGCAAGTTCAAAGTTCCAGGACTAGTGCGCCTCTGGTATGCAGTACTTGTTGAAAGAATCATTTTGGTAGGTGCAGTTGGGACGGAATAAGGTGCTATTAGTGTAATAAGGTGGGCCATGTATTGAGGCATTGTCCTCAGAGGAGGAATCAGATGCAAGAAAATAATACCGGGCGAGTTTATACCTTGGATGCGAGGAAAGAAAAGGGTGACAACTCTTTGATTGCTGGTACGTGTTATGTGAATGGAAATCCTTGTTTTGTGTTATTTAATTGTGGAGCAACACATTCTTTTGTATCGATGCAATGTATGAAGCGACTGGGGTTGCAAGCTATTCTGTTGTCTCCACCCATGGTTGTTACTACTGCCATGGATGAGATTGTTGAAACACCGTTGATGTGTGAAAATTGTGTTTTATTGGTGAATGAAAGAGTTTTCCAGATTGATCTTATATGTTTGCCGCTTAAGAAAGTGGATGTTGTTCTGGGAATGGATTGGCTTTCTGCTAATTCAGTTTTTATCGGTTGTGAGGAGAAGTTAATTATTATTCCGTCCAAGGAGGCTACTCCGAAGGATGTGTTAACTACTATTTTAGAAGGTACGGTTGGAATGATTAATTTCTTGTTTGAGGAGGAAAAATCCGTTCTTTTGATTCTTACTAAGGAGAAGAGTAGTAACCGTCAAGTATTGAGTATTCTGGTAGTTTGTGACTTTCTTGAAGTTTTCCCCAAGGATATCACTTCTCTTCCCCCGGAACTGGAGGTGGAATTCTCTATTGACCTGATACCGGGAATGCCTCCAATATCCGTTTCTCCGTATCGGATGGCACCACTGGAATTAAGAGAATTAAAGGATCAATTGGAAGAGTTGTTGACTAAGCATTTTGTTCGACCCAGTGTTTCGCCCTGGGGAGCTCCTGTGTTGTTGGTAAAGAAAAAGGATGGTGGAATGCGGTTGTGTATTGATTACCATCAGTTGAATAAGGTCACCATCAAGAATAAATACCATCCAGGTAAAGCGAATAAAGTGGCGGATGCATTGAGTAGGAAAGTGTTGTATAATGCCGAGTTAATGATGCTAGAACATACTTTATTGGAAAAATTTCGAGATCTAAATCTTCAATTTGTTCGGACCCCTAATGGTGTGATTATGCGAAATTTGAATATCACTTCTACCCTTCGAGAAGAAATCCAACAAGAGCAAGGGTTAGATGAGAAGTTACAAGAAGTGTTATTGCAACCGGGTTTTGTGCGAGCTACCGACGGAGTTATTGCATTTAACCGAAGGATTTGTGTTCCGGATAACACGGAGTTGAAAAGGAGGATTTTGGAAGAAGCACATAAGGGTGATTTTACTATACATCCGGGATCTTCAAAGATGTATCAAGATTTAAAGAGGGACTATTGGTGGTCCGGGATGAAAAAGGATATTGCGGTGTATGTGTCGGAATGTGCAGTGTGCCAACAAGTGAAGATAGAACATCAAAGACCGGGTGGCTTGCTGCAACCTTTAGAAATTCCGGTGTGGAAATGGGAGAGTATTTCGATGAACTTCGCGGTAGGATTACCCCGTGCGCAAGATGGTTATGATTCGATTTGGGTAATCGTGGATCGGTTAACGAAATCCGCGCATTTCTTAGCTGTGAAGACTACCTACAAGGCGAGTCATCTCGCAAGGTTATTCATTTCTGAGATAGTGAGATTGCATGGTATTCCTACTAATATCGTTTTAGATAGAGATCCAAAATTTACTTCGAGATTTTTGAGAGCTTTTCAACAAGCGATGGGCATGAAGTTGTGTTTGAGTACGTCGAATCATCCGCAAACGGATGATCAGACGGAACGGACAATACAAACCATGGAAGACATGTTGAGAGCTTGTGTAATTGAAAGTGGAGGAAATTGGATAGAACTTTTGTCGTTGATCGAGTTCTCTTATAATAACAGTTATCATGCAAGTATTGGTATGGCACCATATGAGGCGTTGTATGGAAGAAAGTGTAGGACACCGTTGTGTTGGGCAGAAGTCGGTGAAGATAGGATGTTGGGACCCGAGATTATTAATGAAACTACAGAGAAGATTAGGATGATCCGTGGAAAAGTTAAGCAAGCGCAGGATCGTCAAAAGAGTTATGCGGATAACCGAAGAAGACCTTTAGAATTTGAAGAAGGCGATCACGTGTTTTTGAAAGTTACTCCGAGATTGAGGTTGAAAGGACCATTTAAATCGTGGAAGTTAAGTCCGAGATACGTGGGACCGTATCAAATTTTGGAAAGAATTGGTGAAGTAGCTTACAGATTAGCCTTACCACCTTCTCTGTCAAAGATGCACGACGTTTTTTATGTATCTCAGCTTCGGAAATTTGTCCCAGATCCTCTTCAGCCAACGTTACCAGATACAATTGAGATAGAAGTAGATTTGACCTTTGAGCCTCAACCGAGTCGTATCACCGGAAGAGAAACTAAGGTGTTAAGGAATAAAGAGATTCCTCTTGTTAAGGTCCAGTGGGATGAGACGCATCCGGGCGATGCAACTTGGGAATTGGAATCGGAGATGCGGGAGGTCTATCCTTATCTTTTCAAGTAATTGTTTTAAATTTGTGGGCGAATTTCTATTTAAGGGGGGGGGGGGAGGATGTAATACCCCGTAAATTATTTTACTCTGGATAATATTAGTTGTGATCAACTGAGTCCCAGTGTGCTCTGAGAAATTATCTGCAGAGATAATTAGGGTAACTGCTGAAATTAGAGTAAATCCAATTAATATTATCTGACTCTGAGATATTTAAGTATTTGAACTTTAGAGACTTTTTGGACAATTAGTAGTATTGCTAATTGATGATATTTTCCCTATATTATTTCTTTCCTTTCATTTTCCAAAAAAAAAGATAGAAAGGATTTAGGAGAGAAAGAAAAGAGACGGAAAGGAAGGGAAAAATTGGAAAAAGTCCAAGAGCAAGATCATCAAGAACATCATCAAATCTTCATCAAACCATCTTCCAATCTTCACCATCTTCATCTATTCAAGGTGGGTTCTAGATAGAAACTTAAGTTTTAGAGTTAGAAATGATTATAGCTTAAGTTAGGTTTTATGAAAATTGCTTAAATTGGTAATCGATGAAATTTAACGGTTGAAATGTGTTACAAACTGAGTAGTATAAGTTATATGAGTGTAGAATCATCTATAATTGATTGTAGGATGTTTGGATATGTTTTGGTGAAGTTTGGACCCATGGGAACTCAGCTGTTACGCAGCAGAATTTCTGCATTTTCCCAGATTCGCACTGCGAATCCCCCAGCCAAGGGGAATCGTGCACTCACTGGATGTTCACACGGCGAATGAGGAGGCGAATGTTCGCCAGGCTTTTGCCAGTGGTTCGCACTGCGAACTTTAGCTTGTTTTGGTTCTGCCACTATTCGCCAAAAATTCGCACTGCGAATGGGGCAGCAAACCAGTGTTGGCTAGGCATTCGCTGGGAGCTTCGTACTACGAATGAGTAGCGATCACTCGCTGGCTTCTTCGCAATGCGAACATGACAGATCCCCCAATTTGTTTCTTTCATAACTTTCACCTAGTTTATCCGTTGTGAGTGTTCTTGGTATCGTTGTGAAGCTATGAACATCCTCTAGCTAATGGTAGTGAGAAATATCAGGTTATTTCTCGATTAAATAAATCGGAGGGAACCGTGGATTGGTATAATTTGTGGTATATTGAATTATGTGTTTCCATTATGTGATTAATAACTATTTGCCTATGTTCTTATTGTTAAACATGTTTGAATATGTATGCATGTTAAAATATGAAATAGGTAGAGTGAGGAATATTACCGTATACAATTGTCGGATAGTGTGGAAATAACATAGTGACAACGCTCGTGCATGAGAGGCCGAGGCGTGTGTCTAGTAATCATAACCAGTTTATCTTACAGTGTAGTTTCATGAGACTCGAGCACCTCCTCTGAAATGTATGCACAATTACTTGGCAGGTTTGATTCCCACGGGTAGTACGATTGGAGCCTATATGGTAAAGAGACTTGTGATGGTTAACATGCCATGAGAAGTGACGGTTCACGGTTAACAGGCCGATGATCCCGAATCCAATTCGTATGCCAAGTAACTACAAGGATCCATGACTCGGATCGTCTTCTAGACGTAGAAGCGGACGGGAAAAGGGGATGCCTTGGTACGGTTATTGATTAGCGAGAGTTTTTGAGTTAACAGGCTCAGGACTTACTTTGGTACTAGTGTGAGTTAACAGGCTCACTAGTGTGAATCCACATATGGCGTTTGTGTACTCAAAGTCATTTCCCTTTTCTTTTGACTTGAGTTAGGATGTTAGAACCTTGTAAAGCCGAGAGGACTATAAGATAGCGAACTCACTGAGATTCGATGTATCTCACCCCACGTTGTTGTTTACATCACATGTACTACAGGTTCAGCGAAGGGTAAGGATAAAGTGGTTTGACTTTTCCTTACGGATTGTAGCTTTTGAGATGGCATGGCTTCCGCTATGGCGTTTTATTTTGAGATCATTGTTTTGATCTAGTTCTAAGTGCATTTTGGGACATCTTGTATATGTCATGCCGTAGACTTTAGAACTTTGTATTTAGGGCATTTAATGTATATAATGTGTTAACTAGGAACTTATAGTATTTCAGTACCAAATACTTGGAACTATATATGATATTTATGCTTTGATGTATGAGTTTTATATATGGGTGTTACAATATTGTTGATTATTGTTTATTGATGTCAATTAATACATTTATAGTATATTTATATACATTTCTATCCATATATATCCATATATATATATATATATATATATATATATATATATATATATATATATATCTATTTATAGTAAACATTATATATATTAAAGTTTTATACATATTTATATATTTATACATAATTTAAATATATTTATATTTAATATTTCTATTATGTAACACCGAAATATGATATATTGTAATCACAATAAAATATAAAACAAAAAAATTTTTTAAATTAAAAAAAATATTCTTTATATAAAATAAAGTTTGATATTTATAAATTTTAAAAAAAATATATTTTAAAGGATTTTTGATTATTTATTAATAACAACATAGAAATTATATTTATTCATATTCAATTATATCTATATTGTATGTCCAGTTATCTAATATATTTTTATGCCCATTATTATATTGTTGATTATTGTTAATTTATATCCATTAATAAATTGATAGTATATTAATATACATTTATATCCATTAGTGTGTATATATATAAATATATATATATATATAAATATATAAATATATATATATATAAATATATATATATATATATATATATATCCATATATATACATTTATAGTATATTAATAAATTTATAGTAAAGTTAAAAATATTAATGTTTATTTATATTTATATATTTATATATTATTTAAATATATTTGTATTTAATTGTTTTGTTACACCGAAATAAGATATATCTTTAATCATACTAAAATATACTACAAAGAAATTTGTTAATTAAAAAATTGTAAAACTTTGGTCAAAGTTCAGAAAAATAAGCCTTTATTTAAAAATAAACTTTATATTTATAAATACTAAAAGTAATACATTTTTAAGAGATTTTAATTTTTTATTTATAACAAATTTTATTTTAAAATATTATAGTTTATTGAATTCTAAGCAAATTTTATTATTTTTTATTCAAATAAAATAAAATTATATTTATTATAATATATATATTTTCGGTTTAATTAGTACTCATATTCCATTAATATTTTGAATAGATGTAAGAATTTTTATAAAATATAAAATTTGCTTAAAGTTCGGAAAAAAAAAATATTCTTTATATAAAAATAAAGTTTATATTTATAAATATTAAAAATAATATATTTTAAAGAAAATTTGATTATTTATTAATAACAACATGGAAATTATATTTTTTACATTTAATTATATCTATATTGTATGTGCAGTTATCTAATATATTTTTATGTCCATTATTATATTGTTGGTTATTGTTTATTGATATCAATTAATACATTTATAGTATATTTATATACGTTTCTTAAAAAAATATATTCTTTATATAATAATAAAATTTTATATTTATAAATATTAAAAATAGTGTTTTTTTAAGAAATTTTGATTATTTATTATAAAAATTTTATTTTAAAATATAACAGTTTATTGAGTTCTAAGCAAATTTTATTATTCTTTATTCAAAAATATTATATTATATTTATTTTAATATATATATTTTCGGTTTATTTAGTACTCATATTCCATTAATATTTTGATAAGCGTAAGAATATTTATTAAATATTAAATTTGCTTAAAGTTCGGAAAAACATATTTTCTTTATATAAAAATAAAGTTTCATATTTATAAATATTAAAAATAATATATTTTAAAGCAATTTTGTTTATTTATTAATAACAACATGGAAATTATATTTTTATATTTAATTATATCAATATTGTATGTCCAGTTATCTAATATATTTTTGTGTCCATTTTTATATTGTTGCTTATTGTTTATTGATATCAATTAATACATTTATAGTATATTTATATACATTTCTATCCATATATATATATATCAATATATATACTTTATAGTATATTTATATATATTTATCTTTTTATAGTAAACTTTAAATATACTAATGTTTATACATATTTATATATTTATACATAATTTAAATATATTTGTATTTAATATTTCTATTTTGTTACCACGAAATAAGATATATTGTAATCACAGTGAAATATAAATCAAAACAATTTTTTAAGTTAAAAAAAAATATTCTTTATATTAAAATAAAGTTTTATATTTATAAATATTAAAAATAATATGTTTTCAAGAAATTTTGATTATTTATTAATAACAACATGGCAATTATAATTTTTATATTTAATTATATCAATATTGTATGTCCAATTATCTAATATATTTTTGTGACCATTATTATATTGTTGATTATTGTTTATTGATATCAATTAATACATTTATAGTATATTTATATACATTTCTATCCATATATATATATATATATATATATATATATATATATATATATATATATATATCCATATATATATATATATATATATTTATAGTATATATATATATATATATATATATATATATATATATATATATATATTTATCTATTTATGGTAAACATTATATATATTAAAGTTTTATACATATTTATATATTTATACATAATTTAAATATATTTATATTTAATATTTCTATTTTGTTACACCGAAATAAGATATATTGTAATCACAATAAAATATAAAGGAAAACAATTTTTTAAATTAAAAAAAAATATTCTTTATATAAAATAAAGTTTTATATTTATAAATTTTAAAAATAATATATTTTAAATGATTTTTGATTATTTATTAATAACAACATAGAAATTATATTTATTTATATTCAATTATATCTATATTGTATGTCCAGTTATCTAATATATTTGTATGCCCATTATTATATTGTTAATTATTGTCTATTTATATCCATTAATACATTTATAGTATATTAATATACATTTATATCCATTAGTGTGTATATATATATATATATATATATATATATATATATATATATATATATATATATATATATATATATATATATATCCATATATATACATTTATAGTATATTTATAAATTTATAGTAAACTTAAAAATAATAATGTTAATATATTTGTATTTAATTATTATGTTGTTATACCGAAATAAGATATATCTTTATTCATACTAAAATATACTACAAAGAAATTTGTTAATTTAAAAATTGAAAAACTTTGGTCATAATTCAGAAAAATAAGCCTTTATTTAAAAATAAATTTTATATTTATAAATACTAAAAATAATACATTTTTAAGAGATTTTAATTTTTTATTTATAACAAATTTTATTTTAAAATATTATAGTTTATTGAATTCTAAGCAAATTTTATTATTTTTTATTCAAATAAAATAAAATTATATTTATTATAATATATATATTTTCGGTTTAATTAGTACTCATATTCCATTAATATTTTGAATAGATGTAAGAATTTTTATAAAATATAAAATTTGCTTAAAGTTCGGAAAAAAAATATATTCTTTATATAAAAATAAAGTTTATATTTATAAATATTAAAAATAATATATTTTAAAGAAAATTTGATTATTTATTAATAACAACATGGAAATTATATTTTTTACATTTAATTATATCTATATTGCATGTGCAGTTATCTAATATATTTTTATGTCTATTATTATATTATTGGTTATTGTTTATTGACATCAATTAATACATTTATAGTATATTAATATACGTTTCTTAAAAAATATATTCTTTATATAATAATAAAGTTTTATATTTATAAATATTAAAAATAATATTTTTTAAAGAAATTTTGATTATTTATTAATAAAAAAATTATTTTAAAATATAACATTTTATTGAGTTCTAAGCAAATTTTATTATTCTTTGTTCAAAAATATTATATTATATTTATTTTAATATATATATTTTCAGCTTATTCAGTACTCATATTCCATTAATATTTTGATAAACGTAAGAATATTTATTAAATATTAAATTTGCTTAAAGTTCGGAAAAAAATATTTTCTTTATATAAAATTAAAGTTTTATATTTATAAATATTAAAAATAATATATTTTAAAGCAATTTTGTTTATTTATTAATAACAACATGGAAATTATATTTTTATATTTAATTATATCAATATTGTATGTCCAGTTATCTAATATATTTTTGTGTCCATTATTATATTGTTGATTATTGTTTATTGATATCAATTAATACATTTATAGTATATTTATATACATTTCTATCCATATATATCCATATATATATATATATATATATATATATATATATATATATATATATATATATTTATATATATATATATATATATATATATATATTTATACATAATTTAAATATATTTATATTTAATATTTCTATTTTGTTACACCGAAATAAGATATATTGTAATCACAATAAAATATAAAGGAAAACAATTTTTTAAATTAAAAAAAAAAATATTCTTTATATAAAATAAAGTTTTATATTTTTAAATTTAAAAAATAATATATTTTAATGGATTTTTGATTATTTATTAATAACAACATAGAAATTATATTTATTTATATTCAATTATATCTATATTGTATGTCCAGTTATCTAATATATTTTTATGCCCATTATTATATTATTGATTATTGTCTATTTATATCCATTAATACATTTATAGTATATTAATATACATTTATATCCATTAGTATATATATATATATATATATATATATATATCCATATTTATACATTTATATTATATTTATAAATTTATAGTAAACTTAAAAATAATAATGTTTATTTATATTTATATATTTATATATTTATATATCATTTAAATATATTTGTATTTAATTATTATGTTGTTACACCGAAATAAGATATATCTTTAATCATACTAAAATATACTATAAAGAAATTTGTTAATTAAAAAATTGTAAAATTTTGGTCAAAGTTCAGAAAAATAAGTCTTTATTTAAAAATAAAGTTTATATTTCTAAATACTAAAAATAATACATTTTATAGAAATTTTTAATATTTATTTATAACAAAATTTATTTTAAAATATTATAGTTTATTGAATTCTAAGCAAATTTTATTATTTTTTATTCAAATAAAATAAAATAATATTTATTTTAATATATATATTTTCGGTTTAATTCGTACTCATATTCCATTAATATTTTGAATAGATGTAAGAATTTTTATAAAATATTAAATTTGCTTAAAGTTCGGAAAAAAATATATTCTTTATATAAAAATAAAGTTTATATTTATAAATATTAAAAATAATATATTTTAAAGAAAATTTGATTATTTATTAATAACAACATGGAAATTATATTTTTTACATTTAATTATATCTATATTGCATGTGCAGTTATCTAATATATTTTTATGTCTATTATTATATTATTGGTTATTGTTTATTGACATCAATTAATACATTTATAGTATATTAATATACGTTTCTTAAAAAATATATTCTTTATATAATAATAAAGTTTTATATTTATAAATATTAAAAATAATATTTTTTAAAGAAATTTTGATTATTTATTAATAAAAAAATTATTTTAAAATATAACAGTTTATTGAGTTCTAAGCAAATTTTATTATTCTTTGTTCAAAAATATTATATTATATTTATTTTAATATATATATTTTCAGCTTATTCAGTACTCATATTCCATTAATATTTTGATAAACGTAAAAATATTTATTAAATATTAAATTTGCTTAAAGTTCGGAAAAAAATATTTTCTTTATATAAAATTAAAGTTTTATATTTATAAATATTAAAAATAATATATTTTAAAGCAATTTTGTTTATTTATTAATAACAACATGGAAATTATATTTTTATATTTAATTATATCAATATTGTATGTCCAGTTATCTAATATATTTTTGTGTCCAGTATTATATTGTTGATTATTGTTTATTGATATCAATTAATACATTTATAGTATATTTATATACATTTCTATCCATATATATCCATATATATATATATATATATATATATATATATATATATATATATTTATATATATATATATATATATATATATATATATATATATTTATACATAATTTAAATATATTTATATTTAATATTTCTATTTTGTTACACCGAAATAAGATATATTGTAATCACAATAAAATATAAAGGAAAACAATTTTTTAAATTAAAAAAAAAAATATTCTTTATATAAAATAAAGTTTTATATTTTTAAATTTAAAAAATAATATATTTTAATGGATTTTTGATTATTTATTAATAACAACATAGAAATTATATTTATTTATATTCAATTATATCTATATTGTATGTCCAGTTATCTAATATATTTTTATGCCCATTATTATATTATTGATTATTGTCTATTTATATCCATTAATACATTTATAGTATATTAATATACATTTATATCCATTAGTATATATATATATATATATATATATATATATATATATATATATATATCCATATTTATACATTTATATTATATTTATAAATTTATAGTAAACTTAAAAATAATAATGTTTATTTATATTTATATATTTATATATTTATATATCATTTAAATATATTTGTATTTAATTATTATGTTGTTACACCGAAATAAGATATATCTTTAATCATACTAAAATATACTATAAAGAAATTTGTTAATTAAAAAATTGTAAAATTTTGGTCAAAGTTCAGAAAAATAAGTCTTTATTTAAAAATAAAGTTTATATTTCTAAATACTAAAAATAATACATTTTATAGAAATTTTTAATATTTATTTATAACAAAATTTATTTTAAAATATTATAGTTTATTGAATTCTAAGCAAATTTTATTATTTTTTATTCAAATAAAATAAAATAATATTTATTTTAATATATATATTTTCGGTTTAATTCGTACTCATATTCCATTAATATTTTGAATAGATGTAAGAATTTTTATAAAATATTAAATTTGCTTAAAGTTCGGAAAAAAATATATTCTTTATATAAAAATAAAGTTTATATTTATAAATATTAAAAATAATATATTTTAAAGAAAATTTGATTATTTATTAATAACAACATGGAAATTATATTTTTTACATTTAATTATATCTATATTGCATGTGCAGTTATCTAATATATTTTTATGTCTATTATTATATTATTGGTTATTGTTTATTGACATCAATTAATACATTTATAGTATATTAATATACGTTTCTTAAAAAATATATTCTTTATATAACAATAAAGTTTTATATTTATGAATATTAAAAATAATATTTTTTAAAGAAATTTTGATTATTTATTAATAAAAAAATTATTTTAAAATATAACAGTTTATTGAGTTCTAAGCAAATTTTATTATTCTTTGTTCAAAAATATTATATTATATTTATTTTAATATATATATTTTCAGCTTATTCAGTACTCATATTCCATTAATATTTTGATAAACGTAAAAATATTTATTAAATATTAAATTTGCTTAAAGTTCGGAAAAAAATATTTTCTTTATATAAAATTAAAGTTTTATATTTATAAATATTAAAAATAATATATTTTAAAGCAATTTTGTTTATTTATTAATAACAACATGGAAATTATATTTTTATATTTAATTATATCAATATTGTATGTCCAGTTATCTAATATATTTTTGTGTCCAGTATTATATTGTTGATTATTGTTTATTGATATCAATTAATACATTTATAGTATATTTATATACATTTCTATCCATATATATCCATATATATATATATATATATATATATATATATATATTTATACATAATTTAAATATATTTATATTTAATATTTCTATTTTGTTACACCGAAATAAGATATATTGTAATCACAATAAAATATAAAGGAAAACAATTTTTTAAATTAAAAAAAAAAATATTCTTTATATAAAATAAAGTTTTATATTTTTAAATTTAAAAAATAATATATTTTAATGGATTTTTGATTATTTATTAATAACAACATAGAAATTATATTTATTTATATTCAATTATATCTATATTGTATGTCCAGTTATCTAATATATTTTTATGCCCATTATTATATTATTGATTATTGTCTATTTATATCCATTAATACATTTATAGTATATTAATATACATTTATATCCATTAGTATATATATATATATATATATATATATATATATCCATATTTATACATTTATATTATATTTATAAATTTATAGTAAACTTAAAAATAATAATGTTTATTTATATTTATATATTTATATATCATTTAAATATATTTGTATTTAATTATTATGTTGTTACACCGAAATAAGATATATCTTTAATCATACTAAAATATACTATAAAGAAATTTGTTAATTAAAAAATTGTAAAATTTTGGTCAAAGTTCAGAAAAATAAGTCTTTATTTAAAAATAAAGTTTATATTTCTAAATACTAAAAATAATACATTTTATAGAAATTTTTAATATTTATTTATAACAAAATTTATTTTAAAATATTATAGTTTATTGAATTCTAAGCAAATTTTATTATTTTTTATTCAAATAAAATAAAATAATATTTATTTTAATATATATATTTTCGGTTTAATTCGTACTCATATTCCATTAATATTTTGAATAGATGTAAGAATTTTTATAAAATATTAAATTTGCTTAAAGTTCGGAAAAAAATATATTCTTTATATAAAAATAAAGTTTATATTTATAAATATTAAAAATAATATATTTTAAAGAAAATTTGATTATTTATTAATAACAACATGGAAATTATATTTTTTACATTTAATTATATCTATATTGCATGTGCAGTTATCTAATATATTTTTATGTCTATTATTATATTATTGGTTATTGTTTATTGACATCAATTAATACATTTATAGTATATTAATATACGTTTCTTAAAAAATATATTCTTTATATAATAATAAAGTTTTATATTTATAAATATTAAAAATAATATTTTTTAAAGAAATTTTGATTATTTATTAATAAAAAATTTATTTTAAAATATAACAGTTTATTGAGTTCTAAGCAAATTTTATTATTCTTTGTTCAAAAATATTATATTATATTTATTTTAATATATATATTTTCAGCTTATTCAGTACTCATATTCCATTAATATTTTGATAAACGTAAGAATATTTATTAAATATTAAATTTGCTTAAAGTTCGGAAAAAAATATTTTCTTTATATAAAATTAAAGTTTTATATTTATAAATATTAAAAATAATATATTTTAAAGCAATTTTGTTTATTTATTAATAACAACATGGAAATTATATTTTTATATTTAATTATATCAATATTGTATGTCCAGTTATCTAATATATTTTTGTGTCCATTATTATATTGTTGATTATTGTTTATTGATATCAATTAATACATTTATAGTATATTTATATACATTTCTATCCATATATATCCATATATATATATATATATATATATATATATATATATATATATATTTATATATATATATATATATATATATATATATATATATATATATATATTTATACATAATTTAAATATATTTATATTTAATATTTCTATTTTGTTACACCGAAATAAGATATATTGTAATCACAATAAAATATAAAGGAAAACAATTTTTTAAATTAAAAAAAAAATATTCTTTATATAAAATAAAGTTTTATATTTTTAAATTTAAAAAATAATATATTTTAATGGATTTTTGATTATTTATTAATAACAACATAGAAATTATATTTATTTATATTCAATTATATCTATATTGTATGTCCAGTTATCTAATATATTTTTATGCCCATTATTATATTATTGATTATTGTCTATTTATATCCATTAATACATTTATAGTATATTAATATACATTTATATCCATTAGTATATATATATATATCCATAGTTATACATTTATATTATATTTATAAATTTATAGTAAACTTAAAAATAATAATGTTTATTTATATTTATATATTTATATATTTATATATCATTTAAATATATTTGTATTTAATTATTATGTTGTTACACCGAAATAAGATATATCTTTAATCATACTAAAATATACTATAAAGAAATTTGTTAATTAAAAAATTGTAAAATTTTGGTCAAAGTTCAGAAAAATAAGTCTTTATTTAAAAATAAAGTTTATATTTCTAAATACTAAAAATAATACATTTTATAGAAATTTTTAATATTTATTTATAACAAAATTTATTTTAAAATATTATAGTTTATTGAATTCTAAGCAAATTTTATTATTTTTTATTCAAATAAAATAAAATAATATTTATTTTAATATATATTTTCGGTTTAATTCGTACTCATATTCCATTAATATTTTGAATAGATGTAAGAATTTTTATAAAATATTAAATTTGCTTAAAGTTCGGAAAAAAAATTCTTTATATAAAAATAAAGTTTTATATTTATAAATATCAAAAATAGGTATCCCAAATGTATTCATTAATTGGATTATGACATGTGTAACCTCTGTATCTTACAGGTTCTCTATCAATGGAAGGCCTTCAAGCATCCTTAAAGCAAAAAGAGGATTGATATAATACCCCATACATATACGTCTAGAATAATATGCAGTGATGTTATAAATGGTACATAGAAACATGCAAAAGCATGGAAATGACAAATTAAAATCGTATACAATTCAACTCATCAGATACAACTGTATACAATACATTTGTCTATAAGAATACACATCGGAAAGATAAACTCTGATAAAGTCTTCATGCCATCTACTCATCAATATCTTCAAGATAGCCCATCTAGCAATCCTGTATACTTCTAACTTGTGCCTGAAAAATGATAATAGGATTGGGGTGAGATTACTAAATCTCAGTGAGTTCCCATATCTTATGGGTTCACTCGGCTCTACATGGTGCATGCAATCAAACGGATTCGCCGTGGATCCGGGGTTTTCCTCACAGTCGGGTACAAATACACAACAATGGGTAATGTTGTCATTAGTATTCCCTTGACTCACTAATGAGGTAGAAACAAATACACAATCAATCATAAGCAAGTATGCAGACTCGTACCCGTGTACGAGGAATCCAGAAGTAAGTTCTACCTATCTACCTAGGTTACACGATCACACCCTCGGTGGGTTATCTCTTGTGTCTAATCGTCAAAAGACTTGCACATGCACATCGCAATGTGAGCCAGATGGATCCTACGTGGCATCCCATCCGTGATGAGTTTATCTGAAGTGACGTTGCCTACGTGGCGTCACAACCCCACCATACCAAGCACGCCGAGGTTTATCTGCCGTGGAAACGCCTTTTTCAGACCCACTTAGCGCCTCGTAATGATAGCTCAGGTGTGTATGACGTACCGAGATCACACAGCAGGGTACCGACTAGAGATCACACAGCAGTAGTCGTTGTCACAGTAATTGTAACGCCCCAGTTTTTGTTAGAATTATTTAATAGAGTATATTTAATTGGTTTTGGTTTTATATTATTTTATTATTGACTTTTATTTGACAAAATGTTATTTTTCATCGTTATTATGTTTTATCGCATTTTGAGAGCGTTTGCGAGATATTTGAGTGTAGGGGTATTTTGGTCATTTGGGTAGATATTTTGTTTAAATAGAAAAGTTGAGAGAAAAAGAGAGAAAAGAAGAAAAACAGAAAAATAGAAAGAGAAGAGAAGAGAAAAGAGAAGGAAAGAAGGGAGAAGAGGAAAAGAGAGGAAAAGTCGAGAAAACTCCGTCTAAAGCGCGAATAATCGGGTAAGGGTGAGAAGTTTCAATTATATCTTGCTTGTGTATGTATATGTGTATGTTTTGTGTGAATGTTTTGGTTGGTTTCAATATGTTTCCGTTTATGCCGTAATTGACGAAATCGATAGAAACCGATGTTTCTACGGTCGAAAAGTCGTATAAATACAGGTGTTGGTTGGTTATATGTACGGGAGCTGCTGTTTAAAGTTTCATGACGTTTGGTTAGGTTTCGGTTAGTTTTCGTTATGGTTCCGTCGTTTGTTTCCGTTTAGGTCGATTGTAGGAAATCGATAGAAAACGATGTTTTCACGGTTAGAATTCGAAATAAATTACGTAGTTGTATCGAGGAAGGTTAGGTCGTCGTATGTCGTGCTTTTTATTCGATTTGGTGACGTTCGAAAATTCTGGTTTTTAAACGGTTGAAATTTAATCGAAAAATCGAACGTCGTAGAAATTTCGTTTAAGTGTTCTAAATTGTTCTTATGTATTTGGTGTTTATGAGTATATGTTTGTTTCGGTGAAAATGTTCGATTTAGTCGAGTTTTTGGGTGTTTCGGGAAAAGGACAGCAAAGTTGTAATTTGAAAAATCTGGTTTTTTGTGAAAAACAGGGTTAGGGATCGATACATAATCCCAGGGATCGATCCCTACTGTGAAAATTAGGAAAAATGGCATTTTACTACAGCAGGGATCGATACATGCGAGTTAGGGATCGATGCCTAATGTGCTGCACCAGAAAATTCTGTTTTTCGGGGAAACTTCGGAAATTCATATCTTTTGATCCGTAACTCGGAATGGGACGTTCTTTATACCGTTGGAAAGCTAATGAAAAGCTCTTTCTATTAAAAATGGTTTGGAGGGTAAAAGATGATTTAATTAATTCGTGTTTTTGGGAAAATAGTCGAGTTGTCGGGTTTTCATCGCGTTAAATGCGCACGGTTGAGGTTTTACCGTGTGTTGTGCTTTTGTTATGTAACGTGGAGCTTTTATGTGGTTTATATGATGTGAATATACATGATGGATGTGTATGACTTGTGTGATGATTCTTTGATGATAATTGGTTGTTGTGGAATACTTTGTTGATGGTTTGTGGCCGTTGGGCATTGTTATATATCACTTTGATTGTGATTGATATGCATGATTATTATATATGCATGAGCATTTGGGATGTTGGCATGAATCATTAATGTGTCAAGTATCATAATATGCATTCTTGCATTGGAAGATTCATAGATGAATCAGTTTTATCGTCTTACGCCATGAAATACTGGTAGAAGCGATTAATCACATGTTTTATCGTCTTACGCCATGAAATACTGGTAGAAGCGATTAATCACAGATTGATTGTGCGTCCTGAATTAGTGGACTATAGCAATCGGATTGTGCGCCTTGAAATAGTGGTCGAAAGCAATCCATAAACGTCGTTCGCCCTGAAATAATGGTTTATAGCGACGGGGAACATCGTAGGCCCGACGGGGAGTTACTCTATGTAACGAGCGATGATTCCAAGAGTTCCTGGGGGACTAATGTATCACCAATTGAGTCGGTACCCGCATTTGCATCTATATAGAGTCGTTGGTCGATCTCTATGGTATGCATTGATCATCTTTTGTATATTTGCATTGATGAATGAATATGGAAAAGTATGCTTTGTGGAAGTATGGAATTAATGGAATATGCGTGATTATATGCTTGGTTTCGTATAGATATATATATTGTGATGTATATGAGTGAGTTGTGATGAATGGTGGTGTGAATTGTGAAGGGATGTGTTATGTGTGGAAAATCATGATTCGATTTATTAGGTGTGATATATTATGTATTGGTGCCATGCTATATGTGTTAGTATGTGATGTATGCGGTGAGAAATATTACATATGTGAATTATCTGTGTTGTGGCATATTATTATGCAAACTTGTTATAGTTGTTATTTCTCACCCTTCTGCTGGAATATGCTTTTTATGGCATAGTGCAGATTGTCAGCTTTAGAGGCTTGGAGGCTTTTGTGGAGATTAGTCCTCCGTTCCGTTGTCGTTCGTGGTGTCTGCTCTGATACGTAGCACGGGAGTCGGGGAACGTTTTGTTATATGTATATAATTGTTGAATATATTTTGTATTTATATTTTGATGTTCTAAAACCATTTATTTGTAAAACAAGTCAGTTATGGATCTTTCCGCTTTATTCCATAATTGACCATCCTTTTGTAAGGAAAAAGTTTCCCTTTGTGTTATGTATCAAAAATGTTGAGCAGGGATTGAATTTTATTTCTTTAAATGTGGCATCCCTGTTTCTGTCGGAAAAATAAAATTTTAGTTACTCTGATATTTATTATGTGTTATTTATTTCGCGATGGGAATTGGGGTGTTACAAGTGGTATCAGAGCAGGTCGGTCCGTCCGGCCAAGTTGTTGAGTTAGTTGGTGTGACAGTTGAATACTGTCGTTGTTGTTTGTCCCTTAGTACGTGATAGGTGTGCGGAACACTGTCAGTGCTTTCTGGTTTTCTAATCCTTTGTTTTCAGGATTGAGTTTGAGATAAGTGGGGGAGAAGTTGGTACTTCTCCATGTTGTTTCAGGTGTGGAGCGTTGGCTCAGTGTACCGTTGGTTGCAAGATTGTAAGTGCTCTTTGGACAGTGTGGTTCCCGGTTCCGGAGGGAATGCGGAGGTAAGGTTTATGCCTTAGGTAGTTTTGTGCACAAGATGCAAGACATACTATTATAGTTTGGTAAAGACGGTTTATGCCACATCATGATTGTCGGCTGTCTATTGACAAATTGAGGAACTGATCACCCTTAATCTCTTGTTGATAGCAGACGGAGATTGTGTTGGATGGAATAGACGTGTCTTTCCGGCTTTGATATTGTGTGAAATGAGTGTTTGGAATTTAAGGAAACGATTACAGATTGTTTTGATGAGTCGATGAAGGTGTTAATATCAGAAGATGCAATGGATTAGAGGTTTTGGTATGTTGGTTCAGTATGAAGTTTTGAGAGTGAATGATTGGGCATCGTTAATGGTGGTTCTCAGAGAGAAAAGTGTGAACTCAAATTGTACGAAGGTAAGGATTTGAGGTTTGGATCTGCTAAGTAAGCAGGAGAACTTTTAGGAAGTGAAACTAAGATGTTGTTGTGTTTGTGCCGATAGTTTTTTCTAGAAATTGGCAAGAAGGACACAGTGATGAGCTACCGGTTGTGCGTGATTTTCAGATGTATTCCCGGATGGAATATTGGATGTTAGCATTAGAGGTACCCGAACTGAAAGAGCAGTTGGAAGATTTACTGGAAAGGAGAATTGTGAGGCCAAGTGTGTCGTTTTGGAGAGCTTCAGTGTTGTTGGCGACAAAAAGGAAGGATGATTGACCGAAATAACAAGCATGATGTGTATAATGGTATTGAGACTATGGAAAGCCAAACTTAGAGTTCCGAAGAGGTTTGGAGTTTTTGGAATTTTAGAGCATTAATGGAAATTTTGAGAAAACCTTAAGTGTGGATGTACTATTTGAGAGTTCTTTTGGATTGGTTGTTGCTACACGTTGGGATTTATGGAATTTGGATTGTTAAGAGGAGAAATTGTGTATGGATTACTGACAGTTGAATAAGGTAACGATAGAGAATAAGTGTCCACTTTCATGAGCGGATGATTGGAATGGTTTGGTTGAGTTTTAGTGAAATTGCAATTGTTTGAAATGTTTGATAAGGATAGTGAATTGTGTGAGTTAAGGCTTTGATCGATTTGATGTGACTAGTTATGTTGTAGTCATCGGAATAGACTGGTAATTACTCGGTTAAGCTTGTGTGGGAGTAGCCAGTTACCCAGTGCAAGGTTTTGCAAAAGCTTTAAGAATTTATATCTTTTGGAATTTGGTTGGACATTACAAAGTACGGTGATGTTGCTTGGTGTTAGTAATGTGTCCGTAATGTTTGTGGAGTATATGAATCGTATCTTCCATATTTAATTGGATAAGTTGTAGTGGTTTTAATTGAGGATATTCGAATCTGTTATAAACTCGGAGGAAGAACAGGTAGAGTGGTTGAGATTTGACTTACGAGTATTGAGAAGAGACGCAACTTTATGCTAAGTTATTCGAGTGAGAATTTTTGGTTGAAAAGGTTAGTTTCTTGGATATGTTATTTCAGGTAATGGTATTGTTATGGATCCATCGGAAGTGGATCTGGTTTTGCAATGAGAGGTTCCGAAGTTGGTTAAGGAGATTAGAAACTTTTGGGCTCAGTTGACTTGCAGAGAGTAAGTCGTTTGCTTTGGATGTTCAGTGTGAGGAAAGTTTGAGAGGATTAAAGTAGAATTTGTCTACGGCTGCAGTTTTGATTCTGTGTGATCCTGTTCAACCGTTTGTGAGGTGTCTTTGAGGAGTTAGTCAGTGTGTTAATGCAAGGGAGTAAAGTCGTGGCTTATGCTTTACGACAATTGAGGATTCATAAAAGGATCTATACTATTCTGGATTTGGGATTAGTCGCGGTTGTATTGTGTTGGAAAATTTGGAGGTATTATTTTTATGGTTCTAGGTTCGAAGTGTTTGGTAATCGCAAGGACATTGAGTACTTGTTGGGTCTAAAGGAATAGAGTATGAGACAACAAGGATGGTTAGAGTTCTTGATGGGTTATGAATTTGGCTTGGATTATCCTTCGGGGAAAAGCTGTTGTTGTGCCTGAAAAGTTAAGTCGGAAGTTTCAGTGTATGTCGGTTTTGATGGTCAGAGAATTAGAATAATTTGAGCAGTTCCGAGACTGGTGTCTGGTGTGGGAGATAACACTGTAGAGTGTGAAGTTGGATATATTAAAAGTGAACAATGATTTTTGGTGAATATGAGAAAGAGTTAAACTTTGGTCGTGAGATTGGTAGTTTTGATGGTTGCGAGTAATCAGAGTGCGCAGCGGATGCGTGATGTAGCATGATTTGTATTTGTGTGTGTGTGACTTGTAAGAGTTCATAAGTTGCATATTGGAAATATGTAGAAATTATGATACCTTTGGACGTTTCAGAATGGAAGTGTTAGGTGAAAGGTTTAAATGTTATCCATGGGCTACTATGTAGATGGATGTTTCGGTTATATGTTCGATTGGTGAATCGTAGCATTGTGGTAGCATGGGTGTGTGACAAGGATGTTGGTATTCTGGTTTTGTTGATGTTGTTGAGATCTTGCTGTGTCGTGGAACTTTATGTTCTTGTTTGTGTTGTTGCCTCGTTTCCACTGTGTTGGTTCGAGTACGGGTAGCTAATTCCTGTGTGGGGGATTAGGGGAGTGTTACCTACGGTTATGGTAACGATCTTGTTGTGTTTCGGTTCTAGAGTGAACCTGTGTGTTGGTATCGCGGTTTTCCTTGAGTTGTGAGTTGGTCGTCAAGTGCATTGTATGGGCTTTGCATCTTGTCGTTGTAGTTGTCGTCGTATCGTGTTGTTGTAATTACGGTTAGCAAGGTGTTTGTCTGTTGTGTTATTCGTGGTGTGCCTTTTGTTGGCATGTTGGTTTGTTTGTCGGATGCGAGAGTCGTGTCCGGAGTTGTTCGTCTCGGTTATATTTTCGAGGACGAAAATGTCTAAGTGGGGGAGAGTTGTAACGCCCCAGTTTTTGTTAGAATTATTTAATAGAGTATATTTAATTGGTTTTGGTTTTATATTATTTTATTATTGACTTTTATTTGACAAAATGTTATTTTTCATCGTTATTATGTTTTATCGCATTTTGAGAGCGTTTGCGAGATATTTGAGTGTAGGGGTATTTTGGTCATTTGGGTAGATATTTTGTTTAAATAGAAAAGTTGAGAGAAAAAGAGAGAAAAGAAGAAAAACAGAAAAATAGAAAGAGAAGAGAAGAGAAAAGAGAAGGAAAGAAGGGAGAAGAGGAAAAGAGAGGAAAAGTCGAGAAAACTCCGTCTAAAGCGCGAATAATCGGGTAAGGGTGAGAAGTTTCAATTATATCTTGCTTGTGTATATATATGTGTATGTTTTGTGTGAATGTTTTGGTTGGTTTCAATATGTTTCCGTTTATGCCGTAATTGACGAAATCGATAGAAACCGATGTTTCTACGGTCGAAAAGTCGTATAAATACAGGTGTTGGTTGGTTATATGTACGGGAGCTGCTGTTTAAAGTTTCATGACGTTTGGTTAGGTTTCGGTTAGTTTTCGTTATGGTTCCGTCGTTTGTTTCCGTTTAGGTCGATTGTAGGAAATCGATAGAAAACGATGTTTTCACGGTTAGAATTCGAAATAAATTACGTAGTTGTATCGAGGAAGGTTAGGTCGTCGTATGTCGTGCTTTTTATTCGATTTGGTGACGTTCGAAAATTCTGGTTTTTAAACGGTTGAAATTTAATCGAAAAATCGAACGTCGTAGAAATTTCGTTTAAGTGTTCTAAATTGTTCTTATGTATTTGGTGTTTATGAGTATATGTTTGTTTCGGTGAAAATGTTCGATTTAGTCGAGTTTTTGGGTGTTTCGGGAAAAGGACAGCAAAGTTGTAATTTGAAAAATCTGGTTTTTTGTGAAAAACAGGGTTAGGGATCGATACATAATCCCAGGGATCGATCCCTACTGTGAAAATTAGGAAAAATGGCATTTTACTACAGCAGGGATCGATACATGCGAGTTAGGGATCGATGCCTAATGTGCTGCACCAGAAAATTCTGTTTTTCGGGGAAACTTCGGAAATTCATATCTTTTGATCCGTAACTCGGAATGGGACGTTCTTTATACCGTTGGAAAGCTAATGAAAAGCTCTTTCTATTAAAAATGGTTTGGAGGGTAAAAGATGATTTAATTAATTCGTGTTTTTGGGAAAATAGTCGAGTTGTCGGGTTTTCATCGCGTTAAATGCGCACGGTTGAGGTTTTACCGTGTGTTGTGCTTTTGTTATGTAACGTGGAGCTTTTATGTGGTTTATATGATGTGAATATACATGATGGATGTGTATGACTTGTGTGATGATTCTTTGATGATAATTGGTTGTTGTGGAATACTTTGTTGATGGTTTGTGGCCGTTGGGCATTGTTATATATCACTTTGATTGTGATTGATATGCATGATTATTATATATGCATGAGCATTTGGGATGTTGGCATGAATCATTAATGTGTCAAGTATCATAATATGCATTCTTGCATTGGAAGATTCATAGATGAATCAGTTTTATCGTCTTACGCCATGAAATACTGGTAGAAGCGATTAATCACATGTTTTATCGTCTTACGCCATGAAATACTGGTAGAAGCGATTAATCACAGATTGATTGTGCGTCCTGAATTAGTGGACTATAGCAATCGGATTGTGCGCCTTGAAATAGTGGTCGAAAGCAATCCATAAACGTCGTTCGCCCTGAAATAATGGTTTATAGCGACGGGGAACATCGTAGGGCCGACGGGGAGTTACTCTATGTAACGAGCGATGATTCCAAGAGTTCCTGGGGGACTAATGTATCACCAATTGAGTCGGTACCGCATTTGCATCTATATAGAGTCGTTGGTCGATCTCTATGGTATGCATTGATCATCTTTTGTATATTTGCATTGATGAATGAATATGGAAAAGTATGCTTTGTGGAAGTATGGAATTAATGGAATATGCGTGATTATATGCTTGGTTTCGTATAGATATATATATTGTGATGTATATGAGTGAGTTGTGATGAATGGTGGTGTGAATTGTGAAGGGATGTGTTATGTGTGGAAAATCATGATTCGATTTATTAGGTGTGATATATTATGTATTGGTGCCATGCTATATGTGTTAGTATGTGATGTATGCGGTGAGAAATATTACATATGTGAATTATCTGTGTTGTGGCATATTATTATGCAAACTTGTTATAGTTGTTATTTCTCACCCTTCTGCTGGAATATGCTTTTTATGGCATAGTGCAGATTGTCAGCTTTAGAGGCTTGGAGGCTTTTGTGGAGATTAGTCCTCCGTTCCGTTGTCGTTCGTGGTGTCTGCTCTGATACGTAGCACGGGAGTCGGGGAACGTTTTGTTATATGTATATAATTGTTGAATATATTTTGTATTTATATTTTGATGTTCTAAAACCATTTATTTGTAAAACAAGTCAGTTATGGATCTTTCCGCTTTATTCCATAATTGACCATCCTTTTGTAAGGAAAAAGTTTCCCTTTGTGTTATGTATCAAAAATGTTGAGCAGGGATTGAATTTTATTTCTTTAAATGTGGCATCCCTGTTTCTGTCGGAAAAATAAAATTTTAGTTACTCTGATATTTATTATGTGTTATTTATTTCGCGATGGGAATTGGGGTGTTACAGTAATCACCCCTATGCAGATGTGTTAACGTCTAGTGCAAATACGCCATAATGACTACACAAGCCCACCGGGCGATAGCCTAGTGATATTGCCTACGTGGCATCACTAGAGGTGAGTTTATCTGAAGTGGTATTGCCTACTTGGCATCACGACCCCACCATACCAAGCACATCGAGGTTTATTTGTCGTGGAAACGCCTTTTTCAAACCCACTTACGCCTCGCAATGGTAGCTCAGGTGTGTATGACGTACCGAGATCACACAACAGGGTACCAACTAGAGATCACACAGCAGTAGTCGTTGTCATATTAATTTACAGGCAAACACCTCTGAACGTTCAACCGGAACGAACGGGATTAACCATCAAATGATCACTTCATAGCACATTCAACATAATGCAATCCATTAAGCATTACAACAATTGCATAAGTGATCATAACCAGCTAATTTATCAACATAATGCATTTATTAAGCATACACACATACCTGTAGCATAAGTGATCATATTAAGCCATGAATCAATCCAATATACATCACATTAATCACATATGCAATGTTCATATCATGTCATACATAATAGCACATTACTAGTGCCCTTACTCATTGGCCTAAACTCATTCCATAACAATTACTCATCTATAATCTTAACACAAACATGATTCCTTCTAATACTTATGAGATACGTATTAGTGCATCATATTTGACCGATTCATCATTGGGTTATACTTAGGTTTCTACCTCACTATCATTTAGAGCATGGAAAGATCTTTCCAACGCTTCGAACGGGGACCCAATCGGACTTACGGATCAAAAGTTATGAGGAAAACAAAATTTGACATTTTGGAGGATGCCGCCTTGCACGCGTTGACCCTTGGGCCGACGCAAAAATCCTTAGGTCGACTCAAACTGCGCTATTTTTGTCGAAAACTCAGTTTTTGATCGTTAAATGTCTTCCAGACCTCTAATTTCGGTTCCATAAAAATCCCCGGTCTCAGAACTCAATAAACTTCGATATTTTCACAGTTAGAAGTCCATCCCACCGGTTTACCAAAATAATAATGAGGTTATCAAACATGGGAAAGTTAGGTTTTTCAATCAAACAACTCAAAGCTCAATCTAACCATACCCAATTGTCGAAGATCATGAGTTTATCATTCTCATGTACCTAATGATCCAAAACCACATATCACAAACATAATATTCATCATAGGATCATACTCTCATTAATTAATCAAGCATGCAAACATAGTTCTCATTCTAAACCCAATCATACAATTATCATCAAACATGCAATTCAATCCCTGTCCTACCCAAGTATCTAACTATGGAACTCACCTTGTATCAATGGAGATTAAGATGACATCCATGCTGCAATTGAGCTCCCATCTTGGTCAAAATTCCACTTCCAACAGCATCAATCCCGTAACCCTCTCTTTCCCCATTTCTAGCAAGAATCACCAAACTTCAAATGCGTTTTTCTCCTTCAATACAGACATGTAAGCAACAAAATTTATATGCCAATTGAAGGTAATTTCGTAAGCTTTCTAAAAAGTCCGGAATCAGTTCAATCGGAGTTACGAGTGAAAAGATATTACCTGTTTTGTGAGAGCTGCACCATGGTTGCGAAAATGGAAAATGGAATCATGAGCAACTTGGATTCTTTCTATCCTCTCTCTTGCTTCTACTCAAATTCTGGTTTTAGGAAGTATATATGTTTTGGACATCCAATGTAATACCCAAATATAATATAATACATCAAAGCATACATATCATACATGAATTCACGTTTTGGTACTGAAATACAATAAGTCCCTAGTTAACACATTATACATATACATGCCCCAAAACACTAATACAAAACTATGGCATTATATATATACAAGATGTTCCAACACTAAGAACTAGATCAACTAATAATCTCAAAATAATCTTCACAACGGAAGTCTTGCCATCCCAAAAAGCTAAGGTAGTAAGGAACGTCACACAACTTTATCCTTACCCTTCGTCGAACCTGTAGTACTTGTAAAATAATCAACAACGTGGGGTGAGATACATCAAATCTCAGTGAGTTCCCTATCTTATACGTCCTCTCGGCTTTTCAAGGTTCTATCACACCTAACTCAAGTCAAAAGGGAAAGGGGATGACTTTGAGTACTCCCACACACTATATGGATCCACACTCGTGAGTCAGTTAACTCACACTATCCCAATGGGATAAGCCCTAAGCCTGTTAACTCAAGAATCTCGCTAATCGATAACCTTGCCAAGGCATCCCCTTTTCCCGTCCGCTTCTACGTCTAGAAGTCGACTCGGGTCATGGATCCTTGTAGTTACTTGGCATACGAAATGGATTTGGGATTATCGGCCTGTTAACCGTGAACCATCACTTCTCATGGCCTGTTAACCATCACAAGTCTCTTTACCATATAGGTTCTGTTCGTACTACACGCGGGAATCAAACCTGCCAAGTAATTGTGCATACGTTTCAGAGGAGGAGCTCGAGTCTCATGAAACTACACCTCAAGATAAATGGTTACGATTACGCGATCATATACCCAACTCGATAGTATTCGACAATCACAAGGCCACATTCGCCTTAAGACCTCTTTTATCTTTTCTCAAAATAGCCCAATAAAACATGATCCATACTAGTGTAATTATTCCATACTATTGGTAATAGACGCACGCCTCGGCTTATCATGCACGAGCGTCGTCGTTATGTTATTCACCACTTTCCTAGCCGTTACTAGGTTCCAACACTGTTTATGGTAATATTCCTCACTCTACCTATTTCATATTTTAACATGCATTACTCTCAATCATGTTCAACATCAATATTAGGCAAATCATATCACAATTTCACATTAGTAATACATGTAATAATTCAAACATAAGCTATACAACTTTTGGAGTTTCCTCCGATTATTTAATCGGGCTATTAAGACGACAATTTTCACTTCCATCTTATAGGTTATTTCCACCGCTTTCTATTGGTACCAAGAACGTTTAAAACGGATAAACGAGACAAAAGTTATGAATTTTTGAAAAGAAAATAGTTTTTCTTTTGTTCCAAGTCGCGCTAAGCGGGCCTCACCCCGCGCTAAGCGCGCTCCTCACTGCCTGGAAGGGGTGCAAATTTTCCAGACCGTGCTAAGTGGGCATACCCGCGCTAAGCGCGCTCTGTGTTATGCAGAAAAATTCCCCTTTTGACAGCAGAAAACCCAATCCCCCAATTCATTCTCCACTCCATACCCAACAACCAAAAGAGGTATATTTTCATGTTTCTATCATGATTTATCCATCAAACTTCATAAACATGATTTCCAACATCAATGCATAATTTCTACACAAAACCTAATATTTTCATACCAATCCAAACCAATCTAAAACTTCATAACAATATCAATAGATGATTCTACACATGTTATAATCATGCTACACAATTTATAACACATTTCAACCGTTAGATTCTTTGATTTTCCAAAACATCCATTTTTCTCAAAACCTAACATAACTCAAAAACCTCAAGAAATTTTACTCTAAAGTTTCTATCTAGAACCCACCTGGATTAGAAGATGATGATGAAGAAGATGAGATGAATTGATGAAGAGTTGATGTTGATTCTTGCTCTTGAAATGTTGGATTTTCTTTTCTTTTCTTTCTCCCCTTTTCTTTCCTTTCTTCTTCCTTCTTTTTCTCTCTATGTTACTATCTTTCTCTTTTATGTTTGGCAAGTGGGAGGAAAGAAAACATATAGTAAGTATTATTAGTAAATAATATTACTAAAGGTTCAAAAAGTCTCTAAAGCTCCAATAATTAATTACCTCAGAGTCATATAATATTAATTGGATTTACTCTGAGCTCAACAGTTACTCTAATTATTTTTATAAATAATTTCTCAGAGTACACTAGGACTCAGTTGATCACAACTAATATTATCCAGAGCAATTTAAAACACGGGTTATTACATCCTCCCCCCCTTGAATAGAAATTCTCCCACGAATTTAAAATAATTACCTGAATAGATGATGATAAACTTCTCGCATCTCGGATTCCAATTCCCAAGTTGCATCACCCGGATGCGTCTCATCCCACTGGACCTTAACAAGAGGAATCTCTTTATTCCTTAACACCTTAGTTTCTCTTCCTGTGATACAACTCGGTTGAGGCTCAAATGTTAAATCGGCTTCTATCTCAATCGTATCTGGCAGAATTGGCTTAAAAGGATCAGGAACAAACTTTCGAAGCTGAGATACATGAAAAACGCCGTGCATATCTGACAGAGAAGTCGGTAAGGCTAATCTATAAGCTACTTCACCAATTCTTTCTAAAATCTGGTACGGTCCCACGTATCTCGGACTTAGCTTGCAAGAATTGAACGATCCTTTCAATCTCAATCTCGGAGTAACTTTCAAAAATACATGGTTACCTTCCTCAAATTCTAAAGGTCTCCTACGGTTGTCCGCATAACTCTTTTGGCGATCTTGCGCTTGTTTAACTTTCTCGCGGATCATTCGAATCTTTTCTGTAGTCTCTTGGCTAATTTTAGGTCTCAAAATTCTATCTTCACTAACTTCCGCCCAACACAAACGTGTCCTACATTTTCTTCCATACAACGCTTCATAAGGAGCTATACCGATGCTCGCATGGTAACTATTGTTATACAAAAACTCAATCAACGGTAAAAGTTCCTTCCAATTTCCTCTACTTTCTAGCACACAAGCTCTCAACATGTCCTCCATCATTTGTATTGTTCGCTACGTGTGACCATCCGTCTGCGGATGATTCGACGTGCTCAAATGCAACCTCGTACCCATAGCTTGTTGAAAAACCTTCCAAACCCTTGAAGTAAACTTCGGATCTCTATCGGACACAACGCTAGAGGGAACACCATGCAATCTCACAATTTCAGCAATGAACAACCTTGCAAGATGACTTGCTTTAAAAGTCAGATTTCGTTAGTCGATCCACAATCACCCAAATCGAATCATATCCACCTTGTGTACGGGGTAAACCTACTGCAAAGTCCATAGAAATACTATCCCACTTCCAAACTGGAATTTCTAAAGGTTGCAATAGGCCTCCCGGTCTTTGATGTTCAATCTTTACCTGTTGGCATACTGCACATTCCGACACATACACCGCAATATCCTTTTTCATTTTGGACCACCAATAATCTCTCTTCAAGTCTCGATACATCTTCGAAGAACCAGGATGTATCGTAAAAGTACCTTTATGAGCTTCATCCAAAATATTTCTTTTTAACACCGCATTGTCCGGAATACAAATCCTTTGGTTAAACATAATAATTTCGTCGGTAGCTTGAACAAAACCCGGTTGTACTAACACTTCTTGTAACTTCTCATCCAACACTTGTCCTTGTTGAATCTCAACTCTCAAAGTAGATTGACATTCAACTTCATCATAATTACACCATTTGGAGTCCACACAAATTGAAGATTAAGATCCCTAAACTTTTCCAACAGAGCATACTCCAATATCATCAATTCTGCACCATGCACCCTTTTTCGACTTAATGCATCTGCTACCTTATTCGCTTTTCCTGGATGACACTTTAACTCTAAGTCATAATCCTTTAAGTACTCCATCCACCTTCTTTGCCGCATATTTAACTCCTTCTGGTCAAATAAATACTTCAAACTTTTATGGTCACTGAACAATTCAAAATGTACACCATACAAATAATGACGCCACACCTTCAGTGCAAAAACAACCGCTGCCAGTTCCAAATCATGAGTTGGATAATTCTTCTCATGAACTTTCAATTGTCGAGAAGCATAAGCTACCACTTGCCTGCTTTGCATCAGAACACCTCCTAAACCCATCTAAGAAGCATCGCAAAATACTTCGTAAGAGTTGTTAGGATCAGGAATGACTAACACAGGAGCCGTCGTCAAACTTTCCTTCAATTTCATGAAGCTTTGCTCACAACCCAAATCCCACTCATAAGCACAATCCTTCAGAGTAAGCTTGGTCATTGGTAAGGCCAGTTGAGAAAAACCTTTGATGAACCTCCTGTAGTAACCTGCCAATCCCAAGAAACTCCTAACTTCTGAAGCATTCCTTGGTCTCTCCCAATTAATCACTGCTTCTACCTTCGACGGATCCACTGCCACACCACCTTGGGATATAAAATTTCCAAGAAAATTGACTTCCGACATCCAAAATTCACACTTGCTCTTAGAAAAAAGTCGCTTCTCTTGCAATACCGATAAGACAATTCTCAGATGTTCTCCAGGCTCTTGTGGAGTACGAGAATTAATAAGAATGTCTTCAATAAAGATTACGACAAATTGGTCCAAGTAAGCTTTAAATATACGGTTCATGTAATCCATAAAAACAGCTGGGGCATTAGTCACACCGAAAGTCATCACCAAGAATTCGTAATGGCCTAACGGGTTCTAAATGCAGTCTTAGGCACATCGGAACTCTTCTCCCGAAACTGATGATAACCTGACCATAAATAAATCTTCGAGAACACACAGGCTCCTTTCAATTGATCCAACAGGTCGTCTATCCTTGGTAAGGGGTACTTGTTCTTAATGGTGACTTTATTCAACTTACGATAATCAATGCACAAATGCATCCCACCATCTTTCTTCTTTACCAACAACACTGGAGCTCCCCATGGTGAAACACTAGGTCTAACAAAATGCTTAGCCATTAAGTCTTCCAATTGGTCCTTTAATTCTCTTAATTCAAGTGGTGTCATCCGATACGGAGAAACGGATATAGGAGCCGTTCCCGGTACCAGGTCAATAGAGAATTCAACCTCTGTCTCTGGAGGAAGAGAAGTAACGTCCTCGGGAAAAACTTCAGGAAACTCACAGACTACAGGAACACTCAGCACTTGCTGGTCACTACTCCCCTCCTTAGTAAGAACCAGTAAAAAAGATTTCTCCTTCTCAAACAAGAAATTTATCATTCCCACCGTACCTTCTAAAATAGTTGTTAGCATATCCTTCGGGGTAGCCTCAACAGATGGAATGATGATTAGCTTTTCCTCACACCCAATAAACACCGAATTAGCAGAAAGCCAATCCATCCCCAAAACGACCTCAAATTTCTTAAATGGTAAACAGATAAGGTCAATCTGAAAAACTCTATCATTCACAGACAAAACACAATTCTCACACATTAGAGGTGTTTCCACTATCTCATCCATGGTAGTAGTAACCACCATGGGTGGAGACAACGGAACAGCTTGCAACCCAAGTCGCTTTACACATTGCATCGGTACAAAAGAGTGGGTGGCTCCACAATCAAATAACACAAAACAAGGATGTCCATTAACGAAACACATACCAGCAATATAAGGGTTGTCACCCTTTACATTCCTCGCATCTAAGGTATATACTCGGCCGGTATTCCTCCCTTGTGCCTGATTCCTACCCTGAGGATAATTCCTCGCTACATGACCCACCTTATTACACTGATAACACTTTATTCCTTCCAAACTGCACCTACCATGATGATTCTTACCACAAGTACGGCATACCGGAGGCACACTAGTCCTGGAACTCTGAACTTGTTTCCCTTTAAAAGCTTGTGATCTCGGTCTAAATTGCGGATTCGATCTCCCTCGATCACTTGGATTCACCCTACTCAATTCTCCTTCCGCTTGCACCTTCTTCAAACTGTGTTCTGCCACGTAGCACTGCCTTAACAATTCCGCATAGCTAGTGAACTCCCTCTGAGACATGCTATGTGAAATTTCAGCCCTCAACCCAAAAAGAAACTGATCGATCTTCCACCTTTCGTCCGGAGCATACATGGCCTGCCTAGAATAAGCAGCCATCACCTCAAACCTCTCTGCATAAGTGGCCACAGTCAAGTTGCCTTGTCTCAACTGTTGAAACTCGAATTCCTTCTGAGATCTTAAGGAACTTGGAAAATACTTCTCCATAAAATTTATCTTAAACTGCTCCCATACCTTCGGCACCTCTTGAATTGTCATTAAGGCTAAAGCACTCTCCCACCACCTCATGGCAGGACCCTTTAACAAGTGAGAAGCAAAGACCACCTTATTTTCCTCACTGCACTGAACTATCAAGAAAATCCGCTCCATACCGAATATCCATTCATGAGCCTTTACCGGATCTAACCCTCCCTGAAACTCCAGAGGATTCATACGAATAAAATCCCTAAAGGTTCCCCCTGCAGCTTCAGGAACAACCACTGGAGGATGAAGACCTCTAGCCATTTGCTGTACCATTTGTTGCATAAACTGATTCTGTTGTTGCTGCATCTGTTGCATGAATTGATACAAAGGGGCATTCCCGTCGTCACCGGGTGGATTTGTTCCAGCTGGAGTGGTTCTGGTTTTACCGTGATTGTTTCTGCGCCCGTCCGCCATGTTCCTGGATGTCATACAGATAGGATTAAGTTGATCAGGGTCAAATATAACACGCAAGACCAATGGCAACACCACGCATATGAAACAAAAAGAAATGCTTATCCTATTTCATGGCTAGGTCGAGGATACCACCTGCTCTGATACCAACTATAATACCCAAATATAATATAATACATCAAAACATACATATCATACATGAATTCACGTTTTGGTACTGAAATACAATAAGTCCCTAGTTAACACATTATACATATACATGCCCCAAAACACTAATACAAAACTATGGCATTATATATATACAAAATGTTCCAACACTAAGAACTAGATCAACTAATGATCTCAAAATAATCTTCACAACGGAAGTCTTGCCATCCCAAAAAGCTAAGGTAGTAAGGAAAGTCACACAACTTTATCCTTACCCTTCGCCGAACCTGTAGTACCTGTAAAATAATCAACAACGTGGGGTGAGATGCATCAAATCTCAGTGAGTTCCCTATCTTATTCGTCCTCTCGGCTTTTCAAGGTTCTATCACACCTAACTCAAGTCAAAAGGGAAAGGGGATGGCTTTGAGTACTCACACACATTATATGGATCCACACTCGTGAGTCTGTTAACTCACACTATCCCAATGGGATAAGCCCTGAGCCTGTTAACTCAAGAATCTCACTAATCGATAACCTTACCAAGGCATCCCCTTTTCCTGTCCACTTCTACGTCTAGAAGTCGACCCGAGTCATGGATCCTTGTAGTTACCTGGCATACGAAATGGATTCGGGATCATCGGCCTGTTAACCGTGAACCTTCACTTCTCATGGTATGTTAACCATCACAAGTCTCTTTACCATATAGGTTCCATTCGTACTACACGCGGGAATCAAACCTGCCAAGTAATTAGGCATACGTTTCAGAGGAGGAGCTCGACTCTCATGAAACTACACCTCAAGTAATTAGGCATACGCGATCATATACCCAACTCGATTGTATTCGACAATCACAAGGCCACATTCGCCTTAAGACCTCTTTTGTCTTTTCTCAAAATAGCCCAATAAAACATAATCTATACTAGTGTAATTATGCCATACTATTGGTAATAGACGCACGCCTCGGCTTCTCATGCACGAGCGTCGTCGTTATGTTATTCGCCACTTTCCTAGCCGTTACTAGGTTCCAACACAGTTTATGGTAATATTCCTCACTCTGCCTATTTCATATTTTAACATGAATTACTCTCAATCATGTTCAACATCAATATTAGGCAAATCATATCACAATTTCACATTAGCAATACATGTAATAATTCAAACATAAGCTATACCACTTTTGGAGTTTCCTCCGATTATTTAATTAGGCTATTAAGTAGACAATTTTCACTTCCATCTTATAGGTTATTTCCACAGCTTTCTATTGGTACCAAGAATGTTTAAAACGGATAAACGAGGCAAAAGTTATGAATTTTTGAAAAGAAAATAGTTTTTCTTTTGTTCCAGGTCGCGCTAAGCGGGCCCTACCCCGCGCTAAGCGCGCTCCTCACTGCCTGGAAGGGGTGCGAATTTTCCAGACCGCGCTAAGCGTGCTCTGCGTTATGCAGAAAAATTCCCCTTTTGACAGCAGAAAACCCAATCCCCCAATTCATTCTCCACTCCATACCCAACAACCAAAAGAGGTATATTTTCATGTTTCTATCATGATTTATCCATCAAACTTCATAAAACATGATTTCCAACATCAATGCATAATTTCTACACAAAACCTAATATTTTCATACCAATCCAAACCAATCTAAAACTTCATAACAATATCAATAGATGATTCTACACATGTTATAATCATGCTACACAATTCATAACACATTTCAACCGTTAGATTCTTTGATTTTCCAAAACATCCATTTTTCTCAAAACCTAACATAACTCAAAAAACTTAAGAAATTTTGCTCTAAAGTTTCTATCTAGAACCCACCTGAATTAGAAGATGATGATGAAGAAGATGAGATGAATTGATGAAGAATTGATGATGATTCTTGCTCTTGAAATGTTGGATTTCCTCTTCTTTTCTTTCTCCCCTTTTCTTTCCTTTCTTCTCCCTTCTTTTTCTCTCTATTTTACTATCTTTCTCTTTTATGTTTGGCAAGTGGGAGGAAAGAAAACATATAGTAAGTATTATTAGTAAATAATACTACTAAACGTTCAAAAAGTCTCTAAAGCTCTAATAATTAATTACCTCAGAGTCAGATAATATTAATTGGATTTACTCTAGGCTCAACAGTTACTCTAATTATTTTTGTAAATAATTTCTCAGAGTACACTGGGACTCAGTTGATCACAACTAATATTATCCAGAGCAATCTATGGTAACTTGATGTGTAACGCCATGTATAATATATATCTAGAATAATACTATACAAGTGTTTTATTTGGTACTGACACCATCATAAGTGGCTAATGGCGTAATTCACATACTTGACCATTTCTAAAAACATAATACAATCTATGGTACAAGACATGGAAATTAGCTGAAACAATAAAAACTAAGATCATTATACAGTATTCCTCATTGTACAAGAAAATAATACACAGCGGAAATAAGCTCAACTAAGCTTCTCTTGAAAATAATCAACAATAGTGGGGTGAGATACATCAAATCTCAGAGAGCTCCCTATCTTATGGATTCTCTCGGCTTTACAGGGTTCTAGCCAAATCCTAACTCAAGTCAAGGGGAAGGGAAAATGACTTCGAGTTCACACTTTCACACTATATGGAAACATGTCATGAGTCTGTTAACTCAAGAATCTCACTAATCGATAACCGTGCCAAGGCATCCCCTTTTCTCGTCCTCTTCTATGTCTAGAAGTCGACCCGAGTCATGGATCCTTGCAATTTACATGGCATACGAAATGGATTCGAGAACATCGGCCTGTTAGCCGTGAACCGTCACTTCACATGGCCTGTTAACCATAACAAGTCTCTACCCTTAGGTTCCATTCGTACTACACGCGGGAATTAAACCTGCCAAGTACCATGCCTTGTTTCAGAGGAGCTCGAGACTCATGAAACTGCAACTCAAAGAAATGGTTACGATTACGTGATCACACATACATACGTGATTGTATTCGACAATCACAAGGCCACTTTCGCCTTAAGACCTCTTTTGTCTTTCCACAAAACCACAATGGTTAATACACATGTTCCATGCTAGTGTTCCATTCTTCCTATATCATTGTATCCGACACATGCCTCGGCCCCCCACGCACGAGCATTGTCAGACACATGCCTCGGCCCCTCATGCACGAGCATTGTCATTAAGCTATATACTCCAGGCCAGAACTCGTCAAAGAATGCACGATCGTCGCCATCCAGAGTTTCTATCACAATTCTATTCACAACCTAGAATTATACCATTGTGTTCTGGAGTAAAGTTTCCTCACTCTTCCTAATTCATATTTTAAACATGCATATTTCCTTCATTCACAATTAATAACAATTAGATAGATATGGCATAACACAAATTTTATAAGTAAACACATATAATGACACATCACATAAAACATCACTTTTCACATAGTAGTTCACACATATTTTAAGGCATACAAGCCACTACTATCCTCTACCAAGCATCCTTGGTTAAATCATGGGCACTCATACCATTCACTACCTTATTGGATCATCTACCCGAAGGCTTTGGACTCGTATCAATCGGATTCCCGATTCTTGAGTTTTGGTGGAAACGGGGACTACAATATTCACACATACATTACTTTCCCATATTTATCTTATCAATCCATATCATATAACTATGTTTCTACCTCACCATCACAAAGAGAATTGAAATAGCTTTCCAACGCTTCGAACGGGGTCAAAACGGACTTACGGTTCAAAAGTTATGAAGAAAACAAAATCTGACATTTTGGGAAAATTCTGTGACCATGAGCTGACGCATGGTTCTATGAGTCGACGCATAATCCTGGGGGTTTCGCCCGGGTCAGCGTATGCAGATCATGAGTCGACGCATGGTTGCAGATTTTGCTAAAAAAACTCAGTTTTCGACCGTTAAATGCCTTCCGGACCTCCGATTTTGATTCCGTAAAAAGCCCCAGTCTCAGAATTCGATATACTATGATATTTTCTCCATAAAAAGGCCATCCAAAATATTTACAAAATTAATACCAATTTCCTCAAATATGAAAAGTTAGGTTTTACAATCCAACCATACTCAAACACTTCCAATTCATACCATAACAACCAAAACACCATCAAACACACAACCCAGTATAAACAGATGAATATACATATATATCAATCAGTTTATACCAATTATACCTCATTTTATCCGTTAGATTTCATTGATTTGCAAAATTACTCATTTCCCCCCAAATCCAACCTAACTCAAAACTCTAGCATACTACCACTAAAGTCTCTATCTATAACCCACCTGGTAATCGAAGAGGAGTTTGAAGAAGATGATGAATAGTGATGATGATGAAGATCCAAGCTTTCTCCTTCTCTTCTTTCTCTTCTTCTCCCTTTCCACATTTTATTCTTTCTCTGTTTTTCTTTTTCTTCTTCTCACCCACTTTCTCTTTCTCTTTCCAACAAATATATATATATATATATATATATATATATATATATATATATATATAACCAATATTATATAATATAAATCCAATAGGGTAAAATATCTTCAATTGATATTTTGTCTTCTAACACCAATTGATCAATTATTAGAGTTACCTTAAAATACTTTCTTGAACTAATAATTATTGATCTGTCTCTTTCGTAAAATAATTGATCTCTTTAGAGTTCATTAGTTGCTCTATTGATCCCAATTGTCAATACTTAAAGTACTTAAAGGATTCCATTAATCCAATTTTTCAAAGATAGAGTACACAAAAGCTCATCTGATCTCATCTGATATCCAATTGAGCATTTAAATAATATGGGGTATTACACTCTCCCCCCTTAAATTGAAATTCGCCCCCGAATTTCCCCTACTCGGCAATAACCACAACTTGTATCATTGTCTTAGTTCCACACCCAACTTTACTTCCGTTTAAATTCTGACGTACTCAAATTCTAACTTGACTTCAGAGACCAAAATTCGCATTTTCACAAATTATAAAAACTCCACGTCCTTAGTCATACTCTTGGTCCAATATCGGTTTAACTTGCAACTTGCTTTTCCTCAATTCAACTGTTGTTTCATGCCAAATACTTTGTCGCATCTTACTTTCGGCAAGAATGTACCATTCCATATTCCTCTACTGAGTCGCAAACAAAACCGTAACACCTTATCTCGATTCAGGATAACAAACACTCTACAAATCCTCATGAGGTAATTCGGTGATTCCTTTCCTTTAAGCAACTACCGACAATTATCCTTTCATAAATCTTTTAACGTCCAAAACCACTTCATAATTAGTCAAACGACTTCTTTTACCAGTTCCATTTGGACTGATGATGTACACTGTACTCAATAAATCTGATATTTCATCTCTTTTGTATCACGCCAAAGGTAACACATTTAAAACAAGATCTTCTTACTTCCATACTTACAAGTAACAATCATTCTAATCCTTAATAGTCTGACTGAACTCTTTCATCTGTCACCTTCCACCATGCAATCAAATTCTAACAGTAGGACACCACGGATTCTTAAGCACTACTAAGTAGCCATAGTCAGTAGAGAAATACACTTATCCACTGGGGTCCTTACTGACCAACGATACAAGAAACTTACTGACGTCCTATGGTAGAACAATTTCTTTGCCAAAACACAATATTATAACATTTGTCCAACACTCTCCAGATGATAAAAGCACAGGAGTTACACTGCTACAACCATAACATATACAACTCCAAATCCAGTCTAACTCGAAATAATATATCCAAAATAGTTTAACAACCTCCGGTTCTGGTTACCGCATTCCAAATCGATCCTTCTTACGGTTTCTGACTTACTCAAGGTTCCTTGTTGACACGAGATCTCAACCAATGCTACATAACACCAACACAGAACTTCAATCATATGTGAGTCACCACTTATCGAAAACTTAAACCATTCCAAGCGAAATTGTTAGTTTCTATACCACTGACTCATTCTATTTTATAACTGATTCCAAATTACATGCTTAACTTCGAAATCTCCAATTCTTACTCGTACTTGGAAGGATAACCTTCAAATTTCCTTCTCTGGGTAAAACACAACTGCACACAACTGGTATCACTCTCACAATCTAAATCCGATACTATGAACTCATGGAAGTTAATAAATACTAAACTCTGACCAACCATTCATACCTTACTAACACCAAAATTACACACCGAAATATTCCTTGCAAGTTCAATACTTCGTGAGTATTTTCCAACTTCGTCCTTAAGACTCTCAACGGTAATATACCTAAGACCTTCTCACACTTAACATGGTTCACAAGATTACTTCTCCAAAAGTAAAATTCCCTCGTCGTTTGAACAATTGGTCAATTACGCAACACCTTTCCAGAAGTCACGATTTCAAAACACAAATCCGTCTTCCATTTACTTGCAATTTCGTTTTCAATTCTCTGAACACTTATCAATCGGAAGAACATATGGCAACAAAACACAGATGATGGTTCTTAAGGGATTTCACAGTTTACACACCTGTTAAACGATTACCCATCTGAGCTAATCAGTTAACTTCTCAAAATTCAACGTAAAACACCTTTCATGCACGTGTTAATCGGTTAACCCCATCGCGTTAGTCGTTTAACACTGCTATAAAATCAAAAATCAATTTCTCATAATTCAAAAAAACATCCCTATTCAAAACCATCAATCCGTCTTGCTATAACCCACAATATCATTCTTAACTCGTGGTTCTTTAACTTATACAACAATTCACCAACCATGATTCCACTCAAGGTAATACCGACAAAGTCAAGACATTTAGACGACACACTCCAACCAAGTGACAAGGCAAAATTCAAAATTCTGACGCGGTCACACTACAAAACTTCAGCGGGATAGTTCATTTTCTACTCATACAACCACATCAGCGGGAAGTCCAATGATGACGACATTATAGGGTTTTAGCCACAACTCATACTTAATTTGTCCACAAGCAAAACCCAACACACAACCATTAAACGGTACCACAAAACGATGGACATCTCATGTCCGCACACAACCTTATTCTCTCACTTGCATTCCTTGGTGAGAATTAATAATAACCACTTCTTAGTCCAACAAAAGGTAGATTCCTAATATTCCGATTATTCACAAATAAGAAGTTTCTCTATACTTGAAAATAAATCGGGCCAATGCATCCTCTTGAGGAACCTTTCCATCACTATGTACACATTAACCGAGTTTCCTTACCCTTCACTATCCATTGCATACCACACTTACACCAAATTACTTAATGGAAGACTCACAACCGATAATTCTCGTCACTATTTACCAAACCCTTATGGTATAAATCATTCCATGATTTACACTTAGTCCGTAATAAGCCTTAATTTGCTTCTCGTTGTTTTACCGTAACCTTACTTCTTAAAATGTAATATTCACTATTCCACAAGGTACGTCCCTTCACTCTTGTCTCAAGAATAAGAATCCATCACGTACACTTGTGACCATAGTGCTACTACTACGCTCGTTCTTAAAACCAAGGTGTACCTTTTCTCATTCCACATCATACTATTAGAGTTCTCGTGGGTGAACCATCCTTGATTACACTTCCTTAATTTTAGCTTCAACAACATCTTAATAACTCCATTGCACACTCGTCCAAAATACATTCTGTTGTCACTTCCTCATAATATACTGTTGATACCATTTCTACATCGTGTTCACTTTCGCTCTCCATTGTAATCCTCTTAGGTCCAAATACAAAATCATCACACTAAAATTCCCTTAAATCCAAGATACTTACTCTATTCCTTAACACAAACTTCTTCCGATCCGTATCACTACACTTTCTATTATTAAATGAAGTTCATTCTTTCTCCTACACAATACCTTATACGGTTCCTTGGGTAATTTAACAAATTCCAAATTCCAAATTGGTCTCTTACCGACAACAAAAAACTTAAAGTATTAACCTGAACTTGATCTCCCTTCATAACTGAAGATACGCAATTCATCTCCTACTCTTCGTCTGGCACACACTTATTTCACTTGAAGTATGTAAACACATCCTTGGTTCCTTCACACACTTCTCTACTACTCAAGATTCCCATAAAAGTCGAACGTCCTTGACCCTCAACTTTTACGAATTGGAAGACATTGTTCCGAAAACATTCCTTAAGGTACTCTCGTCCATTCAAGATACCATAGCGACCTTAGAAACTAAAGCACCAATACTTATCTCACACTATCTCACTTCCAGACCTTACGCCACGAGTTGCACAAAACAACCTTTCTTTCTCACAGAATGAGATTACTTGAAATCCTTATCCATACTAGTGGTCAATCCAGCTCCACTAGCGATTTTACATATTTCTTGATATCTTAACCAATCGTCCAATATAGATCCTTAACCTTCGGACTCCATCCATTCCAAAGGATTACTTGAACAACACACCGCTCTTTAATTCCATGCTACTCAAAGCACAACTTCTACCAAAACCTCAACTGAGATGACAAAACTCCTTACTACTAACTTTTGGCTTGAGCCTACCCTCGCAGCACAAGTTCCGACAACACTACGGAGTCCTCGTGGTCGCTCAACCATAATTCTACCTATCACACACATAGCATTAAGTTGATCAGGCCCAACACTACATAGTATGATATTAAGTTTCATGCTGGCAAGACACACTTAAGAGGCAGGAATAGATTTACTTATGATGTTTCAAGGCTAGGTCGAGGACACGACCTGCTCTGATACCAACTGTAACGCCCTGTATAATATATATCTAGAATAATACTATACAAGTGTTTTATTTGGTACCGACACCATCATAAGTTCCTAATAGCGTAATTCACATACTTGACCATTTCTAAAAACATAATACAATCTATGGTACAAGACATGGAAACTAGCCGAAACAATAAAAACTAAGATCATTATACAATATTCCTCATTGTACAAGAAAATAATACACAGCGGAAATAAGCTCAACTAAGATTCTGTTGAAAATAATCAACAATAGTGGGGTGAGATACATCAAATGTCAGTGAGTTCCCTATCTTATGGATTCTCTCGGCTTTACAGGGTTCTAGCCAAATCCTAACTCAAGTCAAGGGGAAGGGAAAATGACTTCGAGTTCACTCTCTCACACTATATGGAAACATGTCATGAGTCTATTAACTCAAGAATCTCACTAATCGATAACCGTGCCAAGGCATCCCCTTTTCTCGTCCTCTTCTATGTCTAGAAGTCGACCCGAGTCATGGATCCTTGCAATTTACTTGGCATACGAAATGGATTCTGGAACATCGGCCTGTTAGCCGTGAACCTTCACTTCACATGGCCAGTTAACCATCACAAGTCTCTACCCTTAGGTTCCATTCGTACTACACGCGAGAATCAAACCTGCCAAGTACCATGCCTTGTTTCAGAGGAGCTCGAGACTCATGAAACTGCAACTCAAAGAACTAGTTACGATTACATGATCACACACACAAACGTGATTGTATTCGACAATCACAAGGCCACATTCGCCTTAAGACCTCTTTTTTCTTTCCACAAAACCACAATGGTTAATACACATGTTCCATACTAGTGTTCCACTCTTCCTATATCATTGTATCGGACACACGCCTCGGCCCCTCACCCACGAGCGTTGTCAGACACACGCCTCGGCCCCTCCTGCACGAGCGTTGTCATTAAGTTATCTACTCCAGGCCAGAACTCGTCAATGAATGCACGAGCGTCGCCATCCAGAGTTTCTATCACAATTCTATTCACAACCTAGAATTATACCATTGTGTTCTAGGGTAAAGTTTCCTCACTCTTCCTAATTCATATTTTAAACATGCATATTTCCTTCATTCACAATTAACAACAATTAGATAGATATGGCATAACACAAATTTTACAAGTAAACACATATAATCACACATCACATAAAACATCACTTTTCACATAGTAGTTCACACATATTTCAAGGCATACAAGCCAATAATATCCTCTACCAAGCATCATGGGTTAAATCATAGTCTCTTATACCATTCACGACCTTATTGGATCATCTACCCAAAGGCTTTGGACTCGTATCAATCGGATTCCAGATTCTTGAGTTTTGGTGGAAATGGGGACTACAATATTCACAAATACATTACTTTCCCATATTTATCTTATCAATCCATAGCATATAACTATGTTTCTACCTCACCATCACAAAGAGCATTGAAATAGCTTTCCAACGCTTCGAACGGGGGTCAAAACGGACTTACGGTTCAAAAGTTATGAAGAAAACAAAATCTGACATTTTGGGAAAATTCTGTGACCATGAGCCGACGCATGGTTCTATGAGTCGACGCATAATCCTGGGGGTTTCGCTCGGGTCAGCGCACGTAGATCACGAGTCGACGTATGGTTGCAAATTTTGCTAAAAAACTCAGTTTTCGACCGTTAAATGCTTTCCGGACCTCCGATTTCGATTCCGTAAAAAGCCTCGGTCTCAGAATTCGATATACTATGATATTTTCTCCATAAAAAGGCCATCCAACATAATTACAAAATTAATACCAATTTCCTCAAATATGAAAAGTTAGGTTTTACAATCCAACCATACTCAAACACTTCCAATTCATACCATAACAACCAAAACACCATCAAACACACAACCCAGTATAAACAGATGAATATACATATATATCAATCAGTCTATACCATTTATGCCTCATTTTATCCGTTAGATTTCATTGATTTTCAAAATTACTCATTTCCCCCAAAATCCAACCTAACTCAAAACTCTAGAATACTACCACTAAAGTCTCTATCTAGAACCCACCTGGTAATCGAAGAGGAGTTTGAAGATGATGATGAATAGTGATGATGATGAAGATCCAAGCTTTCTCCTTTTCTTCTTTCTCTTCTTCTCCCTTTCCACGTTTTATTCTTTCTCTGTTTTTCTTTTTCTTCTTCTCACCCACTTTCTATTTCTCTTTCCAACAAATATATATATATATATAACCAATATTATATAATATAAATCCAATAGGGTAAAATATCTTCAATTGATATTTTATCTTCTAACACCAATTGATCAATTATTAGAGTTACCTTAAAATACTTTCTTGAACTAATAATTATTGATCTGTCTCTTTCGTAAAATAATTGATCTCTTTAGAGTTCATTAGTTGCTCTATTGATCCCAATTGTCAATACTTAAAGTACTTAGAGGATTCCATTCATCCAATTTTTCAAAGATAGAGTACACAAAAGCTCATCTGATCTCATCTGATATCCAATTGAGCATTTAAATAATATGGGGTATTATAGAATTGACATTCAAATTCCCCATAATTACACCATTTGGAGTCCACACAAATTGAAGATTAAGATCCCTAAACTTTTCCAACAGAGCATACTCCAATATCATCAATTCAGCACCATGTACCCTTTTCCGACTTAATGCATCTGCTACCTTATTCACTTTTCCTGGATAATACTTTAATTCTAAGTCATAATCCTTTAAGTACTCCATCCACCTTCTTTGCCGCATATTTAACTCCTTCTGGTCAAATAAATACTTCAAACTTTTATGGTCACTGAACAATTCAAAATGTAAACCATACAAGTAATGACGCCACACCTTCAGTGCAAAAACAACCGCTGCCAGTTCCAAATCATGAGTTGGATAATTCTTCTCATGAACTTTCAATTGTCGAGAAGCATAAGCTACCACTTGCCCGCTTTGCATAAGAACACCTCCTAAACCCATCTAAGAAGCATCGCAAAATACTTCGTAAGAGTTGTTAGGATCAGGAATGACTAACACAGGAGCCGTCGTCAAACTTTCCTTCAATTTCATGAAGCTTTGCTCACAACCCAAATCCCACTCATAAGCACAATCCTTCCGAGTAAACTTGGTCATTGGTAAGGCTAGTTGAGAAAAACCTTTGATGAACCTCCTGTAGTAACCTTCCAATCCCAAGAAACTCCTAACTTCTGAAGCATTCCTCGGTCTCTCCCAATTAATCACTGCTTCTACCTTCGACGGATCCACTGCCACACCAGCTTGGGATATAACATGTCCAAAAAAATTGACTTTTGACATCCAAAATTCACACTTGCTTAACTTAGCAAAAAATTGCTTCTCTTGCAACACCGATAAGACAATTCTCAGATGTTCTCCGTGCTCTTGTGGAGTACGAGAATAAATAAGAATGTCGTCAATAAAGATTACGACAAATTGGTCCAAGTAAGCTTGAAATATACGGTTCATGTAGTCCATAAAAACAGCTGGGGCATTAGTCACACCGAAAGGCATCACCAAGAATTCGCAATGGCCGTAACGGGTTCTAAATGCAGCCTTAGGCACATCGGAACTCTTCACCCGAATCTGATGATAACCCGACCATAAATCAATCTTCGAGAACACACAGGCTCCTTTCAATTGATCCAACAGGTTGTCTATCCTTGGTAAGGGGTACTTGTTCTTAATGGTGACTTTATTCAACTTACGATAATCAATGCACAAACGTATCCGACCATCTTTCTTCTTTACCAACAACACTGGAGCTCCCCATGGTGAAACACTAGGTCTAACAAAATACTTAGCCATTAAGTCTTCCAATTGGTCCTTTAATTATCTTAATTTAAGTGGTGCCATCCGATACGGAGAAACGGATATAGGAGTCGTTCCCGGTACCAGGTCAATAGAGAATTCAACCTCTCTCTCGGGAGGAAGAGAAGTAACGTCCTCGGGAAAAACTTCAGGAAACTCACACACTACAAGAACACTCAGCACTTGCTGGTCACTACTCCCCTCCTTAGTAAGAACCAGTAAAATAGATTTCTCCTTCTCAAACAAGAAATTTATCATTCCCACCGTACCTTCTAAAATAGTTGTTAGCACATCCTTCGGGGTAGCCTCAATAGATGGAATGATGATTAGCTTTTCCTCACACCCAATAAACACCGAATTAGCAGAAAGCCAATCCATCCCCAAAACGACATCAACTTTCTTAAACGGTAAACAGATAAGGTCAATCTGAAAAACTCTATCATTCACAGACAAAACACAATTCTCACACATTAGAGGTGTTTCCACTATCTCATCCATGGCAGTAGTAACCACCATGGGTGGAGACAACGGAACAGCTTGCAACCCAAGTCGCTTCACACATTGCATCGATACAAAATAGTGGGTGGCTCCAGAATCAAATAACACAAAACAAGGATGTCCATTAACAAAACACGTACCAGCAATCAAAGAGTTGTCACCCTTTAATTTCCTCGCATCTAAGGTATATACTCGGTCGGTATTCCTCCCTTGTGCCTGATTCCTACCCTGAGGACAATCCCTCGCTACATGGCCCACCTTATTACACTGATAACACTTTATTCCTTCCAAACTGCACCTACCATGATGATTCTTACCACAAGTACGGCATACCGGAGGCACACTAGTCCTGGAACTCTGAACTTGTTTCCCTTTAAAAGCTTGTGATCTCGGTCTAAATTGCGGATTTGATCTCCCTCGATCACTTGGATTCACCCTACTCAATTCTCCTTCCGCTTGCACCTTCTTCAAACTGTGTTCTGCCACGTAGCAATGCCTTAACAATTCTGCATAGCTAGTGAACTCCCTCTGAGACATGCTATGTGAAATTTTAGCCCTCAACCTAAAAAGAAATTGATCGATCTTCCACCTTTCGTCTGAAGCATACATGGCCTGCCTAGAATAAGCAGCCATCACCTCAAACCTTTTTACATAAGCGGCCACAGTCAAGTTGCCTTGTCTCAACTGTTGAAACTCGAATTCCTTCTGAGACCTTAAGGAACTTGGAAAATACTTCTCCATAAAATTTATCTTAAACTGCTCCCATATCTTCGGTACCTCTTCAATTGTCATTAAGGCTGAAGCACTCTCAAGAAAATCCGCTCCATACCGAATATCCATTCATGAGCCTTTACCGGATCTAACCCTCCCTGAAACTCCGGAGGATTCATACGAATGAAATCCCTAAAAGTTCCCCCTGCAGCTTCAGGAACAACCATTGGAGGATCAACACCTCCAGCCATTTACTGTACCATTTGTTGCATAAACTGATTCTGTTGTTGCTGCATCTGTTGCATGAATTGATACAAAGGGGAATTCCCATCGTCACCGGGTGGATTTGTTCCAGCTGGAGTGGTTCTGGGTCTACCGCGATTGTTTTTGCGCCCGTCCGCCATGTTCCTGGATGTCATACATATAGGATTAAGTTGATCAGGCTCAATACCATAGATATAACACGCAAGACCAATGGCGACACCACGCATATGAAACAGAAAGAAATGCTTATCCTATTTCATGGCAAGGTCGAGGATACGACCTGCTCTGATACCAACTGTAATACCCAAATATAATATAATACATCAAAGCATACATATCATACATGAATTCATGTTTTGGTACTGAAATACAATAAGTCCCTAGTTAACACATTATACATATACATGCCCCAAAACACTAATACAAAACTATGGCATTATATATATACAAGATGTTCCAACACTAAGAACTAGATCAACTAATGATCTCAAAATAATCTTCACAACGGAAGTCTTGCCATCCCAAAAAGCTAAGGTAGTAAGGAAAGTCACATAACTTTATCCTTACCCTTCGCCGAACCTGTAGTACCTGTAAAATAATCAACAACGTGGGGTGAGATACATCAAATCTCAGTGAGTTCCCTATCTTATATGTCCTCTCGGCTTTTCAAGGTTCTATCACACCTAACTCAAGTCAAAAGGGAAACGGGATGACTTTGAGTACTCACACACACTATATGGATCCACACTCGTGAGTCTGTTAACTCACACTATCCCAATGGGATAAGCCTTGAGATTGTTAACTCAAGAATCTCGCTAATCGATAACCTTACCAAGGCATCCCCTTTTCCCGTTCGTTTCTACGTCTAGAAGTTGACCCGAGTCATGGATCCTCGTAGTTACTTGGCATACGAAATGGATTCGGGATCATCGGCCTGTTAACCATGAACCGTCACTTCTCATGGCCTATTAACCATCACAAGTCTCTTTACCATATAGGTTCCATTCGTACTACACGCGGGAATCAAACCTGCCAAGTAATTGTGCATACGTTTCAGAGGGGGAGCTCGAGTCTCATGAAACTACACCTTAAGATAAATGGTTACGATTACGCGATCATATACCCAACTTGATTGTATTCGACAATCACAAGGCCACATTCGCCTTAAGACCTCTTTTGTCTTTTCTCAAAATAGCCCAATAAAACATGATCCATACTAGTGTAATTATTCCATATTATTGGTAATAGACGCACACCTCGGCTTCTCATGCACGAGCGTCGTCGTTATGTTATTCACCACTTTCCTAGCCGTTACTAGGTTCCAACACAGTTTATGGTAATATTCCTCACTCTACCTATTTCATATTTTAACATGCATTACTCTCAATCATGTTCAACATCAATATTAGGCAAATCATATCACAATTTCACATTAGCAATACATGTAATAATTCAAACATAAGCTATACCACTTTTGGAGTTTCCTCCTATTATTTAATCGGGCTATTAAGTCGACAATTTTCACTTCTATCATATAGGTTATTTCCACAGCTTTCTATTGGTACCAAGAACGTTTAAAACGGATAAACGAGGCAAAAGTTATGAATTTTTGAAAAGAAAATAGTTTTTCTTTTGTTCCAGGTTGCGCTAAGAGGGCCCCACCCCGCGCTAAGCGCACTCCTCACTGCCTCGAAGGGGTACGAATTTTCCAGACCGCGCTAAGTGGGCATACCCGCGCTAAGCGCGCTCTGCGTTATGCACAAAAATTCCCCTTTTGACAACAGAAAACCCAATCCCCCAATTCATTCTCCACTCCATACCTAACAACCAAAAGAGGTATATTTTCATGTTTCTATCATGATTTATCCATCAAACTTCATAAAACATGATTTCCAACATCAATGCATAATTTCTACACAAAACCTAATATTTTCATACCAATCCAAACCAATCTAAAACTTCATAACAATATCAATAGATGATTCTACACATGTTATAATCATGCTACACAATTTATAACACATTTCAACCGTTAGATTCTTTGATCCATTTTTCTCAAAACCTAACATAACTCAAAAACCTCAAGAAATTTTACTCTAAAGTTTCTATCTAGAACCCACCTGGATTAGAAGATGATGATGAAGAAGATGAGATGAATTGATGAAGAGTTGATGATGATTCTTGCTCTTGAAATGTTGGATTTCCTCTTCTTTTCTTTCTCCCCTTTTCTTTCCTTACTTCTTCCTTCTTTTTCTCTCTATGTTACTATCTTTCTCTTTTATGTTTGGCAAGTGGGAGGAAAGAAAACATATAGTAAGTATTATTAGTAAATAATACTACTAAAGGTTAAAAAAGTCTCTAAAGCTCCAATAATTAATTACCTCAGAGTCAGATAATATTAATTGAATTTACTCTGAGCTCAACAGTTACTCTAATTATTTTTGTAAATAATTTCTCAGAGTACACTTGGACTCAGTTGATTGCAACTAATATTATCCAGAGCAATTTAAAATACGTGGTATTACATCCAAACAAGTCCTTAAGTCACTCATGTAACATGTTAAATGCCCAAAATGCCCTTTGATTCCAACCAAGTCCACTAATTCTTCTTAACAACTTCTACAATATATGAACATATATATACTACTCACTTAATTGAAACAAGACCAATATGTCCTCTAATCACCACTTAGCCAATTTAAATGAAAATTACCAGTGTCGGAGAATCGGGGTATTACAATTGAGGTAGGGTGATCCTATATCACCTCTTTTGTTTGTGCTCATAATGGAATACCTCCATAGGGTGCTCCAAACCTTGGCAACAAATCCAGATTTCAACATTCACCCTAAAGGTGAAAAGCTCAACATCATCAATCTATTCTTTGCAGATGATATACTGCTATTTACAAGGGGTAATAGTATATCTTTGCAATTGATAATGGAAAAAGTGCAACAATTTTTAGATTCAATAGGATTGTGTACTAGTGCCATGAAGAGTAAGCTGTATACAGGTGGAGTTAATGAAGCTGATAAGACTCACCTTTATCATGTCACAGGTCTAGCAGTTGGTCATATGCCATTCAAATACTTTGGTGTGCCACTCAGTAGCAAGAAACTGACAGTTAATAATTGCCAGCCATTAATAGACAAGATAATGAAGAGAATCAATCACTGGAGCACTAAATTTCTATCTTATGCAGGGAGACTACAGTTGATAAAGAGTTTGCTATTTGATGTGGCAAACTACTGGGTCCAAATCTTCCCAATCCCAAAGAAGGTAATCCACCATATTGAAATGCTGTGCATGGTCTTCTTATGGACAGGAAAAGAAGAGAAAAGTAGAAAATCTCCCATTGCCTGGGATCAAATTTGTAACCTTGTTTTTGCTGGTGGATACAATGTAGTTTAATTGCAGGAATTGAACAAGGCTACTTTAGGCAAACTACTTTGGAATGTTTGGAGTAAGAAAGATGTCCTTTGGATTAAGTGGCTCCATGCCTATTACATTAAGAAGGAAGATGTACAACACTTCACACCAGCTCAATCCAGCTCTTGGATAGTTAAGGCAGTGTTCAAGAATAGAAAACTAATTACACAGTCAGATAAACCAAAGGTTACTTGGAGGAATCTGATATTTGGCAATATCGCTAGACCAAGGACAGATTTCATCTTGTGGATGGCATGTCAGGATCGCCTATTGACTAAAGATAGACTATACAGATATGGAGTTCCCACTGATGGACAATGTATCTTCTGTACAAATCAAGAAACCAGTCGCCACCTGTTATATGATTGTGCAACCACTAATTAACTCTGGGTGAAACTCATGCAATACTTCCAGTTTCAAATGCCGCGCGAGATGAGTTTAGCTTGGTTTGTAAAAGCATCAAGAGGGAAGGGGCCAAAGGCTAGAGTAATTAGTTGTGTCATGGCCGAAACAATGTACCATATATGGACTACTAGGAACAAGTGCATCTTCCAAAATGGGGTAAAGGATGAATTGAAATGGGACAATGTTAAAGAAGTGGTGATACTTAGAACTGAGACACATAAGAAAGTCGTAGAGTACCTTAATAGATTACATTAGATAAAACTCTTTTGTCTATTAGATTTGTAAAGCCTTTTTGATGCCTGGATCTATGATCGGCTTGTAAACTCATTGTTTTTTTGGTATTAATATATAATCTTATTCCAAAAAAAAAATATTAAAAATAATATATTTTGAAGAAATTTTGATTATTTATTAATAACAACATGAAAATTATATTTATTTATATTTAATTATATCTATATTGTATGTCCAGTTATCTAATATATTTTTATGCTCATTATTATATTGTTGATTATTGTTTATTTATATCCATTAATACATTTATAGTCTATTAATATACATTTATATCCATTATTATTATTATTATTATTATATATATATATATATATATATATATATAGATGCATTTATAGTATATTTATATATTTATAGTAAACTTAAAAATATTAATGTTTATACATATTTATATATTTATATATCATTTAAATATATTTGTATTTAATTATTATGTTGTTACACCGAAATAAGATATATCTTGAATCATACTAAAATATACTACAAAGAAATTTGTTAATTAAAAGATAGTAAAATTTTGGTCAAAGTTCAGAAAAATAAGCCTTTATTTAAAAATAAAGTTTATATTTATAAATACTAAAAATAATACATTTTTAAGAAATTTTTATTTTTTTTATTTATAGCAAATTTTATTTTAAAATATTATAGTTTATTGAATTCTAAGCAAATTTTATTTTTTTTATTCAAATAAAATAAAATAATATTTATTTTAATATATATATTTTCGGTTTAATTAGTACTCATATTCCATTAATATTTTGAATAGATGTAGGAATTTTTATAAAATATAAAATTTGCTTAAAGTTTGAAAAAAAAATATTCTTTATATAAAACTAATTTTTTTTTTTGAATCAAGAAAAGAGATATATATTAATTCAAAAAAACAGTACAAAAGGTGATCCAAGCAGGATCCAACCAATCCAAAAGGACTAATTACATCATAAGACTAGCAAGGTGGTGTCTAATCTTAAGACTTTGCGACCCTCTATAAACTACATTATCTATAATTGTTGTTACAAAGTTTGTATTATCTACAGTATTTCCAAATGTTTCACTATTTCTATATCTCTAAGTGTTGTATATTGTCTCAGCTACCAACATCTTCAAGAGATCAACTTTCCAACCTTTCCCTTTTGTTCTCCCAGTGATCCATAACAGTTCATCTTTCTACTGCTGGGGGTCATGACTCACATTAAACAAAATGAGTACCTCATGCCATATGTGTTAAGTCTTTTGGCAGTCAATGAACAAGTTGTCATACCCCAAATTTTGACCACTAAGATTCCCCATCATTGTGCAAACCATCATCACAGTATGGATGAACCATCATGCCTCATCAAGCTCCTCAAGGAATTGTTGAGCATTCACTACAATCAAGGATTAGGGTTTCAAGCCCTCTCAGAGCTCTTAGACAAAGGATCAATCAAGGAATGACATGATCCTTAACTTGTCTAAACCTCTCAAACACACATAAATGATCAAGATGACTCCCACATCAAGGATCAAGCACAAGGCTGCAACATTCCAAGTGGATCAAGCCTTAAGATCGCCAGTGTCACCAAATTAGGGTTTTAGTCGACCAGGGCCTCCAGATGGAATTTTTTCTCTGGGCATGAGCCAATGCTTCAAAGCATAACCCAGAATACTCTAAGGGACATCATAAACCTAATCATCAAGTTAATTTGGCCTCAGGGGATGCATTCATAAAAAATCAGGAATTAGGGTTTCTTGACCTAATTCACCCCTAAGTTGACTTTTGGGACAAAACATATGCCAAGACCTCAAGACATGATTTGAGGGTCCCTGATACACTACATTGATCCATTTCCAACAATGGATTGATCCAAGAAGCTTGATTCATAAGTTTCAAGTTCATCAGAACCACAGTTAGGGTTTCGCGGAAAGAGTCAACTGTGCCTTTGACTTTTGACCAGGACATGCTTCCAAACCTTGGGACATGATTCAATACACCCTATAACACCTATGAAATCAATCCATCAAATTTGATTTAGGTCAAGGACTTGATTTCATAGAGGATCGCACAGTTTGGAATTCATTTGATAAAAAGTCAACTGTGCCCAAAAGTCAAAGTTTGACTTTTTGATTTTTTGATCAATTACGGTCCCCTAACCCTAAAATGATGTTAATGTGTGATTGGAATCATCATTCATCAAGAAAAATCAAGAAAAGTGGGATAACTTGTAAAAGGGGTAACCATAAAAAACTTAGAAATTTTCTAAGTAATGGAACAAAGTGGCGGGTGCCAACTTCCAAGGATCATAACTTGAGATCCTAGCAACCATTTTAGCTGATCTAAAGATGGATTTGTAGCTCTAATGGCATAATTTAAAAGTGTCAACTACACCTCACTCCAATTCTTCATGGATTTTTAGTTATGAAGTGACCAAAATGACAAAAACATGAAATGCCACTTTTTCCAACACTTAGGGAAATTTTCACCAAGTCAGAATCTGTTTCACTTTTTTCAAAATGTAAGGGCATTTTTCACTTAAATCTGAAAAGTGTCAAGACAAACTATGATCACACATATGTTGTATCATATGAGAGCTTTCCAAAATGGCCAAGAACTCCATCAAATCACATTTGAGCTAAGAGTTATGACAAGGGCAATATGCCTTGCTACAACTGTCATGGTAAGGCAGATTTGTGCATTTTGCTCGATTTGATCAAATTGTGCAAATAACAAACAAGTTTATCCATCTGAACACCTCAGGGGGATACCAAGGAGGGACAAACACTGATTCATAAGCCTCCCAAGTCTATGGAACCAAAAGTAGCATGCCAAACCTAAAAATGCCTAAAAGGGGGACAAGACTCCAATTTTGTTTTGTAGCATTCAATGGATGCACCAAGGTGGCATGAACCAAGCCTTTTCCAACTGAATGAGTCAAGGATGATCTCTGAACTAGGGGACCAAAGGCCTGTGCTCTAACCTCTAGTCAATGGCTAGAGGAGACTTGAGATTCCAAAATGATCCAATTGGCCAAAGGTCTGCTGCAGTTGCCATTCACTATTGCTTGCAAAACAAACTTGCTCTATTATAAATAGAGCTCATTTGTGCTCAGTTTAAGTACACCAAAGCCATTAAACTGATGCTTTCCTCAAAATCACTTCTTTCACTCCAAAATTGCCTTCCAAGGCAAGTCACTATCGGGTTTTGAGTTTGAGAGCCATTCCAACCAAACCAATCACACACACACCTCATAAACATCATATAGAAGTGATCCAAACACTTAAACCACATCTGGAACACCAATTTCACAAAATCACCAGCCAATTGCTCAAGGTTTTAACTAAGTTACAGCTGAGGTGCCATACTTTGTTCCAGTCCATTTCAGATCACTCCAAGCATTCAAACACATTCCATATGGTGTAGGGAAGCTGTTCAGATCATCATAACTCATATGTAACACCTCCAACTCAAAAATCACTTTGCTCTTGCTGTCACGACCTTCAAGTAAGCCTAAACTTGGTCATCTCTTAATCTATGCATATTTCCTCGCACAATACTTTTGCCAAATGTTCATAATCATGCATAGAATGTTTCCCCTCAATTAATTGCTTTGTTTAAATCATGTATCAAAATTCTCAGCCTTCATGCAAATTTTAGGGTTCTTGAGGTTTTGTGTTGATTTCTTATTCCATGCTTAAAATAAATGAAATTAAACACTGTAGACATGATCGTGAGGTGAAAACGAGTAGATTGATATGTGGATTGTGTGATTTCATCAAGTATTCATTGAGATTGGTGAGAAAATGCAAATCTGCAGAAACAGAGGGGTGGCGCATGTTCTTGGTGTGTTCTTGGCACCATTTTTTGAATATTTGAATATTTGAATTTTGTGATTTTATTTAATTGATTCAAAAATTAATTTCTCTCTGAGTTTTGATGATTTTGAGTTGATTCTTTTTTTAATAATTCACAAAAATGTTAAAATATTTTATTTTACCAAAAATTCCCAAAAATATTATTTATTTCATATACTTGATATTTTTCAAAAGAATTAATCTTTTATTTATTTTTTAACATTTAAAATATTTTTTCCTCCTTGATTTTCCAAACTTAATTGGTTTCCAATCATTTTGTGGATATAAACATGATTTTTCAAACATTAATCCAAGATCACAACTTGTTTTTCACACATGTTTGATAATTTTGATCATTTTAATTAAATTTTTATTTAATTAAAATACCTTTTGAAACTAATTTAGGGTTTTGATCTTAATCACCCTAAACAAATCATTTTCAAACACTCATGGGTCTCTAATAGAATGTAAGACCCAACCCCTCTTGAAAACCAAAATATTTTGGGCCTCAGTGTATTGTATAAGTCCCGATACCGTTAAAAAGTTCGGCACGATCGTCGCCTTTTTAACAAAAATCTTTAGGATTCTCCTTGAGCTATAAGACCCATCTTTATTTTCAAACAATTTTGGGCCTCTAATAGAGTGTAAGACCCAATCCCCTTTTAACCAAAACAATTTTGGGCCTCATATATTGTATAAGACCCACTGTGTTTTCAAAAATCTCGGTGCGATCGCCGTTTTCAAACAAATAACCCCGGGCCTACCCTCGTGTTATAAGCCCCATTTCTTTTCTTTAAATTGCTTTGGGCCTCTAATAGAGTGTAAGACCCATCCCCTTGTTGTCATACCCCAAATTTTGACCACTAAGATTCCCATCATTGTGCAAATCATCTTCACAATATGGATGGACCATTATACTTCATTAGTCTCCCCAAATATTGGTGAGCATTCACTACAATCAAACTTAGGGTTTCAAGCCCTCTCAGAGCTCTTAGACAAAAGATCAATCAAGGAATAACATGATATTGAACTTGTCTAAACCTCTCAAACATCCAAAATGGATCAAGAGGACTCCCACCTCAAGGATTAAGCACAAGGCTGCAACAGTCCAAGTGGATTAAGCCTCATGATCGCAAGTGTCACCAAATTAGGGTTTTGGTCGACTGGGGCCTCCAGATGGATATTTTCCTCTGGGCATGAGCCAAAGGATTCAAATCACAACCTAAGATGCTCCAAGGGACCTCATAAACCCAATCATCAAGTCAATTTAGCCTCAGGGGATGCATTCACCAAAAATCAGGAATTAGGGTTTTTTGACCTAATTCACCCCTAAGTTGACATTTGGGAGAAAACATGAGCCAAGACCTCAAGAGATGATTTGAGGGTCCCTAATACACTACATTGGTCCATTTTCAACAATGGATTGATCCAAGAAGCTTGATCAACAAGTTTCAAATTCATCAGGATCACAATTAGGGTTTCGAGGGAAAAGTCAACTGTGCCTTTGACTTTTGACCAAGACATGCTCCCAAACCTTGGTACATGATTCAATACTCCCTATAAGACCTATGAAATCAATCCATCAAGTTTGATTTAGGTCAAGGACTTGATTTCATAGAGGATCACACAGTTTGGAGTTCATCTAACAAAAAGTCAACTGTGCACAAAAGTCAACTTTGACTTTTTGAGGTTTTTCACAATTATGGTTTTTTGACCCTAAAATGATGTTAATGTGTGATTGGGATCATCATTCATCAAGAAAAATCAAGAAAAGTGGGATAACTTGTAAAACGGGAAACCATAAAAGCTTAGAAATTTTCTAAGTTATGGAACAAAGTGGCTAGGGTACCAACTTTGGAGGATCATATCTCCTAAACCACAAAGACATTTTCCCCCATTCAAAGCTGGATTTGTAGCTCTCATGGCCCTCTACAAAAGCTTCAACTACACCTCATTCCAATTCATCATGGATTTTGAGTTAGGGTTGGGTCAAAATCGCTGAAAACATGAAATGTCACTTTTTCCAACACTTATTGAAATTTTCACTAAGTCAGAATCTGTTTCACTTTTTCCAAAATGTAAGGGAATTTTTCACTTGGATCTAAAAAGTGTAAAAACAAACTATGATCACATATATGTTGTATCATATGAGGGTTTTCCAAAATGACCAAGAACTTCACCAAACTCAATCTGAGCAAGAAGTTATGACTGTGGCAATATGCCTTGCTGCAACTGTCACAACAAGGCAGATTTGGGGATTTTGCTCGATTTGATCAAATTTTGCAAAGGGAAAGCAAGTCTATCCATCTGAACACCTCAAGGGGGGACCAAGGAAGAAGCAACTTTGATCCATAAGCCTCCCAAGTCTTTGGAACCAAAAGTAGCATGCCAAACCTAGAAATGCCTAAAAGAGGGACAAGACTCCAATTTTGTTTTGGAGCATTCAATGCATGCACCAAGGTGGCATGGACTGAGCCTCGTCCAACTGAATTTAGTCAAGGCTTATCCAACAACTAGTGAACCACAACTCTGTGCTCTAACCTCTAGTCAATGGCTAGAGGAGACTTGGATTCTCATTGATCAACATTTTCCAAACTTCTGCAGCAGTTACCATTCACTATTGCAGCCAAAACTCACTTGACACACTATAAATAGAGCTCATTTGTGGTCAGTTTGAGTACACCAAAGCCATCAAATAGATGCTTTCCTCAAAATCACATTCTCTAGGCAAAAATACCTTCTTTAGCAAGGTAACTTTGAGTTTTTGAGTTAGAGAGCATTTCCATCATAGCTCATGATCCAAACACATCCAATATGTCATATCTAAGCTGTCCAAACTCTCACAAGTGACCTGTAACACCAAAATCTCAAAGTCCCCTCTCAAAACCTCAAAATAGGACTTTTGTGCATTTTTCAAGCCATGTCTTGAATCAGTCACTTTCCAAACCAGATAAAACATCAAACACACTCCTAATATCATCCTTGAACTGTCCCAAATGGTTCCCCACATCTAGAACACCATTTAAGAGAGTTGCTATTTTGGCCAGTTTTGCCCCTTTTGCAAGAAAGGGCCAGTTTCCATTCCTGAGGTTTCCAGCTGGTTCCAACCACTCTAAAAACTTCTAAGGGATCATTTGAGGGTGTCCAAAGCATCAAAACATTTATGGAACAAAGCACTTGGTAGATAGCCCAAAAGCTCCAAAGAGAGGTAAGCATCACAACTTGAACTCTCTGAAATATGCCTTGCTTTGAAGTCCACTGATCATGCATCTCTTATACATGTTATATGTGTTGTGTTTCCACCAATTTATCATGTAATTCACACTTGTACCAAGAGGTAGCACAGAAAATGTAAAACGTGGCCTATTTCAAAACCACTATCGGGTTTTGAGGAGGATTTGTTTTCTGAAAAAACCACCACCACCATTGGATTCCTTAGGAAATTCTAGGCCGGATGCATATAAATTTTATCTCCCTCTATAGAGAAATGAGAAAGTTATGGCCTTCACGTTTCTAGCCAAAATCTTGCCTTGCCTTGCCTTGGGCCAGGCCAAAAACAAGGCAAGCCTTGTATATTTGTGGTTGTGTTTCAATACACGGATGTATGACCACCCCAGTGGTAAGGCGCGCATGCTGCACACAAGAGGTATGGGGTTAGAATCCCCCTCGCCCCAGACCCCCTTTTTAATGCTTTTTCCACTTTTTTATTATTTTTCATATTATTTTTAATGATTTGAAAAATTAATAACTCCCTCAATTTTAATTATTTTTTATTGGTTCTTTTTGCAAAAAATCACAAAAATGTTGAAATATTTTATTCCATAAAAAATTAAGTTTATATTATTTATTTAATATAGTTGGTATTTTTGTGAATAAATTCACTTTTAATTATTTTTTAAACATTTTAAAATTGAATTCTCATGTTGAAAATCAAAAGCAAATGAATTTTAATTCATCTTGTGAATAAAACATCATTTTTAAAACCTCAACCAAAAATCACAAGTTGTCTAATCAAACTTATTTGGTTTTTTTAATCATTTTTTATTGATTTTCCTTGAGAATTTACTTTTTAAATGATGAAATTAGGGTTTCCTTGATTTTCACCCAAACAAAACTTTTAAATAATCTTTGGGCCTCTAGTAGAGTGTAAGACCTAACCCTTTTTGAAAACCAAAATGATTTGGGCCTCAGTGTATTGTATAAGTCCCAATACCATCAAAAAGTTCGGTGCGATCGTCGCCTTTTTAACAAAAACCCATGGGCCTCTCCTTGAGTTGTAAGCCTATCTCTTGTACAAAAATAACCTCTTTGGGCCTCTAATAGAGTGTAAGACCCAACCCCCTTTTAACCAAAACTTTTTGGGCCTCAGACATTGCATAAGTCCCTCCGCGTTAAAAGAGAAATCTCGGCGCAATCTCTAGTTCAAAAATCAAATCATCTGGGCCTACCCTAGTGTTATAAGTCACATTCCTTTTCTTTAAACACCTTTGGGACTCTTGAGAGAGTGTAAGATCCATCCCTTTGTACAGAAAACCTTTTTGGGCCTCAGTCACTTGTATAAGTCCCTGTACAAATTCAAAACAACAGTGCAATCACTGATAAAACCGTGAGCCTCTCCTCGAGCTGTAAGTCCCAACAATCTTTTCAAAACACTTTCTCCCTTGATTTTGAATCCAAATATATGTTGTTATCCAACTTTCTTTGTTGAACGACTAACAAAATAGCATGGAAGCTCTACAACAGGTAAGTGTTTATCCGCTTTCATTTACCGCTTTCATATGTACATAATTGTATTGTGGGGCTGTTTCACTGTAAGTCTTCTTTCACATCCTTTTATATACTTGTCACATATCCACTGAGTAATACTAGTATAGTTATTTAGGGTTCCCCCAGCAACTACGTCTAGCACTAGGTAAAGCCCTGTGGTCACTCTTAAATACAAACAAAACTAGATCCCCATAGGATTACCAGATACAGTCTTCCCTCCTCTTGGGGTTAAACAATATGGAAATGTGAAAGGCAGCATTCTCGGTGAACCCTTTCTCAGACTTAACCCTTAGAAATTGTCAAAGAAATTCTAACTCCCCAGAGATGATCTTTTCTCCGTGAATGACATCTCTTGAGTTTCTTCCAAATCCTTAAACTTTCCTGGTTTGATCTATTCTCGGTGAATAGCATGTCTTGAACTTCTCTTGGTTTGGGGACCCACATGCTTCCTAAAAGAATCCCCGACTCCTCTTGGACGTTGTACAAGGACCCTTCGACTTCTTAAAAGTTCTCATGCCTTCTCTTTGGCTTAATACAAGGACCCTGACGACCTCTTAAAGGCATAAGATAGAACTTAGTTATCCTTTGCTAGGGCAGTCTTTCCAGTATCAAAACACCGACCATTTGTAGGGTTGATACTCATCCCTCAATGCCCGTGCCTCCTCTTGGGCATAGTGCAAAAGATAAAACTCTTGGGTTGGACAGTCTACACCTTTTAAGTCTCAAAGACATTCTCAAGTTCCTCTAAAAACACAGTCTCTCTCATGAGAGTTCCCTGCACTTGGACCTGCCTAGGAATCTCAGTGACCTTCGGCAGTAGGACAGCCTCCTCTTGGGCTTTGTACAAATGATCCTCCCCAGTGAAGCTAACCTTTTCAGGCTCTCTTGGTGAGTCCAACCCTTTTAGCCTCCGTCTTGGGCTTCATACAAGACACACATAAAAACTCTTTTGTTGAGTATGAAAGACTCTCTCGTTGATTCAAACCCTTTTTTTCTTTAGCCTCCGTCTTGGGCTTCGTACAAGACACATAAACACTCTCTTGTTGAGTATAAAAGACTATCTTGTTGAGTCAATCCCCTCTTAGCCTCAATCTTGGGCTTCGTACGAGACAACAAATCACTCTCTTGTTGAGTATAAAAGACTCTCTTGTTGAGTCAGTCACCCCTTTAGCCTCCGTCTTGGGCTTTGTACAAAACACATGAAAATCCTCTCTTGTTGAGTGAACCCTTTCAGCCTCGATCTTGGGCTTCGTAAAAGATAGAAAGAATATTTTCCCCCGAAAAGTCAAACTTCCAGCCTCTTCTTAGGCCTTGTATAAGGAAATCCCCAGTTGAATCAATCAACCTTTTAGCATCAAATCACGATTTGATCACAGTATACAAACACCAACAACTCCTCTTTAGAGATGACAAAATCCCTCTCAATCAGGATCCCTTTAGCTTCACATCTTAGGCTTTGAACAAGATACAAATCACCTTTAGCTTCTCATCTTAGGCTTTGAACAAGATACAAACCACCTTCAGCTTCATGTCTTGGGCTTTGAACAAGACACCAAAACACCTCTTTCCTCCCTACGATCGCTCCGATTTCCCTGTTTTGGGAATATGTAGGCATAAGATTGCAAAAATCTTAGTGAGCATACTAATTAAAAACCCAAAATCCAGTACCTTTAGACCTTAATCGAAAAGCATCAGACCTAACATCTTAAAACCTCACAGATATTCCAGACACTTGTATTCTTAAGAAAATAACCGAAGAGGGGCCCACATCTTAATAGCATCTGTAAACCAACAATTTTGACTGTTTAAACTCAGTATGCAAGCAGGGTTAATTGGAGACATCTATTTCCCTTCCTTAATCAGCTTAACAGGATAAAAAATGAATCGAACTGTAGTGCCCAAGCGATAGTGATTCAAGACCACAAAAATCGCACTACACTTGTTCAAAAAACTTTTTGGGCCTCACATATTGTATAAGTCCCTCTGTACAGTTTTCAAAACAACAGTACGATCATCGATAAAACTTGGGCCTCTCCTTGAGCTGTAAGCCCCAACAATCTTTTCAAAGCACTTTCTCCTTTGATTTTGAATTCAAATATATGTTGTTATCAAAACTTTCTTTGTTGAACAACTAACAAAACAGCATGGAAGCTCTACAACGGGTAAGTGTTTATCCGCTTTCATTTACCGCTTTCATATGTATATGACTGTATTGTGGGGCTGCTTCACTGTAAGTCTTCTTTCACAACCTTTTATATACTTGTCACATATCCACTGTGTAATACTAGTATAGTTATTTAGAGTTTTCCTCGGCAACTACGTCTAGAACTAGGTAAAGCCTTGTTGGTCACTCTTAAATACAAACAAAACTAGATCCCCCGTAGGATTCCAGATACAATCTTCCCTTCTCTTGGGGTTAAACAATATGGAACAAAGAGAAAGGTAGTATTCTCGGTGAACCTTTTCTCAGACTGTCACCGTTAGAAATTGTCAAAGAAACTCTAACTCCCCAGAGATGATCTTTTCTCCGTGAATGGCATCTCTTGAGTTTCTTCCAAATTCTCAAACTTTCCTGGAATGATCTCTTCTCTGTGAATTACATTTCTTGAATTTCTCTTGGTTTGGGGACCCACAGGCTTCGTAAAAGCATCCCCGCCTCCTCTTGGGCGTTGTACAAGGACCCTTCGGCTTCTTCGAAGTTCTCATGCCATCTCTTGGGCTTAATACAAGGACCTTGATGACCTCTTGAAAGTATAAGACAAAACTTAGTCATCCTTTGCTAGAGCGGTCTTTCCCGCGTCAAAAGCTCCGGCCATTTTAGGGTTGATACTCTTCCCTTAATGCCCACGCCTCCTCTTGGGCATTGTACAAAAGATAAAACTCTAGACTTGGATAGTCTAAACCTCTTGAGTCTCAAAGACATTCTCAAGTTCCTTTCAAACATAGGAAAAAACACCGATCACCCTGGATCAATCTCCAGCAGAAACCCGGTCTCTCTCACGAGAGTTCCCCACACTTAGACCCGCTTCAAGATCTCAATAATCCTCAGCAGTAAGTCAGCCTCCTCTTGGTCTTTGTACAAATGATTCTCCCCAGTGCAGCTAACCTTTTCAGACTCTCTAGTTGAGTCAACCACCTTTTTAGCCTCCATCTTGGGCTTTGTACAAGACATATAAAAACACTCTCTTGTTGAGTATAAAAGACTCTCTTGTTGAGTCAATCTCCTTTTAGCCTCAATCTCGGGCTTCGTACGAGACAGCAAAACACTCTCTTGTTGAGTTTAAAAGAGTCTCTTGTTGAGTCAATCTCCTTTTAGCCTCAATCTCAGGCTTCGTATGGGACAGAAAATCACTCTCTTGTTGAGTATAAAAGACTCTCTTGTTGAGTCAATCAACCTTCAGACTCACTCGTTGAGTCAATCACCCGTTCAAGACCCTCTTGTTGAGTCAACCTTTTTTTTAGCCTCTGTCTTAGGCTTTATACAGGACAGATAAAAGTACTCTCTTGTTGAGTCAAACCATTTCAGCCTCCATCTTGGGCTTTATACAAGACACATTCTCCCCAACGGAGTCAAAAATCCCTTTTAGCCTCAGTCTTGGGCTTTGTACAAGACAGAAAAAACATTTTCCCCGGAAAAGTCAAACTTCCCGCCTCCTCTTAGGCTTTGAATAAAGAAATCCCCGGTTGAGTCAATATACCTTTTAGCATCAAATTTGTGCTTCGCTCACAGCATACAAACATTAACAGTTCCTCTTTAGAGATGACAAGTTCTCTCTCAGTCAAACCTTTTAGCTTCACATCTTGGGCTTTGAACAAGATACAAATCACCTTTAGCTTCATGTCTTGGGCTTTGAACAAGACACCAAAACACCTCTTTCCTCCCATAAAATAGGAGGAACTACGATCGCTCTGATTTCCTTGTTTCGGGAATACGTAGGCATAAGATTACAAAATCTTAGTGAGCATACTAAACAAAAACTATAGGTCCAGTACCTTCACACATCATTCAAACTTAGGTCCAGTACCTTACCAAAAACATCGGGAAGAACCCGAACATCAACAAAAACTCACTCTCCCTGTCATACTTTTCCAAGAAACTTTCCCAACCCATCAGCAGATAAACACTATCAATTTCAAAGCAAAACCTAAAAACTAACATCCTGTGGATAACCACATATAAAAACTACCCATTGTATAACCTGACCCCGGACCCCCCAATCTCTTTAAAGCATTTGTTCAGTTAAACATTCGCGTGCAAGGTTAGTTTTAGATAACTTCCCTTTCCCTTCCAGCTTCACGGGATAAATAAGAAATCAGAAAGTAGCACCCTTTCTCCATGAGGAGGAAAACCCAAACTCCAGCGATAAGGTGGTCACGTCACCGACAAAAATCGTTCGCTACAGGAAAATGGCGAGTCTGCTGGGGAGTCACTGTATGATCTATTTTACCTTAGTCATCATCGTCCCCATTTTTTACAGGAAAATGGCGACTCTGCTGGGGAGTCATTGTCTGTATAGGATCATAAGACTAGAGGTCTAGGATGTTAAGACAAATATATATACTGCTATTCCTAATTGATATCCTTGTTTATTTTTCTGCTAATGGGAATGCGTGTGATGCCGCATGTGGAAAGATTGAGTATACACCTAAGATAAGTGATGGCATTATACGGGTAATCTTACGGGGAGTGAATCCCAGATAAGAGGTCCCGATCGACCATCAAATCAGTGGAGATGCCCTTTGCGGATTCAATGCCTATACGACTTCGGTTGTTGAAAGTAGATTGTTCCATTTGGTTATCTGAGAAGCTGAGGATTTTAGTAGACTGAAACCATTTTGTAGTGCAGAAGCTATCAGAAATAGTTGTCACGCGATACTACCCTCATTTGAGATTACTCTAAGATACTACAGCTCGTTGGCGCTCCGCTTGCTGTTGTTATCCATAGAGGGGTCAGTGATTTTGAGGATAGGTACAAAAAATCACCAGTATAAACCTTTGGGGATGGGTTGAGCCTTGACTTCATGACACCGACCCTTTGACCCCATGTTTTTTCTATGTTTTTGTATGCTGCATTCATGCATTCATTTCATTAAAAAACATTAATAAAAAAAACTTCTCTTCTAGTATCTCTTTTTCAAATTAAACTAAGACAATGATTGCAAATGTCAGATAAAGAGATTGCTAATGGATTTCGGTAGAAGGAAGACTCACAAGTACACCTTCAAGGTTCCAAAACTAGAGGATTTAAGAGGTCTGGCGAGGATGATCACCAACCCTGAGGCTTTCAGAGCCAAGTACGGAGGTCTGGTATCTCTGCTAAGAGTCTATGTAATTGAAGGAATCCTATCCACACTAATCCAGTTCTATGATCCAGTCTATCACTGTTTCATATTCCTGGATTATCAGCTAGCACCAACACTGAAGGAGTACTCTCACCTGACTGATTTGCATATTATTGACCAAGCTCCCTTTTCGGGACTGGAAGAAATTCCAAAGGATCAAACCATTGCAAGAGCAATCTATTTGGACGAGTCAGAAGTCAGGACTCACATGATCATTAAGGGCGGTATCCAGGGTTTGCCAACCCAGTTCTTAATAAAGAAAGCTCTGTACTTTGCTAGTATAGGGAACGTGGCCGCTTTCGAAAGCATCTTTGTTTTGCTCACCTACGGGTTATTTTTGTTTCCCAACATAGATAACTTCGTTGATATCAATGCCTTTAAGATTTTTCTGATTGGAAACCCTGTACCGACCTTGCTCACAGATGCTTATCATTCTGTACACCTAAGGAATTTGTACAGCAGAGGAATGATCACTTGCTGTGTACCCCTGCTGTACAAATGGTTCATTTCTCATTTGCCAAAGTCTGTTGCATTTTGGGATCAAAAGAATACTTTACGTTGGTCGCAGAGAATCATGTCTCTTACCAACTCTGACATTGATTGGTACAATCGAATCTATGACGAGATCAGGACCATTGACCGTTGTGGAAATTTCCCAAATGTACCCCTCATAGGAATTAAAGGAGGAATCAATTATCATCCTCTTTTGGTTCGTCGTCAATTTGGATACCCGATGAGGCATGTCCCGCGTAATGCTCATCTGGAAGGTCTTTTCTTCAAGGAAGGAGAAAATGACAGGGCACTAAAGACAGAAATAGTGCATTCCTGGAAACATGTTCACAAGAAAGTAAGAGAACCTCTAGGAAAACCAGACTGTGTCTCTATGGAACCTTATCTCCACTGGGTACAAACTAGAGCTCTCAAACTGAGGATGCCTTACCCTCGTCAGGAAGTTCTTCCGTTAAGGGACACTGTCCTTTATTTTATGTCTGATACGGAAAAACTTCAGGTTACTCTCAACACAGTTCAACAGGAGAAGAAGTCTTGGAAGAACAAGTACCGTATTCTCAATGTGGAGTGTAAGAAAATACAGTAATTGTTAAAAGAAAAAGATGCTCTGATTGAGATTTTAGAGCAACATGTTGTAGAAAATCAAGAAGACCAAAGGAATTTGCTCCCTCCTTTCACTAAGAAAAGGAATGACAACCCGACAACGGCTCAAGAGCACCGGTCAAAGAAAAGGAAAATACCATAACCAACACCTGAGCTCTCCTCAGAGAGGACTCGGGACCCATTTCCTCTTACAGCACTATGTAAATTACTCTATTTCCATTCCGCAATCTTTGAATTCAATAAAACGGGGTCTTCCCCACTGTTTGATATTTGCAATCCAATTGTCAAAGTTTATTTTGATTAAAAAAAATTAATTAATTAAAATATAATTATTGCATTCATCATTCTCACATAATGCATTCTTCTTACCTACGAATCTCACGTTTGCGTCTCGATTCTAGAGTCAAACTGTCTCATTCGTACAATACTCGGGCCAATCGACAGAAAAAGATGGATGATCTCGAGGAAGAGAACAGAGAGTTGAGGGAAGAGATTGACACTCTAAAAGAGGATATGAGAAAGCTTCATAACGACATGCAAGCTCTAGCAGAAACTCATATGCAACAACAAAGGACTGTGATCTCAGAGATCACATCAACGACCATAGTGGAAAAGTATGATCCTCGGTATAACATGCCTAAAGATTGTCCCTGGGGCATGCCTATTAATTATATCCCGGAAGGATATGTTCCGCCGATCACTGAAGATCAGGGAACCGCAGTAGCTGGGCCTGAAGGTTACAAACTTTGGGAAATCGAAGATGCCCGGGGCATGACAGCAACTCCAGAAGTTTACAAACTTCAGGAGAGGGAAGGACCTAGAGTCACTGCCATGATGACTATACCACCACCCGTGGTACACACTGTCCCGGAAGGACAGATTCCACAGATACCTTCTGGTAGAAACGAAAGTATGTTCAACAGAATGAATGAGTTCCAGGAACAGTTCCTGGAAATCCAGAAAGAACTGCAAGCCCTTCGCGGTTGGGATCTATTTGGAAAGGATGCCGCAGACCTTTGTTTGGTCTCTAATGTGAAGGTTCCGCACTAATTCAAGATGCCCGAATTTGAAAAGTACAAGGGTAACTCTTGCCCTCAGAGCCATTTGGTGATGTACGCTCGGCGAATGTCAACTCAGACAAAGAACCAAGAACTATTAATTCACTATTTTCAGGATAGTTTAACCGGTGCCGCACTCAAATGGTACATGGGTTTAAACAGCACTAAGATCGGCACTTTCAGAGATCTTGGCACTGCTTTCGTTCAACAATATAAGTATAACCTGGACATGGCACCAGACAGAGATTAACTCAGAGCCATGTCACTAAAGGAGAAGGAAACCTTTAAGGAGTACGCTCAGAGATGGCGTGAAATTGCCGCCCAGATTTTTCCACCTCTTGAGGAAAAAGAGATGACAATGATCTTCTTAAAGACCTTGAGCTCATTTTACTATGACAGAATGGTCGCCAGTGTGCCCAGTGACTTTACCGAAATGGTAGGCATGGGAGTTCGTCTTGAGGAAGCAGTCCGAGAAGGACGTTTGGTTAAAGACACTGGATCATCAAGTAGTACCAAAAGATATGGCAGTGCTCTCCCTAATAAAAAAGAGCAGGATATTGGGCATATCTCTCTCGGAAAGCAAAGGTGACGGAACCAACCAGTAGCAGCTGTAACTCCTACTATTAACCCTGCGTCTGTTCCTATGTATCAACCTCAGGTTGCTCAGAGCCAACCTAATCAACAACAATATCAGCAAAGGACACAACAACCTCTTCAGCAGGCTCGTCCTCCATATAACAACAACTGTACAACGCGACTGCCAGGGTTCGACCCTATACCGATGTTGTACGTAGAATTGTTTCCATTCTTACTGGTCAAGGGACACGTCCAAACCAGGTCTCCTCTTACAGTACCGGAAAACCCTCCTTTTTGGTTCAAAGCAGATCAGACTTGCCCTTACCATCAAGGAGGACCAGTGCATAACATAGAAAACTGTCTCAGTTTCAAATCCGATGTGCAAAAGCTTGTTAGGAGCGGGGTCTTATCTTTCAAAGATACGAATCTGAATCTTCTCATGAACCTGCTGCCTCAACATGAGAAAGCTGCGGTAAATTTGATAGAAGGAGAGTCTAACAACAGCTATCAAATTCATGATGTACTCTTGTTGAGGGCCAATTTGGTCAAGATGCATTGTAGACAGAGTGGATACGGCCATGTGCCACCTCATAATTATCACTAGTGTGATATCTGCTTTAAAAACAATCAAGGATGTTCTGTGGTGCAATCAGCTCTACAGGAACAATTGGATCTCGGGTGGATCCAAGAGCACCGAGTTCGTGGAGTTAATATGATGTATGCAAATTCCAACATCATTCAGAACCACGACATCTGTGCAATGAATGTAAAATTAGTGGCAATGCACTCAAGGCAAAGCCAGTATCATAATCTGTCGCGACACGATTACAATTCCTGTCTGACTTGCTCGGTAAAAAAACAGGGATGCTCTTTTGTACAAGAGGCCCTCAAGCGTCAGGTGGATCTTGGGTGGGTCCAGGACTACCATGATAGAAATCCTTATCAGATCAACATGATTCAAATCTCCGATATTCGTTTGTTGAATACCAGCTTGGTGGAGTTACACGCCAAGCAAGTCCAACTCGGTTTTCTCACTTCACATGATTATCTGAACTGTAAAGTATGTTGTGAGAGTAACCAAGGGTGCGCTCTCGTTCAAAGAACTTTACAACACTTGTTAAACCATTGGTGGCTTCCGATCTATCTAGACGAAGACACGCAACAAATCAGTGTGACAAACGGGAACCCTACTAGACATCAAAGTCTAGATGTCCGATCTATGGAAATAGACCTAGTAAGGTGCACTGCATTCAAAGCAGACGTGGCCAGGTGCCACCAAACAACTACGAGCGCTGTAGAGTCTGCTCGAAAAATAATCCAGGATGTTACCTTGTGCGAGCAGCCCTTCAAAGTCAGTTGGCTCCCAAAGAGATTCGACCGTGTCCAAGTTCTGGATCAATCAACTGGACGCCAGACTATTTCGCTGATCAGATTAAGGATGTTGTTGTGATCTCTGATCACGAAAGGACCAAAGATGTTTGTACCATCATCCCTCTACTTAACGAATAGAAGGTTCTTAACCAGGAATTGATTGAAGTTACTTACGACAGTCTGAGAAATCAGAAGGCTCCTGTAGTTATCTATCTACCGGGACTAGTGCCATACAAATCCAATAAGGTGATCCCTTACAAATATGGTGCAACAAAAATTGAGAATAGGAAGGAAATTCCATTACCCTTTGTCGTGAATATTGCAGACATCAGTCGAGTAACACGGTGCGGTCGAATCTTCAACAGAGGAGTTGGAGAACCTAGCAGAGAAAAGGAACCTCAAACGGAAGTTCCCAATCCACCAGTTGGTCAATCCAGTGATCCCGACCTTTCAAAGAACAATGATGAGATGCTGAAGCTCATCCAAAGGAGTGAATATAACATTGTTGATCAGTTGTTACAAACTCCTTCAAAGATCTTTGTGTTATCTCTTTTACTTAGTTCCAAAGCTCACAGGGAGGCTCTATAGAAAGTCTTCAAGCAGGCCTTTGTGGAATAGGGTGTGTCGATAAGGCAATTCGACAGTATCATTTCTAACATCACTCCTGTAACAACTTGGGGTTTAGTGATGAGGAATTTCCAGAAGAAGGAAAAAGTCACAACATGGCGCTCAATATTACAGTCAACTGCCAGGACAATGCTTTAGCCAGCGTACTGGTAGATACTGGATCGGCTCTCAACGTTATGCTGAAGTCCTCTCTAATACGACTATCATTCAAAGGATCTCCGATGAGAGGTAGTGAGGTCGTCGTCAAAGCATTTGACGGATCCTGAAAAACAGTTATCGGCGAAGTCGACCTTCCCATAACTATCGGTCCTCACACTTTCCAAGTCAATTTCCAGGTCATGGACATCCGAGCAACAAACATCTGTTTGTTGGGAAGACCTCGGATACACCAGGCTGGGGCTGTCACTTCGACACTTCACCAAAAGCTGAAGTTATTTAAGAATTACCAACTTGTCACGATCTGTGGAGAACAAGCCTTGATCGTGAGTAACCTATCATTGCCAACTTGTGTAGAACCCGTGGAGGTTGTTGGAACTCAGTTCCAGGGACTTTTAGTAAGCAGTGAGAATCAATTAGAGAAAGGAACATCAATTTCCTTGTACAAAGATGCTCTCGAGGTGATCAAAACTAACAATGCAAAGGGACGGGGACAACTTGTCATTCCTACTAATAATAAAACAAAGAAGGGTCTTGGTTTTTCTGCAACCTATACCTAGACAGCTGCTAACAATGAAAGTCTTCATCCCATTCAGAACTTCTTCCATAGTGGAGGTTTCCTTCACCCAGTGCCTCAAGAAGTATATACCATCAACGAGGGAGTTTCCTCCGATACAGATGAACAGTGGGAGTCCTATCTTAACAAGGACAGTTATATGTCTCAGGAAAAGGTGCCTACGCCATTTTGCTTTCCGGCGCAGAGTCTGAGATTTATACCAAGGTCATACGCCAAAATGATATACGGAGATTGTGATCCGGAAGGATGCCGTGCTCCACCAAACTCATTAGAGGAAGACACTCTGATGAAAGACAACTTTGACCATAACTATTATGGCCCGATGGATGGTCTGCCTATATGGAAGCCGTACCCAGGAGACTCAGGGCAAAAGAGTCAGCCGAAAGATGCATATCAGCTGAGCATCATTGGAAAAAAATACCTGCGTCCCCACCATGTCATGGGATCAACACTCAGGTCATTCAGAAAATATCCAGTGCGATGATGAATTTGCAAAGTTTGCAGGACTAGAATTCATTAACTATGCTTTTCCCGAGGTCAACGTCATCGAGAGAGATAACTCCTCCAGTTCCAAAGAAGTGTGGGACACCTTAGGACAACTGAGTGGCAAGTACGACTTCTTGGTCAAGTACACTGCTCCTGAAAGCTCTCGTATCAGGCTCAAGGACATCCAGCCAACTGGATGGGGAGATCCGCCTGAGAGCACAAATACTATGCAAAATACAACTGAGGAATCCTCCTACGACAACTCTGCCTGGGAGATAGATTCCAACGATCCTGCTCCACCAGAAATCAGCATCATTTCTGAGGACAAATCAAGAAGGAAGGTACCAGACTTTGTGATTCACCGAGGAGTTCGCCGCCAATGGGTTGCTGTCGATGTCCCGAAGATCGTTCATAAGTCAAAGTAATTGCCATCTTTGTCTTAACATTTCACCCTGCCCAGGTGAAACAGATGTTTTGATAGGGCTCACTTTCTGTAAATGTCTCTTTTCGCTTCGCCCAAAGCGACAAGGTTTTGTTTTATAGTGCTGTAGTTTCAAGAATTGACAAGTTCATAAATAAAATAATGTCATTGTGTAATTCCCGCATTAATTGTTGTTTTCTCTTTTTGATTTTTTAGAAAATGGTAATCCTAAAAAACAATTCAAATAATAAAAACAAGCAGTAAAAAAAAAGAAATTTACACTGCACACACTCTTACATTTCTCTCTATCTCTTCTAAAAAACAATCATCACGTCATGCAGATTGCTTGTTTTAAACCCCATTGAAACATACGATCCAACGCCTTCTCCCAACTTTGAATTCCTGGTATTTGAGGCTGAAGAAGAAGATGACGAAGATATTCCAGAAGAGATCTCCCGACTACTCAGACGAGAGGAAAGGTCCATTGAACCTCACAAAGAGCTGTTGGAAACAGTCAACTTGGGTTCAGAGTAAGAGAGAAAAGAAGTCAAGATTGGGGCACTGCTTTGTCCAACTGTCAAAGAAAGTTTGATAAAACTTCTCAAAGAGTTTCCCGATGTATTCGCTTGGTCCTATCAGGACATGCCAGGGTTGGATACCAGCATCGTGGAACATCATTTACCGTTGAGATCGGAATGTCCGCCAGTAAAACAGAGGTTGAGACGGACTCATCCGGACATGGCCATCAAAGTCAAAGAGGAAGTACAGAAACAGATTGACGCGGGTTTCCTCGCCACATCAGAAAATCCTCAATGGTTATCCAACATCGTACCAGTTCTGAAAAGGGACGGAAAGGTCAAAATGTGTGTGGATTACAGAGATGTAAACAAGGCTAGTCCAAAGAACGACTTTCCTTTACCACAAATTGACATGCTGGTTGATAGTACAACAAAGTTCAAAGTCTTCTCCTTCATGGATGGATTCTCGGACTATAATCAGATCAAAATGGCGCCGAAAGACATGGAGAAAACTTCGTTCATCACCCCATGGGGTACTTTTTGTTACAAGGTAATGTTGTTCGGGTTGAAGAATATCAGGGCAACCTATCAAAGGGCCATGACTACTCTGTTTCATGACATGATACACAAAGAAATAGAGGTATATGTCGATGACATGATTGCCAAATCTAAAACAGAGGAGGAGCATGTGACCCACCTGTCAAAACTATTTGAGCGGTTGAGAAAGTACAAACTCCGTTTGAATCCTAATAAATGCACGTTCGGTGTCCGCTCAGGGAAACTGCTAGGATTCATCGTCAGCCAGAAAGGAATTGAGGTTGATCCTGACAAAGTCAAGGCCATTCAAGAAATGCCTTCTCCAAAGACTGAAAAATAAGTCAGAGGATTCCTGGGACGTCTGAATGACATTTCCAGATTTATATACCTCATGACCGCGATGTGTGCGCCAATCTTTAAATTACTCAAAAAGAATCAGGACAACGTTTGGACAAAAGACTGCCAAACCACCTTCGACAGTATCAAGGAATACCTGTTGAACCCACCGATTCTATCACCTCCAGTGGAGGGGAGACCGTTGATCATATACCTTACAGTCTTGGAGGACTCAATGTGTTGTGTACTTGGCCAACAAGACGAAACCAAAAGGAAAGAGTCTGCCATCTACTATTTGAGCAAGAAATTCACCGACTGCGAGACTCAGTCACTATGCTTGAGAAAACTTGCTGTGCTCTGGCTTGGACAGCCAAACGTCTCTGCCAGTACGTGATTTGCCACACTACTTGGTTAATCTCAGAAATGGATCCAATCAAGTACGTCTTTGAATAACCTGCTCTCACAGGAAGGATTTCCCGTTGGCAGATGTTGTTGTCAGAATACGACATCAAGTACCACGCTCAGAAAGCCGTTAAGGGAAGTGTTTTAGCCGATCATTTGGCTCATCAACCGATTGACGATCAGGAATCAGTCGGATTTGACTTCTCAGACGAAGATGTCATGTATTTAAAAATGAAAGATTGCGATGAACCACTACCCAGTGAAGGGCCAGAACCAGGTTCCCAATGGGGACTTATCTTTGACGGATCTGCCAATCATTATTGAAACGGAATTGGGGCAATCATCATAACACCTCAGGGTACCCACATTCCTTTCACCGCTTGACAGACATTCAAGTGTACAAACAAAGAGGCCGAATACAAAGCTGGTATCATGGGTCTCGAAGAAGCGATCGACTTAAGGATCAAGAACTTGGATGTATATGGCGACTCAGCCCTAGTTATCAATCAGATCAAAGGAGATTGGAACACATACCAATCAGGACTGATTCCTTACAAAGATTACGCGAGAAGGTTGTTACCATTCTTCAATAGAATTGAGTTTCATCATATCCCTCGTGAAGAGAATCACATGGCTGATGCATTAGCCACTCTCTCTTCCATGATTAGTGTAGGTCAATGGAACGACGTACCTAAGATTGACATAATGCGCCTTGAACGGCCCGCTTACATCTTCACGATTGAAGCATTCATAGATGACAAACCTTGTTATCACGATATCAAATGCTTCCTTCAGAAACAAGAGTACCCACATGGGGCATCAAGAAAAGACTGAAAGACCCTCAGAAGATTGGCAGGGAGTTTCTTTCTGAGCGGTGATACACTCTACAAGAGAAACTTTGACATGGTCTTGCTCCGATGTGTAGACGGACCAGAAGCAAGCATCTTGATAAAAGAAATTCATGAAGGATCCTTTGGCACTCATTCCAATGGACACACAATGGCGAGAAAAATTCTGAGAGTCGGGTACTATTGGTTGACAATGGAATCCGATTGCTACAAGTACATGAGGAAGTGTCACAAGTGTCAGATATACTCAGACAAAATTCATGTACCACCAATGCACCTCAAAGTTCTCTCTTCCCCATGGCCTTTTTCCATATGGGGAATCGACATGATCGGCATGATTGAACCCAAGGCTTCAAACGGACATCAGTTCATTTTGGTCGCCATTGACTATTTCACCAAGTGGGTCGAAGCACGTCATACGCCAATGTAACCCAACAAGTCGTGGTCCGCTTTATCAAAAACAATATCATTTGTCGTTATGGTGTTCCGAACCAGATCATTACTGACAATGGATCTAACTTGAACAATAAGATGATGAAAGAGTTGTACGCCGAGTTCAAGATCGAACACCATACTCATCTCCCTACCAGCCTAAGATGAACGGAGCGGTAGAAGTGGCTAACAAGAACATCAAGAAGATTGTTCAGAAGATGGTTGTAACCTACAAAGACTGGCACGAAATGCTACCCTTTGCTCTTCACGGTTATCGCACATCTGTCCGCACTTCAACAGGGGCAACCCCTTTCTCTCTAGTATATGGCATGGAAGCAATGCTTCCCATAGAAGTAGAGATCCCATCAATCCAGATATTGATGGAAGCTAAGTTAACAGAGCCTGAATGGTGTCAAAATCGACACGATGAGCTGAATCTGATCGAAGAGAAATGAATAACGGCACTATGCCATGGTTAGTTGTATTAGCAAATAATGAAGAAGGCATTTGACAAAAAGGCCCGACCTCGCGTCTTCAGGAAAGGAGACCTTGTGCTCAAATAGATACAACCATTTCTCACAGATTCCCAGGGAAAATGGATTCCGAATTATGACGGCCCCTATGTGGTCAAGAAAGCTTTCTCAGGCGGCGCCTTGAGACTCGCAACCATGGATGGAGAGGAATTTGCCTACCCCACAAATGTTGACGTAGTCAAGAAATACTTCGCCTTAATAAAAAAAAAGAGAAAAAAAAACATCTCGGTGGATTGAAAACCCGAAAGGGCGGTCCAGGAAAAAGTTAGAGACATAATCAAAAATCATCCCGATGGACTAGAAATCTCAAAAGTACAATCCAAGCAAAAGTTAGGGATAATGGCAAGTAACTACGTCCAACTAAGGGACAAGTCCCTCAGCAGCAGTCATGCCATCCGTCAGGAAAAACTCCAGTCAAGGTCATCTTTGACAAAAGCTTAGGATGTCCAGAATTCAAAGTTGGTAGAAGGATAGCGGTCGTTATGTTTCAATGTAGCCCTTTTCCCTTAAATTACAATTTTCTAACTTTGTAAATACTCTGTGGAATCACGCGTTTGACTGATTTCCATCCTATCAATAAAATTTGAGCCCTAGTGCTTTTGTTTGCAATTCTTATTTGTTTTAGCTTTACAGAATGAAGTTTTAATGTGATTAACGATTCTTGAATTAAAACAAAAAAATGAATTTACTTGTCAAACTTTTTTCTACTTTTAAATAAAGATGGAAATTTCTTTTGACTTTTGAACATCGAAAGAACATTGATCTCTACTCCAAAGGCGATTAAGCTTCAAAGTGCAGAATCAAAGTACTCCTTCTAAGCCAGTACGCCTGAATGAAGGATCAGTTGTGTCAAGTGCGAATGTTCCATCTGACATTCCCGACAGAGTTCTTATCTCCTAAGCCCGACCAATGTTGTTCCCCACAGGGACTATCTCTCCTAAGCAAGGCAGAATTGCTATCTTAAACAAATGATACTTTTCATCCCCCGCGATGGCCGAGTATCCAGTCGTGTTCATCTATCAGTATGTATGTCGTGTCAGTTTTGTCAGCATGTACATACATACATCATGCATTATTTATTTGCATTCATATTGCATCACTATCACTCTAGTTGGTCTTGTTCCCAAGTGATTAAAGTCCTCTGTCAATCGAGTTGTTGGTTCTTTCCTCATCAGGGAGTGAATCATCTAAGCAATCTCTCTCCAGTTTATTTCTGGATTAGAGATGGTCCTCGACCACTTTGATAACTTGAACCTCTGAAAAACAAGAAAACTTTCGACAAACGTCACTCTTCGCCATTGAAGATGACACCTTCGCTTTCCCGGATTAAGGAAATCCCCAGAGAAAGCCTCTTAATCAAAGCTTCGACAGTACATCAGTTTTTCTCTGAAAGATTCGCTGACAAAGAAGTCATCGGCACCCCCAAATTAGATTACGTCACATGGCATTTCCTCCGAGAAGATCTCTAATAGAGAAGTTTTTGTACCTCTACAACTCAGACGAATGGGTTCCCCAGCAAGTCTGACATCAAAACTTTTTCCATCAAATGGCATCTCTCTAGGAAAATTCGGCGAGAAGTTTGAGGAAAATCGCTACGAACAGCTTCCCTTGTCAAGAAAGTTTATTGACAAAAGAAACTGAGACAGTTCCTTGGTATGAAACCAGGATCGAGGGGAAGTTTACATCAGAAACTGAGACCAGTTCCTTGGTAGGAAACCAGGATCAAGGGGAAGTTTATTTCAGAAACTAAGACTAGTTCCTTGGTAGGAAACCAGGATCGAGGGGAAGTTTACATCAGAAACTTAGACCAGTTCCTTGGTAAGAAACCAGGATCGAGGGGAAGTTTACCCTTTCTAAGCATCATCTCTTAGCAAGAGAAGATGAATGCGTAAGTTACCATTCATAACCACCATCAAAATTTCGGGTATTCCAATATTTAATCCTCTTGCACCCCGAATGCTCGAATACCTTCGCCATTCACACCTTCGGGTCCAAGAAGATTAAATAGGGGCATCTGTCATACCCCAAATTTTGACCACTAAGATTCCCCATCATTGTACAAACCATCATCACAGTATGGATGAACCATCATGCCTCATCAAGCTCCTCAAGGAATTGTTGAGCATTCACTACAATCAAGGATTAGGGTTTCAAGCCCTCTTAGAGCTCTTAGAAAAAGGATCAATCAAGGAATGACATGATCCTCAACTTGTCTAAACCTCTCAAACACATATAAATGATCAAGATGACTCCCACATCAAGGATCAAGCACAAGGCTGCAACATTCCAAGTGGATCAAGCCTCAAGATCGCCAGTGTCACCAAATTAGGGTTTTGGTCGACCAGGGCCTCCAGATGGAATTTTTTCTCTGGGCATGAGCCAATGCTTCAAAGCATAACCCAAAATACTCTAAGGGACATCATAAACCCAATCATCAAGTCAATTTGGCCTCAGGGGATGCATTCATAAAAAATCAGGAATTAAGGTTTCTTGACCTAATTCACCCCTAAGTTGACTTTTAGGACAAAACATGAGCCAAGACCTCAAGACATGATTTGTGGCTCCCTGATACACTACATTGATCCATTTTCAACAATGGATTGATCACAAGTTTCAAGTTCATCAGAACCACAGCTAGGGTTTCGCGGAAAAAGTCAACTGTGCCTTTGACTTTTGACCATGACATGCTCCCAAACCTTGAGACATGATTCAATACACCCTATAACACCTATGAAATCAATCCATAAAGTTTGATTTAGGTCAAGGACTTGATTTCATAGAGGATCGCACAGTTTGGAATTCATCTGATAAAAAGTCAACTGTGCCCAAAAGTCAAAGTTTGACTTTTTATTTTTTGATCAATTATGGTCCCCTAACCGTAAAATGATGTTAATGTGTGATTGGAATCATCATTCATCAAGAAAAATCAAGAAAAGTGGGATAACTTGTAAAAGGGTTAACCATAAAAAACTTAGAAATTTCTAAGTTATGGAACAAAGTGGCTAGGGTACCAACTTCCAAGGATCATAACTTGAGATCCAAGCAACCATTTTGGCTGATCCAAAGATGAATTTGTAGCTCTCATGGCATACTTTAAAAGTGTCAACTACACCTCACTCCAATTCTTCATGAATTTTTAGTTATGGAGTGACCAAAATGACAAAAACATGAAATGCCACTTTTTCCAACACTTAGTGAAATTTTCACTAAGTCAGAATCTGTTTCACTTTTTTCAAAATGTAAGGGCATTTTTCACTTAAATCCAAAAAGTGTCAAGACAAACTATGATCACACATATGTTGTATCATATGAGAGCTTTCCAAAATGGCCAAGAACTCCATCAAATCCCATTTGAGCTAAGAGTTATGACAAGGGCAATATGCCTTGCTGCAACTGTCATGGCAAAGCAGATTTGTGCATTTTGCTCGATTTGATCAAATTGTACAAATGACAAACAAGTTTATCCATGTGAACACCTCAGAGGGAGACCAAGGAGGGACAAACACTGATCCATAAGCCTCCCAAGTCTTTGGAACCAAAAGTAGCATGCCAAACCTAAAAATGCCTAAAAGGGGGACAAGACTCCAATTTTGTTTTGGAGCATTCAATGGATGCACCAAGGTGGCATGAACCGAGCCTTTTCCAACTGAGTGAGTCAAGGATGATCTCTGAACTTGGGGACCAAAGGCCTGTGCTCTAACCTCTAGTTAATGGCTAGAGGAGACTTGAGATTCCAAAATGATCCAATTGGCCAAAGGTCTGATGCAGTTGCCATTCACTATTGCTTGCAAAACAAAGTTGCTCTACTATAAATAAAGCTCATTTATGCTCAGTTTAAGTACACCAAAGCCATCAAACTGATGCTTTCCTCAAAATCTCTTTTTTCACTCCAAAGTTGCCTTCCAAGGCAAGTCACTATCGGGTTTTGAGTTTGAGAGCCATTCCAACCAAACCAATCACACACACACACACCTTATAAACATCATATAGAAGTGATCCAAACACTTAAACCACATCTGGAACACCAATTTCGCAAAATCACCAGCCAATTGCTCAAGGTTTTAACCAAGTTGTAGCTGAGGTGCCATACTTTGTTCCAGTCCATTTCAGATCACTCCAAGCATTCAAACACATTCCATATGGTGTAGGGAAGCTGTTTAGATCATCACAACTCATCTGTAACACCTCCAACTCAAAAATCACTTTGCTCTTACTGTCACGACCTTCAAGTAAGCCTAAACTTGGTCATCTCTTAATCTATGCATATTTCCTCGCACAATACTTTTACCAAATGTTCATAATCATGCATAGAATGTTTCCCCTGAATTAATTGCTTTGTTTAAATCGTGTATCAAAATTCTCAGCCTTCATACAAATTTTAGGGTTCTTGAGGTTTTGTGTTGATTTCTTATTTCATGCTTAAAATAAATGAAATTAAAGACCATAGACATGATCGTGAGGTGAAAACGAGTAGATTGATATGTGGATTGTGTGATTTCATCAAGTATTCAGTGAGATTGGTGAGAAAATGCAAATCTGCAGAAACAGAGGGGTGGCGCGTGTTCTTGGTGTGTTCTTGGCGCCATTTTTTTGAATATTTGAATATTTGAATTTTGTGATTTTATTTAATTGATTCAAAAATTAATTTCTCTCTGAGTTTTGATGATTTTGAGTTGATTCTTTTTTTAATAATTCACAAAAATGTTAAAATATTTTATTTTACCAAAAATATTATTTATTTCATATACTTGATATTTTTGCAAAGAATTAATCTTTTATTTGTTTTTAACATTTAAAATATTTTTTCCTCCTTGATTTTCCAAACTTAATTGGTTTCCAATCATTTTTTGGATATAAACATGATTTTTGAAACATTAATCCAAGATCACAACTTGTTTTTCACACATGTTTGATAATTTTGATCATTTTAATTAAATTTTTAATTAATTAAAATACCTTTTGAAACTAATTTAGGGTTTTGATCTTAGTCACCCTAAACAAATCATTTTCAAACACTCACGGGCCTCTAATAGAGTGTAAGACCCAACCCCTCTTGAAAACCAAAAAATTTTGGGCCTCAGTGTATTGTATAAGTCCCGATACCGTCAAAAAGTTCGGCACGATCGTCACCTTTTTAACAAAAAACTTTGGGCTTCTCCTTGAGCTATAAGACCCATCTTTATTTTCAAACAATTTTGGGCCTCTAATAGAGTGTAAGACCCAATCCCCTTTTAACCAAAACAATTTTGGGCCTCGGATATTGTATAAGACCCACTGTGTTTTCATAAACCTCGGCGCAATCGCCGTTTTCAAACAAATAACCCTGGGCCTACCCTTGTGTTATAAGCCCCATTTATTTTCTTTAAGTTACTTTGGGCCTCTAATAGAGTGTAAGACCCATCCCCTTGTACAAAAAACTTTTTGGGCCTCACATATTGTATAAGTCCCTCTGTACAGTTTTCAAAACAACGGTGCGATCATCGATAAAACTTGGGCCTCTCCTTGAGCTGTAAGCCCCAACAATCTTTTCAAGGCACTTTCTCCTTTGATTTTGAATTCAAATATATGTTGTTATCAAAACTTTCTTTGTTGAACAACTAACAAAACAGCATGGAAGCTCTACAACGGGTAAGTGTTTATTCGCTTTCATTTACCGCTTTCATATGTATATGACTGTATTGTGGGGCTGCTTCACTGTAAGTCTTCTTTCACATCCTTTTATATACTTGTCACATATCCACTGTGTAATACTAGTATAGTTATATAGAGTTTCCCCCGGCAACTACGTCTAGAACTAAGTAAAGCCTTGTTGGTCACTCTTAAATACAAACAAAACTAGATCCCCCGTAGGATTCCAGATACAGTCTTCCCTTCTCTTGGGGTTAAACAATATGGAACAAAGAGAAAGACAGTATTCTCGGTGAACCTTTTCTCAGACTGTCACCCTTAGAAATTGTCAAAGAAACTCTAACTCCCCAGAGATGATCTTTTCTCCGTGAATGGCATCTCTTGAGTTTCTTCCAAATTCTCGAACTTTCCTAGAATGATCTCTTCTCTGTGAATTGCATTTCTTGAATTTCTCTTGGTTTGGGGACCCACAGGCTTCCTAAAAGCATCCCCGGCTCCTCTTGGGCGTTGTACAAGGACCCTTCGGCTTCTTAAAAGTTCTCCTGTCTTCTCTTGGGCTTAATACAAGGACCCTGATGACCTCTTAAAGGTATAAGACAGAACTTAGTTATCCTTTGCTAGATTGGTCTTTCCCGCGTCAAAAGCTCCGACCATTTTAGGGTTGATAATCATCCCTTAATGCCTGCGCCTCCTCTTGGGCATTGTACAAAAGATAAAACTCTAGACTTGGACAGTCTAAACCTCTTGAGTCTCAAAGACATTCTCAAGTTCCTTTCAAACATAGGAAAAAACACCGATCACCTTGGATCAATCTCCAGCAGAAACCCGGTCTCTCTCATGAGAGTTGCCCACACTTGGACCCGCTTCAGGATCTCAATAATCCTCAGTAGTAAGTCAGCCTCCTCTTGGGCTTTGTACAAATGATTCTCCCCAGCGGAGCTAACCTTTTCAGTCTCTCTTGTTGAGTCAACCACCTTTTTAGCCTCCGTCTTGGGCTTTGTACAAGACATATAAAAACACTCTCTTGTTGAGTATAAAAGACTCTCTTGTTGAGTCAATCTCCTTTTAGCCTCAATCTTGGGCTTCGTACGAGACAACAAAACACTCTCTTGTTAAGTATAAAAGACTCTCTTGTTGAGTCAATCTCCTTTTAGCCTCAATCTCGGGCTTCATAGGGGACAACAAATCACTATCTTGTTAAGTATAAAAGACTCTCTTGTTGAATCAATCAACCTTCAGACTCTCTCGTTGAGTCAATCACCCGTTCAAGACCCTCTTGCTGAGTCAACCTTTTTTTAGCCTCTGTCTTGGGCTTTATACAGGACATATAAAAGTACTCTCTTGTTGAGTCAAATCATTTCAGCCTCCATCTTGGGCTTTATACAAGACACATTCTCCCCAACGGAGTCAAAAATCCCTTTTAGCCTCAGTCTTGGGCTTTGTACAAGACAGAAAGAACATTTTCCCTCGAAAAGTCAAACTTCCCGCCTCCTCTTAGGCTTTGAATAAAGAAATCCCCGGTTGAGTCAATCAACCTTTTAGCATCAAATTTGTGCTTTGCTCACAACATACAAACATCAACAATTCCTCTTTAGAGATGACAAGTTCTCTCTCAGTCAAACCTTTTAGCTTCACATCTTGGGCTTTGAACAAGATACAAATGACCTTTAGCTTCATGTCTTGGGCTTTGAACAAGACACCAAAACACCTCTTTCCTCCCATAGAATAGGAGGAACTACGATCGCTCTGATTTCCCTGTTTCGGGAATACGTAGGCATAAGATTACGAAATCTTAGCGAGCATACTAAACAAAAACTCTAGGTCCAGTACCTTCACACATCATTCAAACTTAGGTCCAGTACCTTACCAAAAACATCGGGAAGAACCGGAACATCAACAAAAACTCACTCTCCCTGTCACACTTTCCCAAGAAACTTTCCCAACCCATCAGCAGATAAACACTATCAATTACAAAGCAAAACCTAAAAACTAACATCCCGTGGATAACCACATATAGGATGAGTAATTGACAACTACCCATTGTATAACCTGTCCCCGGACCCCCCAATCTCTTTAAAGAGTTTGTTCAGGTAAACATTCGCGTGCAAGGTTAGTTTTAGATAGCTTCCCTTTCCCTTCCAGCTTCACGGGATAAATAAGAAATCAGAAAGTAGCACCCTTTCTCCCTGAGGAGGAAAACCCAAACTCCAGCGATAAGGTGGTCGCGTCACCTACAAAAATCGCTCGCTACACAAGTGATTCAAGGTTTCCTCCTCTATATGGCAAAGACTGCAGGTGTTGTCTTGGACCATTCCAAAGCGCTTCAATCTCTCTTTAGTTGGAAGTTTCCCATGGCAAGCTTGCCATAAGCAATGAACATCACGCGGCCTTCCTTTGTTGTACTTGATAAGCTTTCTCCAAGGCACCCTTGTTCCATCCTCAATGAGCAGGTTATAGAACACAACAACTTTGAATTTGTGAGTGTTCAGAGTATGGTTCCACTCAGTTTGCACAGTACCAATATTATCTCTTTGACTCATAATACCACGGATGATCCAAGAATTATGTGCCTTGGTCACATAATTCATCACATTGTTTCCTTTCAAATAGTGAGTATGGATCCACTCTACCCATAGGTTATCAGACTTATTACATATATTCCAGAGGCATTTCAACAGCAGCACATTATTCCAAACCTTAAGATTCATCAGATTCAGCCCTCCTTGAGCAGTGGGACATCAAGTATTCTTCCAGGCCACAGGGCATTTTCTGCTGATTTCCTCCTTACCTGTCCAAATGAAACTTCTGCAAATTGAATCTATCTTTTTAATCACATAATTGGGCATAGGTAGGCACTGCATCCAGTATTGCACCATGGCACAAGCAATACTCTTTACCAATTGAATCCTCCCTGCATAGTTAAGGAGCTTGGAGGACCAGTGATGGATTCGAGCCACTATTTTATCCACCAAGGGCATATAATGGTTTAAGGTTAGTATCTTGCTAGAAATAGGGATTCCAAGGTATTTGAATGGCAAAGTCCCTTCTTGAAATCCAGACAGATTCTTCAACAGCTCCTTGTTCCTGCAATCAACACCTCCAAAATAAATCTTACATTTGTTTGGATTCATCATCAGGCCTGTGGAGTTGGAAAAATCTCTGAAAGCCTTTAGCATCATCTGCATGGACAATTCATCACCTCTACACAGTAGAAGAACAACATCAGCAAATGTCAGATTGGTAATTTTCAGCCTCTCACACTTTGCATGATAGTTGAAATTAGGGTCTTCTTGCATTCTAAACAAAAGCCTATTCATGTACTCCATAATAAGGACAAAAAGCAAGGGTGATATTGGATCACCTTGCCTAATTCCTCTTTTGGCTTGCAAGAACTCAGTGAAACCTCCCATTATATTAAACTTGTATGACACAGTTGTGATACCTAGCATAACCCATTGGATAAACTTGTTTGGTATGCCAATTTCCCTTATAATGCTCTCCAAGGCTCTCCAATTAACCATGTCATAGGCTTTTTGGAGATCTATCTGCATCATTATTCTAGGGGCCCCTCCTTTCCTGGTGTATCCTTTGAGAAGCTCAGTAGCAAGCATGATATGATTATGTATGACTTGTCCTGGCACAAAGGCTGCCTGACTGCGACTTATCACACTAGGCAGAACAACTCCTAATTTGTCAGTCATAATCTTGGAGACTATTTTATAAAGGGTGGTGCAAACAGCTATAGGTATGTAATCCCTAATCTCACTAGTACTACTACTTTTAGGGACCAAAGACACCACAGTATTGTTAAAGGATTTATATATCTTACCAGTGTCAAAGTATTCATTAACAGCTGCTATCACATCTGCCTTAATAGTTGTTCAGCTGGTTTTGAAGAATTTGGCGCTCCAAAGCCATCTAAACCCGGAGCTTTGAGGTCTCCAATTCCCTTGAGAGCCTTAGCTATATCAGCCTCTGAAATGCTTCTGGTTAAGGAATCCCTTTGTTCCATGCTAAGTTGATTACCCTTTCTCATAGCTTCAATGTCAACATGGTTGATGATGTTAACATCCTTGCCCATCAAGTCACCATAAAAATCCAGAACTTCCTTTTCTATGTCCTTTTGGGATTAGATATAAGTTCCATCACTTCTCTTCAGGTTGGATAGACAGTTGAAGTGATGTTTGGATTTGATTGCTGCATAAAAATACTGGTTAATACCATCCCCTTTCCTAAGCCATTCAATCTTAGACCTTTGCTGCAACATTTTTTCCTCAAGGCCATTAAGGGTGAGAACTTCGTCTGTCAATTCCTTAGCCTTTACAATCAAAGTGCTATTCATTCTATCAGTGTTTAGTTCTTCCTGCAATTTTTTGAGGTTGCTTCTAGATGATATCAGTTTGGCTTTTACATCAGATAAAGGCTTGCTAAACTTCTTTAGCTCATGTTTCAATCTCTTGAGCTTTGGCCAAAGCACACACATTGGATTACCTCTGATAGGAACATCCTAGCTCTTCTTAACCATATCATCATATCCTGGGAGATAAATCAGGCAGTTTCTAAACTTAAATTGTCTAGGAATTTTCCTGTGCTCTTCTTTACACTCCAAGTGCAATAAGGCATGATCTGAGATGTTTGGAGGGAGGATTTTCAGTACAGTCTCCAAATTGGTCTGGAACCAATCGGTATTACCCAGAACTCTGTCAATCCTTGAGTATATAGGCCCATTCTCTTATTTATTGGACCAAGTTAATTGCTCTCCAATGCTATCCATCTCACTTAATCCTGTATTTTCCATCATATTTTTCAAGTCTGTATATTCATTTTCAGTCACCACACTAATAGTAGGATCTGGATTCAATGGGATAGAAACAGGGTGGGTGTGAAATTTGTTGAGAGTGGTAGCCAATTTATCCACTGTGGTGTCTATGATAACATTGGTGGCTTTAAATACTAGTTGACTGCAGTCTATGCTCACAACCAACTGAACAAGAGAAGGATTTTGTGGAAAGAGATTGAGCACTTGTATGGTAACCTCCAAGGCCCTTGGTGTGTTATTGAAGACTACAATAATGTAGCCAAAGCTCAAGACAGGATATAAAAATAAAGTTTTATATTTATAAATATTAAAAATAATATATTTTAAAGAAAATTTGATTATTTATTAATAACAACATGGAAATTATATTTTTTATATTTAATTATATCTATATTGTATGTCCAGTTATCTAATATATTTTTATGTCCCTTAGTATATTGTTGATTATTGTTTATTGATATCAATTAATACATTTATAGTATATTTATATACATTTCTATCCATATATATATATATATATATATATATATATATATATAGTATATTTATATATATTTATCTATTTATAGTAAACGTTAAATATATTAATATTTATACATATTTATATATTTATACATAATTTAAATATATTCGTATTTAATATTTCTATGCTGTTACACCGAAATAAGATATATCTTAAATCACACTAAAATATAAAGCAAAGCCATTTTTTGAGTTAAAAAAATATATTCTTTATATAATAATAAAGATTTATATTTTTAAAAATTAAAAATAATATATTTTAAATAAATTTTGATTATTAATTAATAACAACATGAAAATTATATTTATTTATATTTAATTATATCTATATTGTATGTCCAGTAATCTAACATATTTTTATGCCTATTATTATATTGTTGATTATTGTTTATTTATATCCATTAATACATTTATAGTATATTAATATACATTTATATCCATTATTTTATATATATATATATATATATATATATATATATATATATATATATATCCATATATATACATTTATAATATATTTATATATTTATAGTAAACTTAAAAATATTAATTTATTTACATATTTATATATTTATATATCATTTAAATATATTTATATTTAATTATTATGTTGTTACACGGAAATAAGATATATATTGAATCATACTAAAATATACTACAAATAAATTTGTTAATTAAAAAATAGTAAAATTTTGGTCAAAGTTCAGAAAAATAAGCCTTTATTTAAAACTAAAGTTTATATTTATAAATACTAAAAATAATACATTTTTAAAAAAATTTAATATTTATTTATAACAAATTTTATTTGAAAATATAATAGTTTATTGAGTTCTACGCAAATTTTATTCAAATAAAATTATATTATATTTATTTTAATATATATATGTTCTGGACTGGACCAATGGCTAGAATTGGCCCAATCCGCTTCTGCTCCAGAGAGGCCCAAATTGCCTAAGCCCAATCCACAGAGGGGCAAAAGTGACATTTCTGTCCCTCCACCCGAGCAAGGAACGCAACGTCCCTCCCCGGTTCCGACGCCCGTTACGCACGGCTTCCTCGCTGCCCAAAAGTCAACGGGCAGGTATCCGCAACTGCGTCTATGCCCGACATAACGGCTAGTTTATGGCACCCTGCCCGTCACAACGGCTAGTTTGGGCAGTTACCTATTCTTCGGGAAAAACGGCTAGTTTATGGCACCCTGCCCATCCCAACGGCTAGTTTGGGCAGTTACCTATTCTTCGGGAAAAACGGCTAGTTCGCCCCAAAAATAGGACCGTTGGCCACGCGCTGGGGGCTCTATATAAACCCTCTCACTTGAGAGGGTCAGGTATCACATTTTCACCCTAAGAACACATTTTGTACTTGCCCCTTTTTCTCTGACCCTTCCTTACTTGAGCGTCGGAGTGCCTTGCAGGTACACCCCCTTCTCTCCTCATCAACAGTCCGAACACCCAGCACGTCTAACGACCATCATCCACCGAGCACCTTACCATCTGACGACCAGCGTGCGTGGATCTGATCGAATACTCGAGATCAGTGGCGCCGTCAGTGGGAACTCCTTGTTCTCCCCTTCTTTCTTTCTTACTCGGAAACTAAAGATCAAAACATACTTTCGTTAATCCACCCACACATGGCCGCTCAGAACTCCGCAAAAAGTGTTGACGCTACAGTTCTTGTCCCCGTCAACAAGATGGACGTTAATGGCAGTTCGCTGTTACTTTTTGATCCCCGTTTCCTTCGAGACGGGGCCACTGCGTCTCTAACTCCTCCTCCCACCGAGCAAGGAGAAAAACAGTCACCGTTGGGGGAGCGACCAATTCCTGGCCCCCCCAGCGTTGATCTGGCCATTGCAGCCCTCCTAGATGCTGTCAACCGCACAAACCTCCTTATCTTGCAGCAAGGCGAAAGGATAGGAGCCCTCGAAGAATCAACTCTTCCAAGATCTTCTCCTCCCAAGAGGAAACACCAGATCTCCCCGCGGGACCAGTCGCCACCAAGACACAAGAGAACGAGGCAAGATGGGCATTCTCCACCGGTCAGACCTCGCGACCGGCCACGATCGCCCTCACCTCGCAGAGACCGTCGCCGCGAGCGCAGACAACGGTCACCGTCGACTTCAAGTTCGGACAGCGACGACGAGCCTCGCGGCCCGTTGTCCCGCAGGATCCTGGCCACCCGTCACCCCAAAGGACTAGAGAAGCCTCCGTCTCTAGGGACTTATGATGGAACCACGGACCCAGACGAGCACATAGAAAATATAGATGCTCTTCTGGACTACCGAGGTATACGAGGAGCCATCAAGTGCCGCCTGTTCCCAACCACGCTCCGGAAGGGAGCAATGACCTGGTACAAATAACTTCCAGAGGAATCCATCACCTCCTAGAGGCAACTCTGGAGGATCTTCTCCCGACACTTTACCGCATCACGACGCCATCCTAAGACTGAGGCGTCCCTTGGAGCTGTTGTACAGGGGAGAGATGAACCTCTTCGGGACTACATTGAGCGGTTCAACAAGGAAGCCGTCCAAGTGCCAACGACCGACGAGATGAAGAAATTCCTGCTCGAGCAGGGATTACGTCCTGGCTCAGATTTCCCGAAAGCCATCGGCCTAGATCCACCAAGGAACCTCAACGCTCTCCTCCACCAAGCCCAGTCGCATATACAGTACGAGGAGAAGGTCGCTGCCCACTCTGTCCGGGCCTCCCGTCACCAAGAAGGCGCCCGGACATCCAGAGCTGAAGAGCCCTCGACATCCCATCGAGGAGATAAAAGACGCGATGATCGGCCTCGCGATGCACGCGAACAGAAGGGACCTTCTGGACGGTTCCATGACTATACCCCCCTCACTACCTCGAGGGAGAAAATCTTGTCTGAATGTGCCAACTCAGAGTTCAAGCAGGCGGGGGTCCATTTCCCCAAACAGCTTCCGGCCAGGCTAGGTGCGGACAAATCCAAGTATTGCCGCTTCCACAAGAGCCACGGCCATACGACGGAAGAATGCATCCACCTCAGAGATGCCATAGAGATCCTCATTCGCGACGGCTATCTGAAGCAGTTCACGAAGAAAAAAGAAGCTCCCCGGCAAAAAACCCAGGAGAGCAAGAAGGCGGCTGAAGAGACTCCGCCCTCCGATGACACCAACGTACAGGTCGCTATGTCCGTGACTCGACCAGAAAACTTCTGTATCCCTGACAGTCTGCCCGCTTCCACGTTCCTCGGCGCTCACAGCCCATGGGAAACCTTCCCGTCGGCCATGGTCATCTCCGGTGGTGGATTCAACAAAATCACGGTTGGTTCGGTCAAGAGGAAGTTCGATCAACTGATCAGCAAGAACGCCAACGAAGTCACCACGCTGGATACCACTCGCAAAGGATCCTCTCCCATTTCCTTCTACAAAGAGGAGCTCCTCGGCGGGTCACCGAACTCAAGCATCCCGCTTCTCATCTGGGCAAGGATGGCAAACTTTGACGTTCGCAGGATACTCGTGGACCAGGGCAGTTCAGTTGATATAATGTACAACCACCTGTTTGAGACACTGCAGTTGGACAACTCTCACCTTACTCCATACGTTGGATCCGACCTGCAGGGATTCAACGGAGCAGTAACGAGACCCCGAGGTTACGTAGAGCTCACGTGACTTTCGGTTCAGGAAAGACAACCCGAGCAATCAAAGCACAGTTTCTGGTAATCGACTGCCCGTCACTATATCAGTGCATTTTTGGAAGGCCAACCCTGGCAGAGTTGGTTGCAGTGCCTTCCACCGTACATCTCAAGATGAAGTACTACACTTCTAAAGGGATGGTCTCCACCCTCCACGACGACATCGAAGCTGCCCGTCGATGCTTTGAAGCAGCATCAAAAGGATTGAGCACAATCTCAGCGAAGCCGAGGACATCTGGTCGCCCTCCTCTGCCCAGCAGCTCTGAGCGGCCAAAGCCACTCCCCCAGGTCGAATCCATCGACTTGGACAGCCGTTTCAACGAGGAGGATCACGCCAAAGCCCCGACGACTTCGGGTAGCCAGTCCCACAACAACGGCCATCTCCTGCGCCCCATACCAGATGGCAACTTTGAGATCGTCCCGTTCGGAGAAGACCCCCAACGGGGAGTAAAGATCGGAGCAGACCTCCCCGACCTGGTCAAAAGACAACTAAAAGCATGCCTCAGGGAGAACGTAGACTTATTCGCATGGAGCGCTGCTGAAATGCCAGGATTGGACCCCTCCGTTGCTTGCCACCAGCTTACAATCGATTCGGCCATCAAAGTCGTTGCCCATCGCAGAAGGAAACAGTCCCCGAAGAAGATGGAAGCCGCGGAGAAAGTTGTTAAAGACCTTCTAAAAGCTAGGTTTATTTCCGAGGCCAGATACACTACGTGGCTCTCAAATGTTGTACTTGTAAGAAAAAATAATGGCAAATGGATAATGTGCGTTGATTATACCGATGTTAACAAGGCCTGTCCGAAGGACGCCTACCCCCTCCCCAATATAGATAAGCTCATGGGTAACTCAGCAGGTTTTAAGCTGCTATCGTTCCTCGATGCCTACTCGGGCTACAATCAAATCCCGATGGCCGCGAGCGATAAAACTTACATGGCCTTCATGACCAAATCGGGCAATTATTACTACAACGTGATGCCTTTCGGTCTGAAGAACGCCGGCGCTACATACCAACGAATGATGAACAAAGTCTTCCAAGGACAAATAGGCGACATGCTCGAGGTATACATGGACGACATGATCGTCAAGTCCCACGAGGAACTAGACCATGTCGCCCATCTTCGAACAATTTTCGAGCAAGCAAGAAAATATCAAATGCGTTTTAACCCAGAGAAGTGCACGTTCGGCGTACGGGCAGGTAAATTCCTTGGTTTCTACCTAACGGAACGAGGAATAGAGGCTAACCCCAAAAAATTCTGGGCATTCTCTGAGTTCCCAACGCCCACGTCTAAGAAGAACATCCAGTCCCTCAACGGGGTACTCACCTCGTTGTCCCGCTTCGTCGCGAAATCCGCCCAAAACGCCCTTCCTTTCTTCAAGCTCTTGAGAAAAGAAGCCGCGTTTGAATGGACCGAAGAATGCGAGGCGTCCCTCATTCACTTAAAACAAGCTCTGTCGAAACCGCCCATGTTATCGCGGCCAGATACTGGGGAAGTTTTGTTCCTATACCTCACCATCACCGCCGAGGCCGTGAGCACTGTTCTCATCCGCGAGAATCACGCCGGGCAAAAGCCCGTATACTTCACGAGCAAAGCATTGCAAGACGCGGAGCTGTGATATCAGCAGATAGAGAAGGTAGCACTGGCCCTCGTTAACACTGCCAGATGACTGAGGCACTATTTCTTGGCCCACACGATCGCGGTGAGGACGGATCAGCCCATTAAGTAGTTGCTGGGACGGCTAGACATGGCCGGTCGAATGCTCAAGTGGTCGTTGGAGCTGTCCGAATTTGACATCCGGTATGAAAGCAGAAAGGCTCTCAAAGCACAGGCCCTGGCCGATTTCGTGGCAGAAGTAACCTTCTCAGACTCCTCGCCCCACATAGCACACAGATGGACCATCTACGTAGACAGGGCATCCAGCTCGAACGGCAGCGGGGTAGGAGTCATTCTGGAGAACGACGAAGGGACCATAGTCGAAGCGTCTCTCACTTTATCCTTTCCCACGTCGAACAACCAGGCCGAGTATGAAGCCTTCCTCGCTGGGTTACACCTAGCCGAAGACCTAGGGGCAGAAGAAATCGTCATCTGCACGAACTCTCAGCTCGTAGCCCACCAGGTCTCCGGGGAGTATCAGGCCAAAAATGACAGTCTATCTGAATACCTCTCCCTAGTTAGGGAAAAGATGTCAAAGTTCAGGATGGTAGCAGTAAGACATGTTCCCCGCGAACACAACGTGCGAGCAGACATCCTATCCAAACTAGCAAGCACCAAGAGGAAAGGCGGAAACAGGTCAGTCATCCAAGAGATACTTCCCCGGTCCAGCATCGACAAGGGGCCCTCGACCCTACACGTGCACGCAATCGGGGACACCGACTGCTGGATGACGCCCGTGTACAACTACCTCACCAGGGAAGAACTTCCGGATGACCCCAAAGAAGCCAGCACCATCAGACGAAGAGCTTGCTCGTACGTCATCCTCGAAAACAAACTTTACCGAAGGGGTTTCTCCATTCCGCTACTAAAGTGCATAGAGGAGGAGATTGTCCCGCACGTATTACGAGAAATCCACGAAGGCATTAATGCCTAGCACCTGGGGGGAAGGTCCCTTGCCCGCAAGGCACTCCGGGCAGGATATTGCTGGCCAACTATGCAGCAAGACGTCAAAGAGCATGTGAAGAAATGCGGCAAATGCCAACGGCACGGGGATATGCCCCTAGCTCCCCCTAACGAGCTGAAAAGCTTGACATCCCCGTGGCCATTCGCCTGGTGGGGCCTAGACATCCTAGGACCCTTCGTGACGGGGTCTAGCCAAAACAAATACCTGATAGTGGGCGTAGATTACTTCATAAAATGGATAGAAGCAGAAGCCTTAGCGAAGATAACAACACTTAACATTCTACGCTTCTACAAGCGGAATATCCTTGCCCGTTTTGGGATTCCCCAAGCAATCGTCACGGACAATGGAACGCAATTCACGGACAAGAAGTTCCAAGACCTCGTCGCCCATCTCGGAACAAAGCAACACTTCGCTTCGGTCGAGCACCCCCAGACCAACGGGCAGGCGGAAGCAGCCAACCGTGTCATCCTTCGTGGCCTCAAACAAAGATTGGACGAAACGAAGAAGGTCTGGGTCGAGGAGCTCCACAGCGTCTTATGGGCATATCGTACTACTCCCCAGTCCACCACGGGGAGACGCCTTTCCGCTTAGCATATGGCATGGAGGCTGTTTTACCCATCGAGATCCACGTACCGTCCAGGAGGACCGAGTCACCTCTAGACGAGGAGATGAATAACGAAGCGATAAGAGAAGAGCTCGACCTCGTCGAGGAAATCCGGACGGGAGCAGCCCTCCGCGAAGCATCTCTTAAGCAAAAAATAGCAATCAGGCACAACGCCAAAGTCTTTCGACGAGAATTCGACGTGGGCAGCCTTGTCCTGCGAAGAAACCACAAGGACTCTCGCGAAGGCAAACTAGCGGCCAATTGGGAAGGGCCATACAGAGTCCGTGCCAAAACGGGAAATGGTGCATACTTCCTAGAAAACCTCAACGGGGAGGCACTCCCTCGACCATGGAACGCTGAGAAACTTAAGCAATACTACAGCTAAAGTAGCCTTAGGCTTCCTCGTACCAAGATACCACCTAGCGGTCATCATGCTCGCCCAGGTACAAGCGACACATGCACACAAAGTAGAATCCCTCTCAAACAAACAAGTCGGAACTCTGCTCGTCGGCGGTCCTCAACTGAGCACCGCCTTTGACCTAGTACCATGATTGGCAGAACCCCAGCTTGCGATGGGACGTTCACGCCGCGACCTCAGGCCTCAATCGCGACCTGAAATCCGCAACCTCGCCAGGGACTTCCCCGGCTGTTCGCCCAGTTCCCCGCACTAGCGAACTCACACGCAGCGGGCTATCTTCCAAAAGAAAGCTCCACTAACAGACACACCCTCCGACGGGCAGTCACACACGCACAGCTAAGATAAAGTACAACAATAATGTAAAGTACAACAAAAATTGTATAAATGTATCGGGCATTAAATAAAAAGGCCACAAGGGCCAAAAAACTGTGCGTATTACATAAAAAGGGGGCCATGCCCCCCCAAGACCAAATAAATTACAAGTTAATCAACGACACGCAGGCCGGACAAAACACAACAACATCAAAACGGCATGAATCCTCATCCTTCCACATGCTCGGTCGCCTCGGGCTCGGTCTCCTGCTCCTCAGCGGGCTGATCTTCGGTCTAAGCTTCGGGGGTGTCGAGAACCAGGCCTGCGGGTAAGACGATGCGGTCATCTTCCACCCGTGCAAGGTAGTGGATACCATCGGTCGAAATGTCAAGCCCGGGGTTCACCACCCGCAACTGGGCCACGACACTTTCAAAAGACTCCGATGCCACAGCAATACCATCCTCCTCGGCTTGCAGTATGCTGGCGACCAGCTCAGCCCTAGTTTTCAGCACCTTTATCTCGTCCGGTTCATCAGCACCCGGGGCACTGGCCGCCATCAGCTCCTTGTTCAAGTCCTCCGCAGCCTTCTTCTCCGCCTTCAGCCTGGTTACCTCCTCCTTCAGCTTAGTTGTCTCCTCCTCGGCCTTCCTCCTAGCCTCGCGAGCACACTTGACTTCTTCTTTAAGGGACGCCTCGGAGGCCTGGGCAGTAGTAAGTTCAGGCTCAACCACAGAGTCCCCTTCCGCATAAACAGCCGCCATTTCCAGCATCCTCACCATGGCGGAAGCATCCTGGGCCACCATCGCCCTCTTGCTCGCTCGGTCCATGCTTCCGAGGTTGAGTGACTCTGCCCGCGGGACGACCAAAGTGTTACCCTCAAAGAACCTCTGGTCGAGGACACACGGAGGGAGCTCAAACTTCCCTTTCTCGGGCGCCCGAGTCAGGTCCACGGCATCCGACGACCTTTGCCGCTTCGCTCGCCCAGCCAAAGCCAATGGAGAGTCCCGGGGAACTGGAATAGGAGAAGCAGAGGTCCCCACCACAGCTTGAGCAAGGGGAAGAGTACGGGCACCACCAACAGGACGGGCCTTAGGAGGAGCCGCTCCAGCCTTGCCCCGCGCCATGGCGTTCCTCACCACACGATCATGAGCCTGAGGCATTTCACCTGCACAAACGAAACGAACACGTTAGCAACGGGGAAGAAAAAGAAATAACAAATAAAGACTAAGTATCTAAGACTACCGAGCAACTTCATGGCATCCGCAGGAGTCTTGCACTCCAGCAGAGCCTTCACATTGATAAACCTGCGCTCGACTCTCTGGCTCCCGTCATCCTCGAAGATAGGGGCACCCTTGCTCGTCCAGCAGGTCGCAAGATCGAAGGAGTTTACCCACTTCACCAACGCCTCATAGGCCACAGCATCCTGCCCACGCAACGCGCTCGACTCAAAGACGTAGGCACTGGGCTTCTTTGAAAAGTGTTCGGGTGTCCAGCGGATAGGAAACTTATACACTCTCTCCCCGATATATTTCCCTTCCTCGGTAAGCAGCTCGTCTCCGTTCTCGTCATACTCTACTTCCCAGACGTACACGCTGTCCTGCGCAGCTTTGGACAAGGGCTCGACGATATAATACCGTCCTTTGAACGTTCGGATGGACTCCGAGAACGGCTTAAACAACTTTCGGGGCTGCTTCAAAGAGACCCATCCATACCTCTTCCCCGCCAACTGCCGCTGTAGGTTGAAAACAACAAAGAATAAAGGAAGAGTGGTCCCCAGAGCAAGGTGCTCGCACACCAACTCAAAAGCTCGTATGAAGGCCAACGAATTGGGGTGGAGCTGGGAAGGAGCCAACTTCAGGTGCTCGAACACCGACCGCTGGAAGTCGGTAAAGAGCAACCTCAACCCCAATTCCTTGAAGGCATATTCGTACATGGCGAAGCAGTCCCCGAAGTTCAAGCAGATCCGCTCGTCCAAATTAGGCATAAACACTCTCCATTCGCCCTAACATCCAACAAAGAAAGAAAAAAACCTCCCCACAAGGAGGCGACCGAGACACGCCATCTTCCTACGAGGAACCTCCCCGCGCTCAAATTCCGTTAGAAACTCCACCGGAATCTGGAAACGTTCCACCGGAAAGTTCACCAATCCACCGGAAGATGGTAAGACGCGGTGGTCACGACTCGCGACCACGACGTGGACCACCACGTGCACCGAACGTGCTACCTACTCCGACGAGATGCTTAATACATCATATGGGCAGAACCGCCGCCCACCACCAACACTCGCCAGAAATCTACCTACTGTGTCACCTAAAACTAACCCTAGCCGCATGCAATCTACCATTGACAATGAGAGGAAGTAAAACAAGCTGGAAACCAGAAAACTTGCTTGTTTTTTAGTAGAAGAGAAAGGCTGCTCGAAACTTGACACGGTGGTCGATTGCTCTGAAGACGGTACGGGCAGGAACGCTGACGACGACGAAGAAGGATCAGAAAGGAAAAAGTGCAAAATGGGACAACCTTCCCCCTTTTATACTGGGGGGCACGTGCACACACGCGCCCGTAGGTAATAATGACTGCCCACTAGCCATAATTACCTATTAACTGCTACGCAGGGCTCGATGCACACGTGGCAGCCCAACGTTTCCCATTCTGTCTGACACTTGATCTTCCCGAATACCGGGCAGCGTGGTCACGACCACAAACATCACGAGCACAAAGGGCCACGGGCACCTCGAGACAATTTTCCTCGTCTCAAAACGACGACTCTGCGTGACGAGAAGTCCTTAAGTCATCACTCCCATGCTCGGGAGCAACGACTTGGGGGGCTCCTGTTCTGGACTGGACCAATGGCTAGAATTGGCTCAATCCGCTTCTGCTCCAGAGCGGCCCAAATTGCCTAAGCCCAATCCACAGAGGGGCAAAAGTGACATTTTTGTCCCTCCACCCGGGCAAGGAACGCAACGTCCCTCCCCGGTTCCGACGCCCGTTACGCACGGCTTCCTCGCTGCCCGAAAGTCAACGGGCAGGTATCCGCAACTGCGTCTATGCCCGACATAACGGCTAGTTTATGGCACCCTGCCCGTCACAACGGCTAGTTTGGGCAGTTACCTATTCTTCGGGAAAAACGGCTAGTTTATGGCACCCTGCCCGTCACAACGGCTAGTTTGGGCAGTTACCTATTCTTCGGGAAAAACGGCTAGTTCGCCCCGAAAATAGGACCGTTGGCCACGCGCTGGGGGCTCTATATAAACCCTCTCACTTGAGAGGGTCAGGTATCACATTTTCACCCTAAGAACACAGTTTGTACTTGCCCCTTTTTCTCTGACCCTTCCTTACTTGAGCGTCGGAGTGCCTTGCAGGTACACCCCCTTCTCTCCTCATCAACAGTCCGAACACCCAGCACGTCTAACGACCATCATCCGCCGAGCACCTTGCCATCTGAAGACCAGCATGCGTGGATCTGATCGAATACTCGAGATCAATATATTTTCGGTTTAATCAGTACTCATATTCTATTAATAGTTTGATAAACGTAAGAATTTTTATAAAATATTAAATTTGCTTAAAGTTCAGAAAAAAAAATATTCTTTATATAAAATTTCAGTTTTATATTTATAAATATTAAAGATAATATATTTTGAAGAAATTTGGATTATTTATTAATAACATAATGAAAATTATATTTTTTATATTTAATTATATCTATATTGTATGTCCAGTTATCTAATATATTTTTATGTCCATTATTATATTGTTTATTATTGTTTATTGATATCAATTAATACATTTATAGTATATTTATATACATTTCTATCGATATATATATATATATCCATATATATACATTTATATATATTTATCTATTTATAGTAAAATTTAAATATATTAATGTTTATAGATATTTATATATTTATACATGATTTAAATATATTTGTATTTAATATTTCTTTGTTGTTACACCGATATAAGATATATCTTGAATCATACTAAAATATAAAACAAAGCAATTTTTTAAGTTAAAAAAATATATTCTTTATATAATAATAAGTTTTTATATTTATAAATATTAAAAATAATATATTTTAAATAAATTTTGATTATTTATTAATAACAACATGAAAATTATAATTATTTATATTTAATTATATCTATATAACTATATTTTATGTCCAGTTTTCTAATATATTTTTATGCCCATTATTATATTGTTGATTATTGTTTATTTATATCCATTAATACATTTATAGTATATTAATATACATTTATATCCATTATTATAATATATATATATATATATATATATATATATATATCCATATATATACATTTATAGTATATTTATATATTTATAGTAAATTGAAAAATATTAAAGTTTATACATATTTATATATTTATATATCATTTTTATATATTTGCATTTAATTATTATGTTGTTACACCGAAATAAGATATATCTTGAATCATACTAAAATATACTACAAAGAAATTTTTAAATTAAAAAATAGTAAAATTTTGGTCAAAGTTCAGAAAATAAGCTTTTATTTAAAAATAATGTTTATATTTATAAATACTAAAAATAATACATTTTAAAGAAATTTTTAATATTTATTTATAACAAATTTTATTTTAAAATATTATAGTTTATTGAATTCTAAGCAAATTTTATCATTTTTTATTCAAATAAAATAAAATTATATTTATTTTATTATATCTATTTTCGGTTTAATTCGTACTCATATTCCATTAATATTTTGATTAGATGTAAGAATTTTTATAAAATATAAATTTTGCTTAAAGTTCGGAAAATATATATTCTTTATATAAAAATAATGTTTTATATTTATAAATATTAAAAATAATATATCTTAAAGAAATTTTGATTATTTATTAATAACAACATGGAAATTATATTTTTTTAGTAGCTACTATTGAGTTACTTGAATATTGACTAATAACAACATGAAAATTTTGATTATTTATTAATAACAACATGGAAATTATATTTACGTTTAACCAGGACTTACTTGAATATTCTGGTTATTCATATTCGAGGCTTTTGTTTTTGTTTTCTTTTAGTAGCTACTATTGAGTTCTAACTATTAAAAATCAACACCCAACAATATAGCTTATATAACATAAAAATATATAAAGCCAAAGAAAAACATATATTGTAGATTAGCAGATCCAAGTTTACAAGATAAATACGAAAAGTTCTAAATTCAAATTCTTACATATGAAGTCAAAAGTAATTCCAAAACAAAAAAGAAAACACACATATAAAGATTGACTTAAACCAAAACATTTAATCCAGAAAAACAACTCCATCAGCTTCTATCCACTTTCACATACACGTATGGAGAAAACCACAACATACTCCAAACGAACGTATCACCACTGCAGAGGTTTTTACTCTAAGCGAATTCGTACCATCCCAATGTCATGTACTTTTCGTGGGTGCTTGGTTGATTGTTCCTTCTTGCCGTATGAACTTGACAATTGAAAATTTCATTCTTCTCAACATCGACCAGTTTGATTTCCTCTTGCATTGTTCGAAGGCATCTTTTAGCTATTGTTCTGGGAAAATGCTGTGTATAATAGTATTGAAAACAATATAAGATATACACTATTTTGCATTAAACACAATATATCATATATGAATGTTTTCTTACCATAACATTATTTGCACTGCTTTTTTTATCTGAGTCTTCCAAGTATATTGCATGGCCCCCATTGAGCACTCCTCCTTGATTTAATTTGAGAACTTTGATTTCGCAACAACTTCTTGTTTACCATCTTTAGACATCGATTTTTCCTCCAACCTCTTATTCGATCCATTTGATAGCCTTGCTTCCCGAACATCTTCATGTATACCTTCCTTAGCCACATACTTTTTGATCGATTTCTTCTTTGATCCATTTAAGACCTGTGCGCTCGCAACGGCTTTACATTTTTCTTTCCTGGCCCCTGATTCATCAACTGCTTTCTTCTCTTCATCCTTTCTTTTCCTTTGATCACCATTTACAACATTGTCTGCTTTGTCATTCATTATGTTTTTCACAATCTCAATGTTATATCTATTCTCCTCATTGTAATCAACTGGTTCTCCCTTTAAGTAATGAAAAATAACTCTTTCATTACCAGAGGAAACAACAACAAGAATTGCATTTCTTACAGCCGATGTGTTTCTGGTAATACATTTCTTGACAACTTTCTTTTTCTTTCCCTGAGTAGAAAAATAGCCAGTCTCAGCTACCAATCCTTTTATTACTTCCATGGCGTCTTCATTGCTGATGTGCAAAATTAATAAATCAAATTATTAAATAAACAATTATAATAAGCAAATATGTATGTGTAGCGAGCGATTTTTGTCGGTGACGCGACCACCTTATCACTGAAGTTTGGGTTGGTGCTACTTTCTGATTTCTTATTTATCCCATGAAGCTGGAAGGGAAAGGGAAGGTATCTAAAACTAACATTGCACGCGAATGTTTAACTGAACAAATGCTTTAAGAGATTCGGGGAGTCCAGGGTCAGGTTATACAATGGGTAGTTGCCAATTACCCATCCTATATGTGGTTTTCCACAGGATGTTAGCTTTAGGTTTCGCTTTGTAATTGATAGGGTTTATCTGCTGATGGGTTGGGAAGGTTTCATGGGAAGTATGAGTGAGTGAGTGCGATTTTGTTTGTGTTCGGGTTACTCCCGATGTTTTTGGTAAGGTACTAGACCTAAGTTTTGATTGATATAAAGGTACTGGACCTAGAGTTTTTTATTAGTATGCTCGCTAAGATTTCGCAACCTTATGTCTACGTATTCTCGTTTAAACGAAACAGAGAAATCAGAGCAATCGTAGTTCCTCCTATTCTAAGGGAGGAAAATGAGGTTTTGGTGTCTTGTTCAAAGCCCAAGATTGAAGCTAAAAGGGTATTGAGAGTGAATTTATCATCTCTAACGAGAGATTGTTGACTTTTGTGTGCCTTGATCAAAGTACAAGGTTGATGCTAAAAGGTTAATTGATTTGGCTAGGGGATTTCTTTATACAAAGCCTAAGAGGAGGCTGGATAAGACCGTGTAATACCCTGTATTATTGAAATGCTCAATGGGATATCAGATGAGTGTCTATGTGCTCTATGTTTGGTAAATTGGATTAATGAAATCCTCTAAGCGCTCTAAGTATTGTTAAGTGGGACCAATAGAGCAACTGGTGAACTCTGAAGAGATTAGTTATTTTATAAAAGAGAGTATATTATGGTAACTCTAATAATCGATCAATTGGTTGAGACGAAAAAATATCAATTAGAGATATTTTACTCTATGGATTTATATTATATAATAATGATTATGTATATATATAAGAGAAAAAAGAAGAAAAAGATAGTAAGAAGAAGAAGAAAAGAAGAAGAAGAGAAAGGAAGAGAAGAGGGAAAGAGGAAGACGAGAGAAAAGCCATGGATCGTCTTCAATGTTCATCATCTTCTTCAAACTCCTCTTCATTGCTAAGGTGGGTTCTAGTTAGAAAATTTAAGTTCTAGAATTAAGGATTTAGAACTTAGGTTAGATTTGAGAGAAAATGATTAAACAGATAAATCAATGAAATCTAACGGATGATTCGGTGAAATGCATGCCTAAATGTGTCATAACATGTTATTTTGGGTCATTGGGTGCATTAATATCATATGGGTTGAAGGTTTTGGTCATTTTTAGGTCCCAAACACGTTTTGGGAGAATTCTGGTTCGTCCAGATTCGCCAGGCGAGCTAGAGACGAGTCTGCTTCGCCAGGGATTCGCCAGGCGAAATTGGTTGGGACACCAAAACTTTGTTTTCGTATTTTCGTCATAACTTTTGATCCGTAACTCGGATTGACGCACGGTCGGAAGCGTTGGAAAGCTATTTCAATGCTATATGTGATGGTGAGGTAGAAACATGGTTATATGCCATGGATTGATAAGATAAATATGGAAAAGTGATGTATGTGTGAATATTGTAGTCCCCGTTTCCACAAAAATTCATGAATCGGGAATCCGATTGATATGGGACTTAAAGCCTTGGAAAGAGAATCCAATATGCTATTAAATGGCAATGTTAGACCATGTTTAACCAAGGATGCTTGTTATATGCCAATTATGTTATACCATGTCTATCTAGTTGTTGTGAAACATGATTAAGGGAATATGCATGCTAAAAATTTGAATTAGGAAGAGTGAGTAAACTTTACCCCAAAACAAATGGCATAGTTAAGATTGTTATAATTCTAGGTTGTAAATAGATTTGTGATAGAAACTCTGGATGGTGACGCTCGTGCATTCATTGACGAGTTCTGGCCTGGAGTAGATAACCTAGATGGCGATGCTCGGGCACTTGATGTATAACGGTGCATCCGTGACGAGTATTGGTCTAGGAGAGAGTAAACACTAGTATGGAACATGTATGAACCATTGTGATTTATGAGAAAAGGAAAGAGAGGCCTTAAGGCTAATATGGTCTTGCGATTGTCGAATACAATCACGTTTGTGTTTATGATCACGTAATCGTAACCATTTATTTGAGTTGCAGTTTCACGAGTCTCGAGCTCCTCTGAAACAAGGCATGGTACTTGGCAGGTTTGATTCCCGTGTGTAGTACGAATGGAGCCTATATATAAAGGTAAAGAGACTTGTGACGGTGTACGGGCCCTGTGAAGTGACGAATTAAGGCGATAATGTGTCCCTTAATTCCAAATCCATTTTGTATGCCAAGTAAATTACAAGGATCCATGACTCGGGTCGACTTCTAGACGTAGAAGCGGACGGGAAAAGGGGACGCCTTGGTACAGGTTATCGATTAGTGATATTTTGAGTTGATGAACTCATGACATGTTTCCATATAGTGTAAGATTGTGAGATTGTGAAATCAAAGTCATTTTCCTTCCCCTTGACTTGAGTTAGGATTGGTTAGAACCTTGTAAATCCGAGAGAATCCATAGGATAGGGAACTCACTGAGATTTGATGTATCTCACCCCACTATTGTTGATTATTTTCAGGTATTGAGTACAAGTTTGATTTACAAGTGGAGCTATGCTTGGATGTTTCAAGAGAAGCTTAGTTGAGCTTATTTTCCGCTGTTTATTTGTAGTATACAATTGAGGATATTGTATATTGCTCTTAGATTTTATATTTTTGGCTAATTTCCATATCTTGTACCATAGTTTGTATTATGTTTTAAAATGGTCAAGTATGTGAATTATGCCATTAGGCTCTTATGATGGTGTCAGTACCAAATAAAATGCTTGTATTGTATTATTCTAGATATATATTATACAGGGCATTACAGTTGGTATCAGAGCAGGTCGTATCCTCGACCTAGCCTTGAAACATCATAAGTAAATCTATTCCTGCCTCTTAAGTGTGTCTTGCCATTATGAAACTTAATATCATACTATGTAGTGTTGGGCCTGATCAACCTAATACTATGTATGTGATAGGTAGAATCATGGTTGAGCGACCACGAGGACTCCGTAGTGTTGTCGGAACTTGTGTTGTGATGGTAGGCTCAAGCCAAGAGTTAGTAGTGAAGAGTTTTGGTCAGCTCAGTAAGGTTTTAGTGGAAGTTGTGCTTCGGGTAGCATGTAATTAAAGAGTAATGTGTTGTTCAAACAATCCTTTGGAAAGGAAGGAGTTTGAAAGTTAAGGATTTCTATTGGACGATTGGTTAAGATATTGAGGAATATGTAGAATCACTAGTAGAGCTAGATTGACCACTGTTATAGATAAGAATTTCAAGTAATCTCATTCCGTAGAAAATAAAAGTTGTTTTATGGAACGTGTGACGTAAGGTCCGGAAGTGAGATAGGTATTGGTGTTTCAGTTTCTAAGGTTACTATGGTATCTTAAATGGACGAGAGTACTTTAAGGAGGGTGCTCAGAACAATATCTTCCGACTGGTTAAAAGTTGAAAGTTAAGGAAGTTCAGCTTTTATGGGAACTAAAAGTAGTAGAGAAGTGTGAGAAGGAACACAAGAATGTGTTTACGTGCTTCAAGTGAAACAAGTATGTGCCGGACGAAGAGCGGGTGATGAATTGAGTATATTCAGTTATGTAGAGAGATTAAGTTCGAGATATTACATCGATATTTTCTGTATTCGATGAGAGATCAATTTGGAATTTGAAAATGTTTTGGTTTGGAAAAGTTGGATTTTGAGGTGTGGAAACCGTGAAAAACGCAGCAGAAAATTCTGCTTCTGGTGTGATTCGCCAGGCGAATCAAGAATCGCCAGGCGAATGGGATCTCGCTGCTGGTTCGCCAGGAGAAGTGTTGGCGAAGAGGAATTCGCCAGGCGAATTACTTAGTCGCCAAGCAAAAATGAAGAAACAGAACATGTGTAGCTACTGGAACTTTTGGCTTTTTATGAAATGAGGATTCGCCTCAGGTTTACCGGGCGAAGTACTGGCGAAGTGGTATTCGCCAGGCGAAATCCTTGCTCGCCAGGCGAATCTGGTTGTTTCCAATAATTTTCCTTTCTTCATAAATTCATATCTTTTGACTCGGGTGTCCGATTTAAGCGTTCTTTATATCGATATGAAGCTATGAAAGTGTTCTATGCTGTGGAAAGTGAAAATATTATTCATGAGGTGGATTTTATTCGATTATGTGGAATAAATGGTATTAACAATATGTTATGAGAGAGTTACACCTTGGTATTAAGAACGAGTGTAGTGGTAGCACCTTGATCAGAAGAGTACGTGATGGATTCTTATTCTTGAGACAAGTGTGAAGGGACGTACCTTGTGAAGAGTGAGTATTGGATTTTAGGAAGTAAGTGTGCGGTAAACAACGAGAAGCAAATCAAGATTTATTACGGACTAAGTGTAAATCATGGAATGATTTATACTAGATTGGTTTTGTAAATAGTTGATGAGAATTGTCGGTTGCGAATCTTCCATTAAGTGATTTGGTAAGTGGAATGCGCAATGGATAGTGAAGGGTAAGAAATCCCGGTTAATGTGTGCGAAGTGATGGAAAGGTTCTTCAAGAGGATGCATTGCCCCGATTTATTTTTTAGTATAGAGAAACTTCTATATTTGTGAATAATCGGAATATTCGGAATCTACCTTTTGTTGAACTAAGAACGTTGTTATTTTAATTCTCCAAGGAAAATTAAGTGAGAGAACAAGGTTGTATACCGACATGATATGTCCATCGCTTTTGTAGTATGGTTTTCTGGTTGTGTGTTGGATTTTGCTTATGGACGAATTAAGTATGAGTTGTGCCTAAAATCTTCGAATGTCGTCATTATTTGACTTCCCGCTAGTGTGGTTGTATGAGTAGAAAATGAACTACCCCACTGAAGTTGGTGGTGTGACCGCGTCAGAATTGGAATTTTACCTTGTCACTTGGTTGGAGTGTGTCGTCTGAATGTTTTGACTTTGTCGATTTTACCTTGAGTGGAATCATGGTTGGTGAATTGTTATACAAGTTAAAAGACCACGAGTTGAGAATGATATTGTGGGTTAGAACAAACCGAATTGATGGTTTTGAGTAGGGAGGGCCTTTGAATTAAAAGGAATTGGTTTTCAGTTTCTGCAGCAGTGTTAACCTATTAACACAGTGTGGTTAACCGATTAACACGTGCATGAAAGGTGCTTTACGTTGAATTTTGGGGAGTTAACTGATTGACCTCAGATGGGTAATCGATTAACATGTGTGTAAATTGTAAAATCCCTTAAGAACCGCCGTCTGTGTTTTGGTTACCTTATATTGCTCCGAGTGGAGAGTGTTGTGTGAATGGAAAACAAGACTATAAGTAAATGAAAGACGAAATTGCATTTTGAACTTGTGACTTTTGGAAAGGCGTCGCATAGTTGACCATTTGTTTAGACGACGAGGGAGTTTAACTTTTGGAGAAAATAATCTCGTGAATTGTGTTGAGTAGGAGAAAGTCTTAAGTATATTGTTATCCCTACTAATGAGAGTCTTAAGGACGAAGTTAGAAAATATTCTCGAAGTGTTGATCTTGTAAAGATCGTTTCGGTAATTTAATTTATGGTGTTATTAAGATATGAGCAGTTGGTCAGAGTTAGTAAGTGCTATCTTCTGTGAGTTCATGGTATTGGACTTAGACTCCGTGAGAGTGGTACCAGTTGCGGGCAGTTATGTTTTACCAAGAGAATGAATGTGGGGGTTATCCTTCCAAGTAATAGTAAGAATTTGATGTTCTGAAGTTAAGTATGTAACTGGGAATAGGTTATGAAATGGAACGAATGAGAAAAGTGGATTCAATTGAGAAACGTGGCATGGTCTTCGATAGTGTGGGTGTATGTGGAGTGTTGTATGTAAATTGGTGAGTAGTATGGAAACTCACAGTTGTACCTTGGGTGGTTAAAGTTTTGATAAGTGGTGATTCGCGTTTGAATGAAGTTTTGTAATGGTGTTACATGGGATTGGTTGAGATCTCGAATCAGCAAGGAACCTTGAGTAAGTCAGAAAACCGGAAGAATAATTGATATGGAATGTGGTAACTAGAGACGGAAATTGTTAAACTACTTTTGGATGAATTATTCGAGTTTTGAATGAATTTGGAGTAGCGTAACTCCTGTACTTGTATCATCTGGGGAATATTGGAAAGATGTTATGATATTGTGTGTTGGCAAAGGAATTATTCTACCATAGGACGTCAGTAAGTTCTTGTACCGTTGGTTAGTAGGGATCCAAGGGGATAAGTGTGTTTCTCCGTGGAATGTTAGCTAATTAGTAGTGTTTAAGAATTCGTGGTGTTCCCTTGTTGGTTTTGGATTAAGCAGTGGATGGTGACAGATGAAAGGGTTAAGCCAGAATAATAAGGATTAGAAGGATTGTTACTTGTAAGTATGGAAATAAGGAGATTTTGTGTTAAGTGTGTTACCGTTGGTGTGGCATGAAAGAAAGGAAATATCGGATTGAACGAGTACAGTGTGCAGCATCAGACCATATGGAACTGGTAAAAGAAGTTGTTTGACAATCTATGAAGTGGGTTTGAACGTTAAAGGAATTATGGTTTTGTGTGGTTACTCGGTAGGAGGGTATAGAATGGTATATTTCTTCCGAAGTTAAGATATGACCAAGTGTTTAGTATGAAGGAACGAAGGATTTTGAGGAAAAACAAAGTTAGAAGTTAACCCAATATTGGAACATGAGTATGACTAAGGACACGAAGTTTGATAAATTGGGAAAATAAGGATTTTGAATTGTGAAGTCAAGTTGGAATTGATTACGTCAGAAGTTCTAATGGAAGTAAAGTTAAGTATGGATCTAAGACGGGGATATAAGTTGCAGTTGTTGCCGAGTAGAGGAAATTCGGGGACGAATTTCAATTTAAGGGGGGAGAGTGTAATACCCCGTATTATTGAAATGCTCAATGGGATATCAGATGAGTGTCTATGTGCTCTATCTTTGGTAAATTGGATTAATGAAATCCTCTAAGCACTCTAAGTATTGTTAAGTGGGACCAATAGAGCAACTGATGAACTCTGAAGAGATCACTTATTTTATTAAAGAGAGTATATTATGGTAACTCTAATAACTGATCAATTGGTTGAGACGACAAAATATCAATTGGAGATATTTTACTCTATGGATTTATATTATATAATAATGATAATGTATATATATAAGAGAAAAAGAAGAAAAAGATAGTAAGAAGAAGAAGAAACGAAGAAGAAGAGAAAGGAAGAGAAGAGGGAAAGAGGAAGAAGAGAGAAAAGCCATGGATCGTCTTCAATGTTCATCATCTTCTTCAAACTCCTCTTCATTGCTAAGGTGGGTTCTAGTTAGAAACTCTAAGTTCTAGAATTAAGGATTTAGAACTTAGGTTAGATTTGAGAGAAAATAATTAAACGGATAAATCAATGAAATCTAATGGATGATTCGATGAAATGCATGCCTAAATGTGTCATAACATGTTATTTTGGGTCATTGGGTGCATTAATATCATATGGGTTGAAGGTTTTGGTCATTTTTAGGTCCCAAACACGTTTTGGGAGAATTCTGGTTCGTCCAGATTCGCCAGGCAAGCTAGAGGCGAGTCTGCTTCGCCAGGGATTCGCCGGGCGAAATTGGCTGGGACAACAAAACTTTGTTTTCGTATTTTCGTCATAACATTTGATCCGTAACTCAGATTGACGCACGGTCGGAAGCGTTGGAAAACTATTTCAATGCTCTATGTGATGGTGAGGTAGAAACATGGGTATATGCCATGGATTGATAAGATAAATATGGAAAAGTGATGTATGTGTGAATATTGTAGTCCCCATTTCCACAAAAATTCATGAATTGGGAATCTGATTGATACGGGACTTGAAGCCTTGGAAAGAGAATCCAATGTACTATTGTCATACCCAAATTTTGACCACTAAAATTTCCCATCATTGTGAAAATCATCATCACAATATGGATGAACCATTAGTCTCCCCAAAGATGGGTGAGCATCCACTACAATCAAAATTAGGGTTTCAAGCCCTCTCAGAGTTCTTAGACAAAGGATCAATCAAGAAATGACATGATCTTCAATATTTCTAGCCTCTCAAACATCCACAATGGATCAAAAGGACTCCCACTTCAAGGATTAAGCACAAGGTTGCTCCCTTCTAGGTGGATCAAGCCTCAAGATCGCTAGTGTCACCAAATTAGGGTTTGGTCGACCAGGGCCTCCAGATGGAAATTTTCCTCTGGGGATGAGCCAATGCTTTAAAGCATAACCTATGATGCTCCAAGGGACATCATGAACCCAATCATCAAGTCAATTTTGCCTTAGGGGATGCATACATAAAAAATCAAGAATTAGGGTTTCTTGACCTAATTCACCCCTAAGTTGACTTTTGGGACAAATCATGAGCCAAGACCTCAAGACATGATTTAAGGGTCTCTAACATACCACATTAATCCATTTGTAACAATGGATTGATCCAAGAAGCTTGAGCAACAAGTCTCAATTTCATCAGAGCCACAATTAGGGTTTCACGAGAAAAGTCAACTGTAGCTTTGACTTTTGACCAGGACATGCTCCCAAGCCCTAAGACATGATTCAATATACCCTATAACAGCCATGGAACATGTCCATCAAGTTTGATTTAGGTCAAGGACATGATTTCCTAAAGGATTGCACAATTTGGAATTCATCTGATAAAAAGTCAACTGTGCACAAAAGTCAACTTTGATTTTTTGAGATTTTTCACAAAAATAGGTTTTTAACCCTAAAATGATGTTAAAGTATGATTTGAATCATCATTCATCAAGAAAAATCAAAGAAAGTGGGATAACTTGTAAAAGGGGTAACCATAAAAACTTAGAAAATTTTCTAAGTTATGAACAAAGTGGCAAGGGTACCAACTTTGGAGGATCATAACTCCTAAACCACAAAGCCATTTTCCCCATCCAAAGCTTGATTTGTAGATCTCATGGCCCTCTTCAAAAACTTCAACTAGACCTCATTCCAATTCTTCATGGATTTTGAGTTATGGATTGATCAAAATCACAAAAAGTGAAAATGTCACTTTTTTCCAACACTTAGTGAAATTTTCACTAAGTCAGAATTTGCCTTCACTTTTTTCCAAATGTAGGGACATTTTTCACAGGGATCAAAAAAGTATCAAAACCAAATATGATCAAATAGTTGTTGTATCATATAAGGGCTTTCCAAAATGGCCAAGAACATCACCAAATTCAATTTGAGCTAAGAGTTATGGTAGTGGCAAAATGCCTTGCTGAAAACTGCCAAGGCAAGGCAGAATTTCGTATTTTTGCTCGATTTGCCAAAATCATCCAATTTCAAGCCTTGTCATCATCTTGGACACATCTGAGGATCAAATCTAAAGGGGACAATCACTGAGCCAAGCCTCCAAAGTCCTTGGAACAAGAAGTAGCATGCCAAACCTAGAATTGCCTAAAAGAGGGACAAGACTCCAATTTTGGATTGGAGAATTTAATAGATGTTTAGAGGTGGCATGGACTGACACATTTGCAACTAAATTCAGTCAAGATTCCTCCAACAAGTAGAGAACCAAAGCTCTGTGCTCTAACCTCTAGTCAATGGCTAGAGGAGACTTGAATTTTCATTTGCCAACATTGGCCAAACCTCTGCTGCAGTTGCCATTCACTATTGATCCCAAAACAAACTTGCTCTACTATAAATAGAGCTCATTTGTGCTCAGTTTGAGTACACCAAAGCCATCAAACAGATGCTTTCCTCAAAATCCCTTTCTCTTGGCAAAAATGCCTTCTTTAGCAAGGTAACTATGAGTTTTTGAGTTAGAGAGCATTTCCATCACAACTCATGATCCTAACATCTCATAAACATCATATGTAGGTGATACAAACTCTCACAAGTGACCTGTAATCACAAAATCACAAAGTCACCTCTCAAAACCTCAAAATAGGCTTTTTGTGCATTTTTCAAGCCATGTCTTGATTCAGTCACTTTCCAAACTAGATAAAACCTCAAACACACTCCAAATATCATCCTTGAGCTTTCCCAAATGGTTCCCCCCATCTGGAGCACCATTTGAGAGAGTTGCCATTTTGGTCACTTTTAACCCCTTTTGCAAGAAAGGGCCAATTTGTGTTTTTGCAGGTACCAGCTGATTCCAATCATCCTAAAAACTTCTAAGAGATCATTTGAGTTTGTCTAAAGCATCAAATCATTTCTGGAACAAGAGGCTTGACAAATTGCGCAAAAACTCCAAAAAGCTCAAAAAGAGGTAAGTCTCATGACTTGAACTTTCCAAAATATGCAATGCTTTGAAGTCCACTGATCATGCACACCTCATACATGTTAAATATGTTGTGTTTGAACCAATTGATCATGTAATTCATGCCTGTATCAAAGTGTAGCATAGAAAATGCAATTATAGGCCTTTTTCAAAACCACTTTCGGGTTTTGAGGAGGGAGTGTGATCTGAAAAAATTACCACCATCATTGGCTTCCTTGTGAAATTTTGGTCCAGATACATATAAATTTTGTCTCAAACCATTAAGAATTGAGAAAGTTATGAGCTTCACGTTTCTGAGGCAAAACTTGCCTTGCCTTGCCTTGGGCCAGGCCTAAAACCAAGGCATGACTTGTATGTTTGTGGTTTCACTTCAAATAATGGATGTATCACCACCCCAGTGGTAAGGCGCGCGCCTTGTGACCTTCAGGTCGTGGGTTCAAACCCCACCCAAGCCATTTTGTGTTTTTTCACATTTTTTCTATTTTTCCAATATTTTTATGTTTTATTAATTAATTGGAAAATTAATAACTCTTTCAATTTTAATTATTTTTTATTGGTTCTTTTTGCAAAAAATCACAAAAATATTGAAATATTTTATTCCATTAAAAAATTAGACTTATATTATTTATTTAATATAATTATTATTTTTGTGAATAAATTCCTTTTTAATTGTTTTTAAACATTTAAAATTGAATATTTACTTTGAAAAATCAAGACCAAATGAGTTTTAATATCTCTTGTGATTAAAACTTCATTTTTCAAACCTTAAACAAAAATTACAAGTGGTTTATTCAAATTCATTTGGTATTTTTCATTGATTTTCTTTTAATATTTTCTTTTAAAAGAATAACAAATTAAGGTTTATTTGATTTTCACCCTCATCAATCATTTTCAAACACCTTAGTCCTCTAATAGAGTGTAAGACCCAACCCTTTGTAAATACAAAACAATTTTGGGCCTCACTTATTGTATAAGTCCCGTTGTATTTCAAAAGTTCGGCGCGATCGTCGCCCGTTTAAAAATAAACCATTTGGGCCTCTCCTCGAGCTATAAGACCCATTCAAAACTTTTGGGCCTCTATTAGAGTGTAAGACCCCACCACTTTTGAAAACCAAACCATTTTGGGCCTCAGTCATTGTATAAGACCCACTGCGTTTTCAAAATCTCGGCGCGATCGCCATTTCAAAACGAAAAATCATCTGGGCCTACCCTAGTGTTATAAGCCCCACTCTTTTTCTTTAAAACCTTTTGGGCCTCTATTAGAGTGTAAGACCCAACCCCTTTGTACAGAAAACCTTTTTTGGGCCTCAATCACTTGTATAAGTCCCTCTGTACAAAACGACAGTGTGATCACTGATAAACCTTGGGCCTCTCCTTGAGCTATAAGCCCCAACATCTTTTCAAAATACTTTCTCCTTTAATTTTGAATATACTATTGTTTTCAATCTTTCTTTGTTGAACAACTAACCAAACAACATGGAAGCTCTACAACCGAGTAAGTGTTTATACGCTTTTTTTATCCGCTTTCATATACATATAACTGTATTGTGGGACTGTTTCACTGTAAGTCTTCTTTCATAAACTCATATCGACTGTGTAATACTAGTATAGATATTTAGAGTTTCCCCGACAACTCCGTCTAGCACTAAGCCCTGTTGATCACTCTTAAATAGATAAAACTAGATCCCCATAGGAATACCAGATACAGTCTTCCCTCCTCTTGGGGTTAAACAATATGGAGACGTGAAAGGCACCATTCTCGGTGAACCCTTTCACAGACTGTCACCCTTAGAAATTATCAAGAAACTCTACTCCCCAAAGATGATCTTTTCTCCGTGAATGGCATCTCTTGAGTTTCTTCCAAATTCTCAAACTTTCTTGGCTTGATCTATTCTCTGTGAATAGCCTGTCTTGAATTTCTCGGGGTTTAGGGACCCACAGGCTTCTTAGAAGCATCCCCGCCTCCTCTTGGGCATTGTACAAGGACCCGTCGGCTTCTTAGAAGTATTCACAGCCTCCTCTTAGGCTTCGTATAAATGATTTCTTCCTCCGGGAATGATAGCCTCGTCTTGGGCTTCGTACAAATTGTCCCTCGGCTTCTTAAAAGATTCCAGCCTCCTCTTGGGCTTCGTACAAATTGTCCCGACGACCTCTTAGAGGTATAGGAACATAAATTAGTCATCTTAATAGAACAGTCTTTCAAAGAGTCTAGATCCTGCTGTTTCTTAAACATAGTACAAAAGATGAAACTCTAGACTTGGACAGTCTGACTTCCTGAGTCTCAAAGACATTCTCAAGTCCCTTTCAAAACTAGGAGATGAAACCCGTAGACTCGGACAGTCTCAATACCCTTTGGATTTACCCTTTCCTTAAAGAACAGGAAATATCCCTGATCCTCGAATCAAAATCCCTGAGTGCAAACATTACTCATATAAGAACTGAGTTTCTCTTTAAATCAGCATATTGGACATGTCACTCAACTGAAATAGTACTCCTTTTAGCCTCCATCTCGGGCTTCGTACGAGATACAAAAAGAATCTCTTGTTGAGTCAATCTCTCTTTTAGCCTCCATCTCGGGCTTCGTACGAGATACAAAAACACTCTCTTGTTGAGTCATCCCTTTTAACCTCTCTCTCGGGCTTTATACGAGATACAAAGCACTCTCTTGTTGAGTATAAAAGACTCCCTTGTTGAGTCAACCCTTTTTAGCCTCTCTCTCGGGCTTCGTACGAGACACACAAAATCACCCTCTTATTGGGTCGATAGCCTCCTCTTAGGCTTTGTATAAGGAAACCCCGGTTGAGTCAATCAACCTTTTAGCATCAAAACTGTGCCTCGTTCACAGGATACAAACATCAACAACTCCCTTCATTTAACTGCTGTAAGCGGCAAGCCTCTGGATTATTTACATCCACGCCACTGTCCCTCTTTTAGCATGAGAAATTCCTAAGGAAATATGGCATTGCTCTACACTGAGTTAAAGTCTTCTCCTTCAGGTTAAAACCCCCTATAAAGGAAATTATGGCATTGCTAGGATTCGCATATCCCGGTTAAAGTAATCCTCCTTTATAGTCAGTCACTCAACAGTTATGACAAACGAAACCCCTTTAGAGATGACAAATTCTCTCTAAAGACAAGACCTTTTAGCTTCACATCTTGGGCTTCAAACAAGATACAAATAGACCCTTCAGCTTCACATCTTGGGCTTTGGAAAAGATATAAACCACCTTTTTAGCTTCACGTCTTGGGCTTTGAACAAGACACCAAAACACCATTTCCTCCCATAGAATAGGAGGAACTACGATCGCTCTGATTTCCCTGTTTCGGTAAAAGGGAATACGTAGGCATAAGATTGAAAGAAAAATCTTAGCAAGCACACTAAACAAAAACCCAAATCCCGTACCTTCACCCATCAATCGAAAAAGCATCAGTCCTAACAAAATTCCCCATGAACATTCCCGGTGTTTCAAATAAAGTAAGAAGAAAGAGGCCCCATTACCATATAGCATCCGTAACATAGCAGAACGCTGTTTAAACTCAGTATGCAAGTAGGGTTAGTTAGAGATATCTATTTCCCTTCCTTCATCAGCTTCAACGGGATAAAAAATGAATCAACCTATAGTAACCCCAAAGAGCGACAGTGCTTAAGAAACACGTCCAGTTTCGCTCGCTACAGAAAAGTGGCGCCCACCGTGGGGCCCATCTCGTTCTTTCTTACAACTTTAATCCTTTGACCAGTCATTTTCATGGCGGTGGCCGCCACAGAAAAGTGGCGCCCACCGTGGGGCCCTTGCTTTCTTTCTTTGCGATTTTGCTGGGATATGACTTTTTGTTGACTTCACTAGGATCTTAGGTCAAAAACCTTTAAATTGGGAAGGAACCACAGAATGGCAACTCTTCTGGGGAGCCATTTTCTATCAGGAACATAGGATTAATAGCTCTTTAAAGTCTAGGACTTTAGGACAAATATATATACTGCTTTTCCTAATTGATATACGTATTTAGTTTTCTGCTAATGGGAATGCGTGTGATGCCGCATGTGGAAATATTGAGTATACACCTAGGAAAAACCCCTTTAGTGGTGCGGAAGCTATCGGAAATGGTTGTCACACGATACCACCCTCTTCTGAGGACTCTTCGAAAAAACATCACCTAGCACGGTTCCCGGCCCGCTGGTGTTTTTCTCGACAAGAGTTGATGATGTTGAGAGACAGGTACAAAAATCACTAGTAAAACTTTGGGATGGGTAGAGCCTTGACTTCATGACAACGACCCTTGACCCCATGTTTTTTCTATGTTTTTGTGTGCTGCATTCATGCATTCATTTTAAAAACATTAAAACAAAGAAAAACTTCTCTTCCAGTCTCTCTTTTTTCAAATTAAACTAAGACAATGATTGCAAATGTCAGAGAAAAAGATTGCACCCATGGATTTCGGTAGAAGGAGAACTCATAAGTATACCTTCAAGGTTCCAAAACTAGAGGATTTGAGAGGTTTGGCGAGAGTGATCACGAACCAAGAGGCTTTCAGAGCCAAGTATGGAGGTTTGCTATCTCTATTAAGAGTTCAAGTAATTGAAAGAATCATGGATGCACTCGTTCAGTTTTACGATCCGGTTTATCACTGTTTCACATTCCCGGATTATCAGCTCGCACCAACGCTGGAGGAATATTCTCATCTGATTGATTTACACATCACTGATCGAGCTCCTTTTTCTGGACTGGAAGAAATTCCAAAAGATCAGACCATTGCAAGAGCAATTTATTTGGACGAGTCAAAGGTCAAGACTCACATGACCACTAAGGGTGGCATACAAGTTTTGCCGGCCCAGTTCTTGACAAAGAAGGCCCTGTACTTCGCTAGTATAGGGAATGTGACTGCTTTTGAAAGCATCTTTGTTTTACTCACCTACTAGTTATTCTTGTTTCCCAACTGATGCGTTGTATTCGCAAGTGCACGAATCGCGTCAGAGTAATATAAAAAGTTATCGTATCCACAGAGACCAAATGTCGATCTAATGATTTCCGTTTGTTACAGTGCTTATCTAAGGCAGTTCAATTCAGGGTTTACTAATGCAGAGGAAAATAAATAAAAGTAAATGACGAGGTAATAAAATTCAGACAAAATAATAGGCTTGAATGTAATTCTCATAACCGATAATATTTCTATATTCATCAACAGAACTACTTACGGGCAATATCTTCTATTTTAAGAAAAGAATTCAATTTAACAGGAACTGTCGCTTTTGCGTAGTCAGAACCAAGTTTACCCTCTAAACTAACCCCGTTATTGTCACTTATAAAAAGGCGCGCATTGCGTTAGAGTCCTGGAAAACTTACTTTTAAGAAATGCAAATTCTAAACTAAACAAAAAAGTATTTTGACCTGAAATCTCTAAACTAAAGAGGTTCAAAATGAACCAGATTCTAATCCCACTAACGCGTCCTAAAATAGTTTTAAAATCTCTTTTCTAAAGTGTTAAAAATCCCTACTCAACTGAGCAAAGCGCTTTCGCTGTATTTGATCAGTTGAGAACTAAACAAGTTCACAAATGGTTGGACGGCTTTCGATCTTACCCAACATTGCTTTTAAGTACAGAAAACTTGTGTTAAAGATTAAAACAACCCTTAAGTATTTCTATTAACATATAGACGTATTACGGTGATTATGGTCTTTACATTCTTACCTATCTAAAACTTAGCCAGCCATGGTAGTTATAACAGTCATATTAATTCTTATCATGTATGGAATTAAGTCTTTTGAAAAGTAAAGTTTTGAAAAGTAAGGCAAGACAATAAATAAACAAAATAAAGAAAGTGCAAGAAATAAATGAAAGTAAATGCGATTAAAATAAAACTTGCTCCAAAGCGGAGTCTTTAAATTTGGTACAATGCACGGAAAATAAAATGCTGGCAGGATTACTTCTACCAAAGTGCTCCAACTTGATTACAAACACTCCAAGACTTGATTACAAACTCGATCACACACAGTGCAATAACTCCTCGATGTGAGAAGATTACCGCTTTACAAGAGGGAAATTTATGCCTAGGATGAAGTAAACTAAGATTGGATGATCCTAAAATTCGAGTTCTGAGAGTATTTATAGGCAAAGTTGGCATGGTGCAAAGACAAAAGTGACCTTGGCTTGAAAAATGGGCGGGAACTAGTTTTGCCTTGTCGCGCCCGCGACAGGCCTACCGCGCCCGCGACATGAAGAAAACGGCGAAGGTGAGTGCTGATCGTGGGAACGTGGCAGTTGAGTCGTGGAGATCATGGGACACGTCGTCGCCTACCCTGGGACGCCCGCGACAAGAGAAGCGACAAGAGTAAATTGCTGCCAAACTTGAATTCTAGCTCCTTTTGCATCCTTTTTCGTCTGGGACCTCGATTTATTGAAAACCTGAAAACAAAGGAAAACATAACAATAACAAAGCAAAAATAATAGAAAAAACTAATATGCATGTGAAATCAGAGTCGAAAATACAGTATAATTTAGTGTCATCAAATTCTCGCACACTTAGACCTTTGCTTGTCCTCAGGCAAAACATTTAAAGCTCATAGAAAAATCAGTGTCGATCGATGAATTTTGGGCGAAATGGGCTTCTAAGTCCGAGTCTGGATGCAGTGGTCAGTACTAACTGAGTGAACCAAGGGCATCGTGATGACACTAATCCGCAAATACGGACATAAACTTCGCTCCTATACCAATCAACCCATTATATCCCGCAATACTTAGGCCTTCCTTTTCCATCTCTTTTGAGTCCTTTTCATTCAAGCGCAATCACATTAAGCCCGTTTTCCGCACATGCTTCATGGTAGAGTGACCTGTTAGTGATTCTGATCTTTTCATACCGGATTTCTGGCACAAGGAACTGTGTAAAATCCTTTTATTCCTCTCAAGTGCAGTTGTGGGGGATCGGATCGTAATCCGCCTTACCGAGTTCAGCGCCAGATACCTCTGAACCAACTGAAATGAGCAAGCTAAACATCTTATTACTTTTTTTTTTTTGAATGCACTCAGATCAGTCACTTATATTCGTCGGTCTCCTACTTAGAACATGTTTAGGCCGGAGCTGATTGCTGAAATAAACTACTAAGGATGATTTTGAAATGAAATTAGGGCCATGGTACATGGGGTTTCAGGTGTGATTCTTATATTTACGAAGTTCATGGTGTAAGGACGATACTGATGTTTCGAAGGTTCTCCCAAGTCACCCATCCTAACCCGAACCTGTCTTAAAGTCCAGAAATTTTCAGAACAACACTTTTTTCTAGAAATTTTTTTTTTTTTTTTTTGGGGTTTAAAATATGTGGGAAAAAATGAAGGTGAACCAAAAAATATACTTATACTAATGACTCTTCAAACACATGCATTTTCTAAAACAGAAACAAAAGTAAATAACTGAAGGGAAATAAAAATAAACTACTAAAACGACGGAAATAAAAACGATAAAATCTCCTCCCACACTTAAATCAAACATTGTCCTCAATGTTTCGAAGTAAGCTAAGGAGGAGGGAACCTGGCAAAACTAGTGAGGACCGCTGGTGCCCTCGCCGCCCTGTGCTGAACGCTCGGAACGACGGGATCTGCTACGGTGATGGTCTCGCTGGTCCATCCTAGCCTGCAATTCTATCTGAGCAGCTTTCACCTCATGAAGGTTACCTAAGATGGAACCCTGAGTGGCCTCCATAAGCTGAAAGTGATGATGGTTATATTGCTGTTGACGGGACTGCTCATTGGTGATCGCAAGCAGAGTACGGGAGATGGTCTCGTAAGATTGGTCTGCTCGCCGCTGGGACTCTTGCATAAAGCTCATCTGGTCCGCCATCTGTTGCTGAATGGAAAAGAGTAGGTCTTCATGCCATGCTTCTCTATCCATATGGTCTCGCCACATCTCCTACGTAATATAAAATCCGGGAGCAGCTCCTGCAAAAGTGTTAGAAGAAGATGGTGCGGTGTGTGATTGTGTAGGGCGAGGGGGGGACACATGCTCTCTATGGTCATACTCATCATCTGTGTTGGGCCCCTCATTGTCATGGACATTAGGAGGAATTGGACCTAGAAAAGGTGGGGCAGTAAGGTCATAGATCCAGTTCCTCTCGAATCGTACATCTGTACATCTACTGCACGACATAACAATTGATTCGACGGCTACCCCGTGAATCATCAACTCATAACCACCAGCCCTCCTCGATCGGCACAATTTCATGTCTTTCAGAAATTTTAAATTAATTGTGCGAGGGGGTAGTGGTTCCAAAGTAGCTATCTCATCATTCAAATTTAGTGCCCGAGCAATAGACGTAATCAATCCGCCAAAAACTATCGGTCCACCCTTATTTACCGTTAAGCACATGTGGGCGATCATAAATGGAACCGGATTGATTCTTACATTTGTGAGGCATCCTCGCAAGAACAAAAGTTCTTTGCTATTAACTTTGTTTTGATTCTCCCGGCCAAAAATAGAGCATGCCAAAAGATATCTGAAAATTCTGATAGCCGGGTTATGAATGGTCGAGGTGAGTATTCCCTTAAAGGAATCAACAATAGTATCTGACAACCTGCGCCAGAAGGCGAATATCTCAACTGACCATTCAGCATCTGAAGGAGCCTCACAAACAGCACCCTCCCCATGAGGGAATCCCAATAGACCTGCTAGTTCATCGGTACTGAACTGATACTCAACAGCAAACAGTCTAAAATGCACGGTACCGACTGTGCTAGCAGTGTCGGGACGAACGGTATAAACCAATGAACTCAAAAACTCAACCGTCATCCTCTCATAGGTGGGTTCTTTTGTGGTGAAAATAGTGTCTAAACCTACAAAGTCTAACATATGGAAAACGCTATGATGAATCCCTAAAGCGTGCAAGCAAGTATCGTCGACATACCTCGTCGAGAGAATTTCTCGATCCTGAAGCTTTTGAAGTTTCCGCCTCTGCCTATTCCCGGATTGTCCTTCCCGAAGAATGACTCCATTAAACTCCATTGATGAAGATGGTGAAGAGGGTGGAAGAAAAGTGGTATGATAAAGGTTGGATTTTTTTGGGTTTTTGTTGATGGAAATTGAAATGGAAAGTTAAGAGATGATTGGTGAATGCTAGAGATATGAATTTCAATGGGGTTTTATAGGGATTTTTCGGAGGGAAAAATGGGTTTGAAAAGGTTGGAGCTTCAAAAATGGTGGAAATGGAGGTTCTGTCCCGATTTTACAAGGACGCTGCCGCGGGCGCGACGAGAGCAAATCCACTGATGGGCCTCAATTTGACTTTTTGAATGGGCTTTTTGTCCTTCATTTGGCCTTCGGGGGTCTTTTTAGCATTCCATATGTCCTAAAAATGTAGTTTTGCACAAAATTTTCACAAGCATATATATTTTTTATAATAAATTTTTTTTATATATTTTGTCAAAGAAAAAAAAAAGAAAAGAAAATATTAGCATATAAACATAAAAAACTCAAACCTTAATATAAATCAGAAATATATCAAATGCAAATAGTAGGAAATATGTCTGGGTGATACTGAAAGTAAATTAATGCATAAGAAATATAGTAAATAATACGAAAATGGAAATCAAGATGTCTGGTCATCTCCACGGAGTCTTGCTATCTCACGACGGAGCTCCGCCATGTCTTCATACAGCACATCGTACTCAGTAGCATGGGTCAAGTATCAGACACTGGGCTCTATGCCCAAAGCTTCCATGCAATCACTGTCTGGGTAGCGAGTGGGTGCCATAGGTCTGACTGAAAGCATCGCATAACGCTCTCTCTGGGCGTCGTCTCTAAAGGTCACGTGCATGTCGTCGACTGGTGGCATCCTGAAAGAAAAGGTTAGGAAAAATAGGCCCTGAAATCAAACACACCAAACAAGTTAGACATATATGTACAAACAAGCAAACAAACGTAAATCAAAATAAACGGAAAGAAAATAAATATGAAAAGGAAAAGAACCATGGGTTGCCTCCCATGCAGCGCTTGCTTAACGTCGTTAGCTCGACGAGTTCAAGTCATGTATCTGGTGCGAGGATAGGTGGGTCTGTTAACGTGAACCTGGAGTAGTATACTGGAATGTCACCTCCTTCATAATGCTTAAGCCTTTGTCCATTTACAACGAACGGACTGCAAGATTTGTTCTTAATTTTCAATGCCCCGGATTTTAGGACTTTGGAAACTTCGAACGGGCCCGTCCATCTAGATCGAAGCTTACCTGGAAAAAGTCGCAGTCTTGAATTGTATAGAAGAACAGGGTCACCTATGTTGAAGTCTTTCTTGACGATCTTCTTGTCATGCCATGCTTTGGTTCTCTCTTTATATATGATGGCATTTTCATAGGCTGATTGTCGGAGCTCTTCTAGCTTATGTATGTCTAAGATGTGTTTCTTACCAGCTGCTAGGTAATCAAAATTTAAGGTTCTGATGGCCCAATATGCTTTGTGTTCCAATTCAAAGGGTAAGTGACATGATTTTCCGTAAACTAGTTGGTAAGGGGTTGTTCCAATGGGAGTCTTATAGGCTGTCCTGTAGGCCCACAGTGCTTCTGAAAGCTTCTGTGACCAATCCTTTCTGGATATCGAGACAGTTTTTTCTAAGATATGCTTGATCTCTCTAATGGATACTTCTACTTGCCCACTGGTTTACGGGTGGTAAGGTGTGGCTACTCTATGTTTAACTCCATACTTCCTCAACAGTTTGTCAAAAATCCTAGATATAAAATGTGATCCTCCATCACTTATGACTAGTCTGGGAACTCCGAATCTAGGGAATATATTCTGCTTGAACATCTTAATCACTATTCGGGTGTCGTTTGTGGGTGCAGCTATAGCTTCAATCCATTTGGACACGTAATCGACAGCGACTAAAATGTATTTGTTTCCTAAGGATGATGGAAAAGGTCCCATAAAGTCGATTCCCCAAACATCAAAAAGTTCTACTTCTTGAATGTTTCTTAATGGCATTTCATTTCTCTTCGAGATGTTTCCGGAGCGTTGACACGGGTCACACTTGGTTATATATGTATGAACATCACGCCATATAGTTGGCCAATAAAGACCAGCTTGTAAGATTTTAGCGTGAGTCTTAGATGTGCTTGCTTGTCCTCCGTAGGGTGCTAAGTGACAATGTTCTATGATATGGTGCACTTCTTCCTTTGGAACACACCGGCGAAAGATTCCGTCAGTGCCTCTCTTAAAAAGGAGTGGTTCATTCCAATAGAAATGTTTAACGTCATTGAAGAACTTCTTTTTCTGCTGATAGCTGAGGTCAGGAGGTATTATATCTGCAGCAAGATAGTTAACAAAATCTGCATACCAAGGTACATTATTTACCGCTAAGGATTTTTCAGAATCTTCTAAGGTTTCTAAACTTACATCTCCAATGGCATCTAGCTTAGCGATTAACCTGTCATAAGCAAAGTCATCATCTATGGGTACTACATCAGGTTTCAAGAACTCAAGCCTGGAAAGTTGATCGGCAACTACATTCTCGGTGCCTTTCTTATCTCTGATATCAAGGTCAAATTCTTGCAATAAAAGTATCCACCAGAGTAACCTAGGTTTAGCATCCTTTTTATTCAAAAGGTATCGGATGGCGGCATGATCAGTGTAAACAATTATTTTGGCTCCCACCAAATAGGATCTAAATTTGTCTATGGCAAAAACTACGACTAGGAGTTCTTTTTCTGTGGTTGCATAGTTTAGCTGAGCGGCATCTAGAGTTCTACTGGCGTAGTAAATCACATGTAACTTCTTATCAGATCTTTGCCCTAGCACTGCTCCTACAGTGTAATCACTAGCATCACACATGATTTCAAAAGGTTTTGTCCAATCTGGTGGTTGCATAATGGGTGCTGAAATTAAAGCTTGTTTTAAAAGGTTGAATGCTTCGTTGCATTTTTCATCAAAAATGAACTCAGCATCTTTCATCAGAAGACCTGTCAAAGGTTTAGTGATCTTAGAGAAATTTTTAATGAAACGCCGGTAAAATCCAGCATGTCCAAGAAAACTTCGAACTTCTCTAATTGTTTTGGGTGGTTTAAGATTCTCTATCACCTCGATCTTAGCTTTATCAACTTCAATGCCTTTTTCAGAAACGATATGTCCTAGAACTATACCTTCAGTGACCATGAAGTGACATTTCTCCCAATTTAATACCAGGTTTACTTCGACACATCTCTTCAAGATCTTTTCAAGGTTGACTAGACAGTTATTGAAATCAAATCCGCAGACTGAGAAATCGTCCATGAATACTTCCATAATTCCATCAAGATAATCAGCGAAGATTGACATCATGGAACGCTGAAAAGTTGCTGGGGCATTACAGAGTCCGAAAGGCATACGTCTATAGGCAAAAGTTCCATATTGGCACGTGAAGGTTGTTTTCTCTTGGTCATCAGGGTGTATAGGAATTTGGAAAAAACCTGAATATCCGTCGAGGTAACAGAAGTAAGAATGTCTAGTTAGACGTTCCAACAATTGATCTATAAAAGGTAATGGGAAATGGTCCTTCCTAGTGGCTTTGTTTAATTTTCTGTAATCTATGCACATACGCCAACCTCCTTCTATCCGTTTTGTAACGTGCTCACCTTTTTCGTTTTGAACCACGGTGATGCCTCCCTTTTTAGGTACTACATGCACAGGGCTTACCCATTTACTGTCCGAGATCTTATATATTATCCCGGCTTCCAACAACTTAAGAACTTCCTTCTTAACTACCTCACTCATTATAGGGTTAATCCTTCTTTGGTGTTCTCTCGTAGGTTTAGCATCTTCTTCAAGTGAAATCCGGTGCATGCACACGGATGGACTTATTCCTTTAAGATCTGAGATGTTGTACCCTAGTGCTGAGGGATATCTTCGCAAGACATCTAAGAGTTGGTTTGTTTCATTTTGGTTCAGAACGGCACTGACTATAACTGGTCTGTCCATTTCTTTGTCTAAAAACTCATACCTTAGATTCTTGGGTAATTCTTTTAATTCTAAGGTTCGTTTGCTAGGGTTTTGCATAGGATCTGGAGTTAAGGATAGACATTCAAAAAGGCTATCATCTATGTAGGGTTCCATATTGTCATCATCTTTCTCAATGGACGTTGAAGGTAGTTTTATTCTTTCTATTGGCTCTTCTTGGTTAAGTTCACGGACACATTCATCAATGACATCAACTGCATAACATGCATCTCCTATTACTGGTGCCGTGAGAAACTTTGCTAGGACAAACTCTATTTTTTCGTTACCTACCTCAAAAGTCAATTTTCCTTTCTTGACATCTATTATGGCTCCTGCAGTTGATAGGAAGGGTCTACCTAGGAGGATTGGGATATCTTTATCTTCTTTGATGTCCATTACGACGAAGTCGGTGGGAATGAACAACTTGCCTATTCTAACTGGGATGTCTTCTAATACGCCTACAGGGTATTTTATAGATCTGTCAGCTAATTGGAGAGACATCTTAGTAGGTTGCAAATCTCCTAGTTTCAATCGTTCACAAACTGCAAGGGGCATTAGGCTTACACTGGCTCCTAAGTCCAGAAAGGCTTTATCTATGACATGATTCCCCAAAATACAAGGTATGGAGAAATTCCCTGGATCTTTGTCTTTTTTGGCAAGTTTGTTCTCAGAAATGGAATTACACTCCACTGGTTTTGGATCGTCAAGTCTACGTTTATTGGTGAGGATGTCCTTCAGGAATTTAGTATAAGATGGTATTTGGGTGATGGCTTCTGTAAAAGGAATCTCTACATGGAGTTTTTCTATAACTTTAACAAACTTCTGGAATTGGTCATTGATCTTAGTTTGTTTAAGTCTTTGTGGATAGGGAATTGGTGGTTTGTATGGCTGAGGGGGTGTTGAAGCTTCGTCCGTAACTTCTCCTTTATCTTTGCCTTTTGGTTTCTCAATTTCTACGGGTTCCTCACCTTCGGGGGTAACATCCTTTTTGGAAATTTCGGAGTCACTCAATGTCGGGTTTTTAGGCCCTTCATAAGTGGTTCCACTTCGTAAGGTAACAGCGTTAGCTTGCCCTCGAGGGTTCTGTTGAGGTTGTCCAGGAAATTGTCCTCCAGGAGTAGTTTGGGGTGCTTTCTTTAAGGCTACCTGAGAGATCTGGGTTTCAAACATCTTGCTGTGGGTGGCCATTTGATCCATTTTGGTTCCTAGTTGGGTAAGCAGCTCATTCACATGAATATTCTGATTTAGGAACTCTTTGTTTTGCTGGGCTTGTGCTGTCATAAAATCATTTAGCACTTTCTCAATATTTGGCTTAGGTGGCACTGCTTGCATAGGTTGGTTTTGTCTAGGAGGTGCTTGGTTTTGGATAGGGTTATTGTTTTTGTAAGAAAAATTAGGGTGATTCCTCCATCCAGGGTTGTAAGTATTTGAGAACGGGTTTCCTTGGGCATAGTTGACTGGGTCTGGGTTAGTCTCGTTTAACAGATGGCAGTCAGCTGATTGATGACCTTTAGTACCATAAAGTTCGCAATCCGACACTACTGCTGCTGCAGCGGTTGGTTTTGCGTACATTTGATCGATCTTGAGGGCCATGCATCCATTTTGGCTTGCATCATGTCTATAGAGCTTACCTCATGTTTACCTCCTTGGGCTTCTTTCTTTTCCACTGTTGCTCTTTCGTTTCCCCATTGATGATGGTTTTGAGCCATATCTTCAATGAGACCACAAGCGTCAGGATAGGGTTTGTTCATCAGGGCACCGCCAGCGGCAGCGTCGATGGACATCTTTATGTTATAATGAAGTCCGTGGTAAAAGGTATGTATAATCAACCATTGCTCCAAACCGTGGTGTGGACAAGCCCTTAGAAGGTCTTTATACCTCTCCCAAGCTTCAAATAGCAATTCTCCTTGGTTTTGGGTAAATCTTGGTATTTGGTTTCGGAGAACGGCTGTTTTGCTTGGGGGAAAGTATCTAGCAAGGAATGTTCTCCTAAGGTCTTCCCATGTTGTTATAGAATTGGCTGGAAGGGAATCTAACCAAGTTAGGGCTTTGTCTCTAAGGGAAAAGGGAAATAGTCTTAAACGAATCTCCTCAGGACTAGTACCATTGGTCTTAAGGGTGTTTGACAACTGGATAAAGACTTTTAGATGTTGGTTTGGGTTTTCAGATGGTAGTCCTGCGAATTGGTTTTGTTGAACTAGTTGTAATAGGGACGGTTTTAGTTCAAAATTATTGGCAGGTATGGTAGGGTTAACTATACTAGAGCTCGGTTCTTCGTCAGCAGGCTGAGCGAATTCCTTAAGGGGTCTTTGGTTACGATCTTCGGCCATAGCTTGCTTAATTCGACGAAGCCAAAGTCGTGCGCGAGCGTAACCTTCTGGTTCCACTAAAGGATCTATTACACTACTGGAGCTGTGAGATCTTCGCATCGACCAGTTCGTGCGGCCCTAGTCTAAACGGTGATAACAAACGAAATTCGAAATTCGGCGAAATTGGTCCCCGGCAACGGCGCCAAAAACTTGATGCGTTGTATTCGCAAGTGCACGAATCGCGTCAGAGTAATATAAAAAGTTATCGTATCCACAGAGACCAAATGTCGATCTAACAATTTCCGTTTGTTACAGTGCTTATCTAAGGCAGTTCAATTCAGGGTTTACTAATGCAGAGGAAAATAAATAAAAGTAAATGACGAGGTAATAAAATTCAGACAAAACAATAGGCTTGAATGTAATTCTCATAACCGATAATATTTCTATATTCATCAACAGAACTACTTACGGGCAATATCTTCTATTTTAAGAAAAGAATTCAATTTAACAGGAACTGTCGCTTTTGTGTAGTCAGAACCAAGTTTACCCTCTAAACTAACCCCTTTATTGTCACTTATAAAAAGGCGCGCATTGCGTTAGAGTCATGGAAAACTTACTTTTAAGAAATACAAATTCTAAACTAAACAGAAAAGTATTTTGACCTGAAATCTCTAAACTAAAGAGGTTCAAAATGAACCAGATTCTAATCCCACTAACGCGTCCGAAAATAGTTTTAAAATCTCTTTTCTAAAGTGTTAAAAATCCCTACTCAACTGAGCAAAGCGCTTTCGCTGTATTTGATCAGTTGAGAACTAAACAAGTTCACAAATGGTTGGACGGCTTTCGATCTTACCCAACATTGCTTTTAAGTACAGAAAACTTGTGTTAAAGATTAAAACAGCCCTTAAGTATTTCTATTAACATATAGACGTATTACGGTGATTATGGTCTTTACATTCTTACCTATCTAAAACTTAGCCAGCCATGGTAGTTATAACAGTCATATTAATTCTTATCATGTATGGAATAAAGTCTTTTGAAAAGTAAAGTTTTGAAAAGTAAGGCAAGACAATAAATAAACAAAATAAAGCAAGTGCAAGAAATAAATGAAAGTAAATGCGATTAAAATAAAACCTGCTCCAAAGCGGAGTCTTTAAATCTGGTACAATGCACGGAAAATAAAATGCTGGCAGGATTACTTCTACCAAAGTGCTCCAACTTGATTACAAACACTCCAAGACTTGATTAGAAACTCGATCACACACAGTGCAATAACTCCTCGATGTGAGAAGATTACCGCTTTACAAGAGTGAAATTTATGCCTAGGATGAAGTAAACTAAGATTGGATGATCCTAAAATTCGAGTTCTGAGAGTATTTATAGGCAAAGTTGGCATGGTGCAAAGACAAAAGTGACCTTGGCTTGAAAAATGGGCGGGAACTAGTTTTGCCTTGTCGCGCCCGCGACAGGCCTACCGCGCCCGCGACATGAAGAAAACGGCGAAGGTGAGTGTTGATCGTGGGAACGTGGCAGTTGAGTTGTGGAGATCATGGGACACGTCGTCCCCTACCCTGGGGCGCCCGCGACAAGAGAAGCGACTAGAGAAAATTGCTGCCAAACTTGAATTCTAGCTCCTTTTGCATCCTTTTTCGTCTGGGACCTCGATTTATTGAAAACCTGAAAACAAAGGAAAACATAACAATAACAAAGCAAAAATAATAGAAAAAACTAATATGCGTGTGAAATCAGAGTCGAAAATACAGTATAATTTAGTGTCATCACCAACATCAATAACTTCGTCGATATCAACTCCATTAAGGTTTTTCTCATTGGAAACCCTGTGCCGACTTTACTCGCAGACGCATATCATTCTGTACAACAAAGGGGAGATCACATGTTGTGTACCTCTGCTATACAAATGGTTTATCTCCCATTTGCCCAAGTCTGCTGCTTTTTGGGATCAAAATAATACTTTACGTTGGTCACAGAGAATCATGTCTCTTACCAACTCTGACATAGATTGGTGCAATAGGACTTATGAGGGAATCAGGATCATTGACCGTTGTGGAAACTTCCCCAACGTACCCCTCATAGGAACTAAGGGAGGAATCAATTACCATCCAGTGTTGGTTCGTCATCAATTTGGATACCCGATGAGGCATGTCCCGCGGAATGCTCATCTGGAAGGTCTTTTCTTCAAAGAAGGAGAAAATGATAGAGCACTAAAGATGGAAATAGTGCACGCTTGGAAACATGTTCATAAACAAGGATGAGAGTCTCTAGGAAAATCGGACTGTGTCTCAGTGGAGCCTTACCTCCACTGGGTACAAACTAGAGCTCTCAAGCTAAAGATGCCTTATCCTCGTCACGGAGTTCTTCCGCCAAGGGAATCTGTCATGTACTTCATGACTTAAACGGAAAAACTCCAGGTTACTCTCAACAAAGTTCAACGGGAGAGAAGGTCTTGGAAGAACAAGTACCGCATCCTCAATGTGGAGTGTATCAAAATATAGCAACCACTGAAGGATAAAGATGCTCTGATTGAAATTTTGGAGCAGCATGCTGTAGAAAATCAGGATGACCAAAGGAATTTGCTCACTCCTTTCACTTGGCAAAGGAATGACAACCCGACAACGGCCCAAGAGCCCCGGTCCAAGAAAAGAAAAGTACCAGAATCAGCACCCGGTTTCTCCTTAGGGAGGGCTCGGGACCCATTAGCTTAGGTTTCTGTTTCCGCACCTTGTAATCTATTGTATTTCTATTTTCACAATCCTTTGAATTCAATAAAATGGGGTTTCCCCACTGTTTAATATTTGCAATCTAATTGTCGAAGTTTATTTTGATTAAACAAAAAAAAACAATTAATATAATCATTGCATTCATCATTCTCACGTCATATATTCTTCTTACCTACGAGTCTCACGTTTGTGTCTCGATTCTAGAGTCACACTGTCTCATTCATATAATACTCAGGCCAATCGTCAGGAAAAGATGGATGATCTTGAGGAAGAGAACAGATAGTTGAAAGAAGAAATCGACGCTCTGAGAGAAGATATGAGAAAGCTTCGTAACGACATGCAAGCCATGGCAGAAGCTCAGCTACAAAGAACTATGATCTCAGAGTTCACCTCAACGCCCATAGTGGAGAAGTATGATCCTAGGTACAAAATGTCGAAAGATCGTCCCTGGGGCATGCCTGTTAACTATATCCCGAAAGGATATGTTCCGCCGATCACTGGAGATCCAGAAACTTCAGCAGAAGCCGCTGGGCCTGAAGGTTACAAACTTCGAGAAAGCGAGGATGCCAGAGGAATATTGAGGACTCCTGAAGGTTACAAACTTTGGGAAACGCCAAGGTTCACTGCCGTAGTAACGATACCACCCCCTGTGGTGCACACTGTCCCGGAAGGATAGATTCCACATATACCTTCGGGTAAAAAGGAAACTATGTTTGACATAATGGATGAATTCCAGGAGCAGTTCCTGGAAATGTAAAAGGAACTGCAAGCCATTCGCGGTCAGGATTTATTTGGAAAGGACGCCGCAGACCTTTGTTTGGTCCCCAATGTGAAAGTTCCGCACAAGTTCCAGGTGCCCGATTTTGAAAAGTACATGGGTAATTCTTGACCTCAGAGTCACTTGGTGATGTACGCTCGGCGAATGTCAGCTCAGACAGAGAATCAGGATCTATTGATTCACTACTTTCAGGATAGTTTAACCGGTGCCACCTTGAAATGGTACATGGGTTTAAACCGCGCTACGATCAGCACATTCAGAGATCTTGGCACTGCCTTCGTCCAACAATACAAATACAATTTGGACATGGCACCAGACAGAGATCAGCTCAGATCGATGTCACAAAAGGACAAGGAAACCTTTAAGGAGTATGCTCAGAGATGGCGTGAAATTGCCGCCCAAATTTGTCCACCTCTTGAGGAAAAAGAGATGACAAAAAGCTTCTTAAAGACCTTAACCTCATTTTACTATGACAGAATGGTTGCCAGTGCGCCCAGTGACTTCACCGAAATGGTCGGTATGGGAGTGCGTCTTGAGGAAGCCATCCGAGAAGGATGTCTAATAAAAGACGTTGGATCATCAAGTAGTACAAAATGATATGGTAGTACTTTCCCTAAGAAAAAAGAGCAAGATATTGGGAATATCTCTCTCAGAAGGCAAAGGCGACGTTATCAGCCAGTAGCGGTTGTGACTCCTGCTATCAATCCTGCGCCTATTTCTACGTATCAACCTTAGGTTGTGCAGAGCCAACCTAATCAGCAAAGGACACAACAGTCTCTTCAGCAGGCTCGTCCTCCATACAATAACAACCGTACAACACGGCCACCAAGATTTGATCCTATACCCGTATCGTACGCAGAACTATTTCCGTTACTACTGGCCAAGGGACACATCCAGACCAAGTCTCCTCTTGCAGTACCGGAAAATCCGTCTTTTTGGATTAAGGTGGACCAGACATGCCCTTATCACCAAGGAGGATCAGGGCATAACATAGAGAACTGTCTCAATTTAAAATTTGACGTGCAAAAGCTTGTTAGGAGCGGGGTCTTATTTTTCAAGGATACGAATCCCAATGTTCTCACAAACCCGATGCCTCAACACGAGAAGGCTACAATCAATCTGATAGAGGGAGAGTCTAACAAAGTCTATCAAATTCACGATGTATTCTTATTGAAAACCAACTTGGTTAAGATGCATTGTAGACAGAGTGGATATGGCCATGTGCCACCTCATAATTATCATCAATGTGATCTCTGCTCTAAAAGCAGTTAAGGATGTTCCATGGTGCAATCAGCTCTACAGGAATAGATGGATCTCAGATGGATCCAAGAGCACCGAGTTCGTGGAGTTAACATGGTGTACACAAATTCCAACGTCATACAGAACCACGACATCCGTGCGATGAATGCCAACATGGTGGCAATGCACTCAAGGCAAAGCCAGTATCATAATCTTCTGCGGCACGATTACAATTCCTGTCTGACTTGCTCGGTAAACAAACAGGGATGCTCTTTTGTACAAGAGGCCCTCCAGCGTCAGATGGATCTTGGATGGATCCAGGACTACCATGATAGGAATCCCTATCAGATCAACATGGTTCAAATCTTTGACATTCGTTTAATGATTACCAACCTGGTAGAGTTACATGCTGAGCAGGTCCGCCTCGGATTCCTGGTATCGGATGATTACCAGAGCTATAAAGCGGGTTGCGAAAATGATCAAGGTTGTGCCCTTGTCCAGGAGGCACTTCAGCACTTGTTAAATCACTAGTGGATGCCAATCTATATGGACGAAGATACTTAGCAAATTAGTATTAATAACAGGAACCCTACTCGGCGTCAAAGTCAGGATGTCCGATCTATGGAAGCTAACCTAGTGAGGTTACATTGCATTCAAAGCGGGCATGGCCAGGTGCCACCACGCAACTATGAACGTTGTAGAGTCTGTTCAGAAAGTAACCAGGGATGTTACCTTGTGCGAGCATCTCTTCAGGGTCAGGTGGATCGTAGAGAGATTCGCCCATATCCGGGATCCGGAACAATCAACTGGGTGCCGGACTACCTCGCTGATCAAATTGAGAATGTTGTCGTAATCTCTGATTATCAGAGAAACAGGGATATTTTTGCCATCATCCCTCTACTTGACAAATCGAGAGTTCCCAACCAGGAACGGATCGAGATTACTTACGATAGTCAGAAAAATCAGAAGGCTCCCATAGTCATCTATCTACCGGGACCACTACCGTATAAATCAACTAAGGCTATCCCTTACAAATACGGTGCAGCGATAATTGAGAATGGAAAAGAAATTCCATTACCCTCCGTCGTGAATATTGCAGACTTCTGTCGTGTAACACAGAGTGGTAGAATCTTCAATAGAGGAGTTGGAGAACCCAGTAAAGAAAAGGAACCTCAGGCAGAAGTTACCAATCCACCAGTCGGTCAATCCAGTAATCCCGACCTTTCAAAAGATGATAATGAGATGCTGAAGCTCATGCAAAGGATTGAATACAACATTGTTGATCAGCTATTGCAAACTCCTTCAAAGATCTCGGTGTTATCACTGTTACTCAGTTCAGAAGCGCACAGGGAGGCTCTACAGAAAGTCTTGGAGCAAGCCTTTGTGGAACAGGATGTAACAATCAGACAGTTCGATAGTATCATCTCTAACATCACTTCCTGCAATAATTTGGGATTTAGTGATGAGGAATTACCTGAAGAAGGTCGCCGTCATAACATGGCGCTCAATATTACAGTCAACTTCCAGGACGATGCTTTGGTCAGCGTATTGGTAGACACAGGGTCAGCCCTGAATGTTATGCCGAAGTCCACTTTGATATAATTATCATTCAAAGGCCCTCCGATGAGAATCAGCGAGGTTGTCGTCAAAGCATTTGACGGATCCAGAAAAACGGTTATCAGCGAAGTCGACCTTCCCATAACTATCGGTCCTCACACTTTCAAAGTCACTTTCCAGGTCATGGACAGTTGTTTATTAGGAAGACCTTGGATACATTAGGCTGGGGCGGTCACCTCGACCCTCCACCAAAAGTTAAAGTTCGTCCAGAACAACCAGCTCGTCACGGACTGTGGAGAACAAGCTTTGCTCGTGAGTAACTTATCATCATCTACTTGTGTAGAACCCGAGGAGATTGTTGGGACTCAGTTCCAAGCACTGTCGGTGAGCAAGGACAATCGATCCGAAGAGGGAACTTCCATTTCCTCATACAAAGATGCTATCAAAACGGTCGAGAGTACCAATACAGTAGGATGGGGACAGCTAGTCATTCCTACTGACAATAAAACAAAGAAGGGTCTTGGTTTTTCTGCAACCTGTACCCAGACAGCTACTACCAGTGATGAAAGTCTTCATCCCATTCAGAACTTCTTTCACAGTGGAGGTTACCTTCACCCAGTGACCCAAGAAGTACATACCATTAATAAAGATGATCCCTCCGACATGGAGGAAGAATGGGAGTCCTATCTTAATAAGGACGGTTATATGTCTCAGGAAGAAATGCGGACTCTATTTTGCTATCCCGCACAGAGTCCGAGATTTATACCCCGGTCGGATGTCGAAATGATATATGGAGATTGTGATCCGGAAGGATGTCGTGCTCCACCAAACTCATTAGAGGAAGACACTCAAATGAAAGACAACTTTGACCACAACTTTTATGGCCCAATGGATGGCCTGCTAATGTGGCAGCCGTATCCAGGAGACTTGGGGCAAGAGAACCAGCAGAACAATGAAAATCAGCTGAGCGTCATTGAAAAGAATACTTGTGTCCCTGCCATGCCATGGGATCCTTACCCAGGGTATCCTGAAGATACCCCTCACGACGATGAATTCGCAACATTCACAGGATTAGAGTTCCTCAACTATGCTTTTCCCGAGGTCAACGTCATCGAAAGGGATGACTCCTCCAGTTCCAAAGAAGTATGGGACACCTTGGGACAACCGAGTGGAAAATACGACTTCATGGTCAAATACACCGCTTCTGAAAGCTCTCGTATCAGGCTCGAAGACATTCAACCAAATGGATGGGAAGATTTGCCTGAGAGCACAAATACTATGTAAAATGCAACAGAGGAATCCTCCTACGACAATTCTGCCTGGGAGACAGATTCCAATGACCCTGCTCCACCAGAAATCAGCGTCATTTCTGAAGACAAATCAAGGAAGGTACCAGACTTTGTGATTCACCGAGGAGTTCACCGCCAATGGGTTGCTGTCGATGTTCCGAAGATTGTTCATAAGTCAAAGTAATTTCCATCTTTAACCTTTCACCCTGCCCAGGTGAAATGGATGTTTTGATAGGGCTTACTTTCTGTAAAATTTCCCTCTTCGCTTTGCCCACAGCGACAGAGTTTTGTTTTATAGGGCTGCAGTTTCAAGAATCGACTTGTTCATTAATAAAATAACGTCGTTCTGTAATTTCCGCATTAATTGATGTTTTCTCTTTTGCTTTTCTCAGAAAATGGTAATCCTAAAAAACAACAATAAAAACAAGCAGTAAAAGAAAAAATACACTGCACACACTTTTGCATTCTCTCTATCTCTTCTAAACACGAATCATACCGTCATACAGATTTCTTGTTTTAAACCCCGTTGAAACATACGATCTGATGCCTTCTCCCGACTTTGAGTTCCCGGTATTTAAGGCTGAAGAAGAAGATGACAACGAAATTCCAGAAGAGATCTCCCGACTACTCAGACAGGCGGAAAGGTCCATTGAACCTCACAAAGAGTCGTTGGAAATGGTCAACTTGGGTTCAGAAAAAGAGAGAAAAGAAATCAGGATTGGGGCACTGCCCAGTCCAACTGCCAAAGAGAGTTTGATAAAGCTTCTCAAAGAATTCCCTGATGTATTCGCTTGGTCCTATCAGGATATGCCAGGGTTAGATACCAGCATCGTGGAACATCATCTACCATTAAGGTCGGAATGTCCACCAGTAAAACAGAGGTTGAGACGGACTCACCCGGACATGGCCATCAAAATCAAAGAGGAGGCATAGAAACAGATTGACGCGAGTTTCCAAGCCACATCAGAATATCCTCAATGGTTAGCCAACATCGTACCCGTTCCAAAAAAGGACGAAAAAGTCAGAATGTGTGTAGATTACAGAGATCTCAACAAGGCTAGTCCAAAGGACAACTTCCCTTTACCACACATTGACATGCTGGTAGACGGTACAGTAAAGTTCAAAGTTTTCTCCTTCATGGATGGATTCTCGGGCTATAATCAGATCAAAATGGCGCCGAAAGACATGGAGAAAACTTCGTTCATTACCCCATGGGGTACCTTTTGTTACAAGGTAATGCCGTTCGGTTTGAAGAACGCCGGGGCAACCTATCAAAGGGCCATGACTACTCTTTTTCATGACATGATACACAAAGAAATCGAGGTATATGTCGATGATATGATTGCCAAATCTAAGACAGAGGAGGAGCATGTGACCCACCTGTCAAAACTATTCGAGCGGTTGAAAAAATACAGACTTCACTTGAATCCCATCAAGTGCACCTTCGGTGTCCGTTCAGGGAAACTCTTAGGGTTCATCGTCAGCCAGAAAGGAATTGAGGTTGATCTTGACAAGGTCAAGGCCATTCAAGAAATGCCTTCTCCGAAAACTGAAAAACAAGTCAGAGGATTCCTGGGACGTTTGAACTACATCTCCAGATTCATATTCCTCATGACCGCGACATGTGCGCTGATCTTCAAATTACTCAAAAAGAATCAGGACTGCGTTTGGACAGAAGACTGCCAAACCGCCTTCAACAGTATTAAGGAATATCTGTTGAACCCACCGATTCTATCACCTCCAGTGGAAGAAAGACCACTAATCATCTACCTCACAGTCCTAGAGGACTCAATGGGACGTGTACTTGGCCAACAAGACGAAACCAAAAGGAAAGAGTCTGCCATTTACTATCTGATCAAGAAATTCACCGACTGCGAGACTCGGTATACTATGCTTGAGAAGACTTGCTACGCTTTGGCTTGGGCAGCTAAACGTATTCGCCAGTACATGATTCGTCACACTACTTGGTTAGTCTCCGAGATGGATCCAATCAAGTATGTCTTTGAAAAGCCTGCTCTAATGGGAAGGATTGCCCGTTGGCAGATGTTGCTATCAGAATATGACATAGAGTACAACACTCAGAAAGCCGTTAAAGGAAGTATTTTAGCCGATCATTTGGCTCATCAACCGATTGACGATCAGGAATCAGTCGGATTTGACTTCCCTGATGAAGATGTCATGTTTCTAAAAATGAAGGACTGCGATGAACCGCTACCCAGTGAAGGGCCAGAACCAGGTTCCCAATGGGGACTAATCTTTGACGGAGCTGTCAATCATTACGGAAACGGAATTGGGGCAATCATTGTTACCCCTAAGGGTACCACATTCCTTTCACTGCCAGACTTACGTTCAAGTGCACAAACAACGAGGCCGAATACGAAGCTTGTATTATAGGTCTCGAATAAGCGATTGATTTAAGGATCAAGAACTTGGACGTATATGGAGACTCAACTTTGGTCGTCAATCAGATCAAAGGAGATTGGAACACATACCAATCAGGGCTGATTCCTTACAAAGACTATGCTAGAAGGTTGTTACCCTTCTTCAACAGAATCGAGTTTCATCACATCCCTCGTGAGGAGAATCACATGGCTGATGCATTAGCCACTCTCTCTTCCATAATTAGTGGGGGTCAATGGAATGACCTACCTAAGATCGACATAATGCACCTTGAACGGCCCGCTTACATCTTCACGATTGAAGCAGTCATAGACGACAAACCTTGGTATCACGATATCAAATACTTCCTTCAGAAACAAGAGTACCCACCTGGGGCGCTAAGGAAGGACAGGAAAACCCTCCGAAGATTAGCAAGCAGCTTCTTCCTGAGCGGTGAAACACTCTATAAGAGGAATTTCGACATGGTCTTGCTCCGATGTGTAGACAGACCAGAGGCAGACATGCTGATAAAAGAAATTCATGAAGGGTCCTTTGGCACTCATGCCAACGGACACACAATGGCGAGAAAAATTCTTAGAGTCGGGTACTATTGTTTGACAATGGAATCCGACTGCTACAAGTACATGAGGAGATGTCACAAGTGTCAGATATACTCCGACAAAATTCATGTACCGTCAACGCATCTCAAAGTTCTATCTTCCCCATGGCCTTTTTCCATACGGGGAATCGACATGATTGGCATGATTGAGCCCAAGGCTTCGAATGGACATCGGTTCATCCTGGTAGCCATTGACTATTTCACCAAGTGGGTCGAAGCAGCATCATACACTAATGTAACCCGACAAGTGGTGGTCCAATTTATCAAAAACAATATCATCTGCCGTCATGGTGTTCCCGGCCAGATTATTACCGATAATGGATCTAACTTGAACAATAAGATGATGAAGGAGTTGTGCGCAGAGTTCAAAATCGAACACCATAACTCATCTCCCTACCGGCCTAAGATGAACGAAGCGGTAGAAGCGGCTAACAAGAACATCAAGAAAATTGTTCAAAAGATGGTTGTAACCTACAAAGACTGGCACGAGATGCTACCCTTTGCTCTTCACGGTTATCGCACATCTGTCCTCACTTCAACAGGGGCAACCCCTTTCTCTCTAGTGTATGGCATGGAAGCAGTGCTCCCCATAGAAGTAGAGATCCCATCAATCGGGGTATTGATGGAAGCTAAGCTTACAGAAGCTGAATGGTGTCAAAGTTGACACGACGAACTAATCTGATCAAAGAAAAGCGAATAACGGCATTATTCCACGGTCAGTTGTATCAACAGAGAATGAAGAAGTGTTTGACAAAAAGGTCCGACCTCGCGTCTTCAGGAAAGGAGACCTTGTGCTCAAGAAGATACAATAATTTCTCACTGATTCTCGGGGCAAATGGACTCCGAATTATGACGGCCCCTACGTGGTCAAGAAAGCTTTCTCGGGCGGTGCCGTGAGACTTGCAACCATGGACGGAGATGAGTTTGCCTACCCCACAAATGTTGATGTAGTCAAGAAATACTTCATCAAAAAAAAATGACTCGGTGGATTGAAAACCCAAAAGGGCGGTCCAGGCAAAAATTAGAGACGTTAAAAAAAGAATCATCCCGATGGATTGGAAATCTCCAAGTATAATCCAGGCGAAAAATTAGGGATAATGGCAAGTAACTACTTTCGACAAAGGGGCAAATCCCTCAGCAGCAGTTACATCATCCGTTAGGAAAGTTCCAGTCACGGTCATCTTCGACAGAAGCTCAGGATGCCCCGAATTCAAAGTTGGTAGAAGGATAGTGGTCGTTATGTTTCAACGTAGCCCATTTTCCCTTAAATTACCATTTTCTAAACTTTGTATATACTCTTTGGAATCACGCGTTTGGCTGATTTCCGTCCTATTAATAAAATTTGAGCCCTCGTGCTTTTGTTTACAATTCTTATTTGTTTTAGCTTTACAGAACAACATTTTAACATGATCAACGATTCTTGAAGTAAAACAAAAATGAATTTACTTGTTAAAACTTTTTCTTCTTTTAAAATAAAGTTGGCAATTTCTTTTGATTGTTGAACATCGAAAGAACATCGATCGCTTCTCCAAAGGTGTTCGAGCCTCAAAATGCAGAAACAAAGTACTCCTTCTAAGCCAGTGCGCCTGAATGAAGGATCAGCTATGTCAGATGCGAATACTCCATCTAACATCTTTGGCCGAGTTCTCATCTCCTAAGCCCGACCAACGTAGATCTCCATGAGGACTACTTCTCCTAAGCAAGGCAGAATTGCTATCTTGAACCAGCGATATTTCTATACGCCCCACTGTGGCCGAGTATCCAGTCGTGTTCATCTACTAGTTTGTATGTCGCGTCAGTTTTGTCAGCATAAACATACATACATCATGCATTATTGATTTACATTCATATCCATATTGCATCACTATTACTCCAATCGGTCTTGTCCCCTAGTGATAAAAGTCCTCTTATCAATCGAGTTGTCAGTTCTTTCCTCGTCAGGAAATGTCGCGTCAGAATTATCTCTCCTCCAGTTTATTTCTGGATCAGAATTGGCCCTTGACCACTTTGATAACTTGAACCTCTGAAAGACCAGAGAACCTTCAACCGATGTCACTCTTCGCCATTGAAGATGATATCTTCGCTTTCCCGGATTAAGGAAAATCCCCAGAGAAAGCCTCTTAATCAAGAGATTCGGCGGTACAACATTTTTTGTTTGAAAAAATCCGCTGATGAAAAAGTCATTGGCACCTCAAAATTGGGGTACATCATATGGCATTTCTCTGAGAAGATCTCGAGAAAAGTATGGTGTAATGTTCCCCAAGCAGACAGCAGTCTCTCAAGAGACTCGCTCTCCCCAGTAGATTCGGCAAATGGCGTCTCCAACAGAGAAGTTTGTGCACCTCTACGATTCAGACAGATGGGTTCCCCAGCAAGTCTGACATCAAAATTTTTCCCATCAAATGGCATCTCCCTAGGAAAATTCGGCGAGAAGTTTGAGGAAAACCGCTACGAATAGCGTCCCTTGTCAATAAAGTTTATTGACAAAAGAAACTAAGACCAGTTCCTTGGTAGGAAACCAAGAGCGAGGGGAAGTTTATTCCAGAAAATAAGACCAATTCCTTGGTAGGAAACCAGGATCGAGGGGAAGTTTACCTTTTTTAAGCGTCATTGCTTAGCTAAAGAAGATGAATGCGTAAGCTACCATTCTTAACCGCCATCAAAATTTCGGGTATTCCGATATTTAATCCTCTTGCACCCCGAATGCCCGAATACTTTCGTCATTCACACCTTCGGGTCCAAGAAGATTAAATATGGGCATCTGTCATACCCCAAATTTCGACCACTAAGATTTCCCATCATCGTGAAAATTATCATCACAATATGGATGAACCATTAGTCTCCCCAAAGATGGGTGAGCATCCACTACAATCAAAATTAGGGTTTCAAGCCCTCTCAGAGTTCTTAGACAAAGGATCAATCAAGAAATGACATGATCTACAACTTGTCTAGCCTCTCAAACATCCACAATGGATCAAAAGGACTTCCACTTCAAGTATTAAGCACAAGGTTGCTCCCTTCTAGGTGGATCAAGCCTCAAGATCGCCAGTGTCACCAAATTAAGGTTTGGTCGACCAGGGCCTCCAGATGGAAATTTTCCTCTGGGCATGATCCAATTCTTCAAAGCATAACCTATGATTCTCCAAGGGACATCATGAACCCAATCATCAAGTCAATTTTGCCTCAGGGGATGCATACATCAAAAATCAGGAATTAGGGTTTCTTGACCTAATTCACCCCTAAGTTGATTTTTGGGAGAAATCATGAGCCAAGACCTCAAGACATGATTTAAGGGTCTCTAAAATACCATATTAATACATTTGCAACAATGGATTGATCCAAGAAGCTTCAGCAACAAGTCTCAATTTCATCAGAGCCTCAATTAGGGTTTCGCTAGAAAAGTCAACTGTAGCTTTGACTTTTGACCAGGACATGCTCCCAAGCCCTAAGACATGATTCAATATACCCTATAACACCCATGGAACATGTCCATCGAGTTTGATTTAGGTCAAGGACATGATTTCCTAAAGGATTGCACAGTTTGGAATTCATCTGATAAAAAGTCAACTGTGCACAAAAGTCAACTTTGACTTTTTGTAATTTTTCACAAAAATGGTTTTTTAACCCTAAAATGATGTTAATGTATGATTTGAATCATCATTCATCAAGAAAAATCAAAGAAAGTGGGATAACTTGTAAAAGGGGTAACCATAAAAACTTAGAAAATTTTCTAAGTTATGAACAAAGTGGCAAGGGTACCAACTTTGGAGGATCATAACTCCTAAACCACAAAGCCATTTTTCCCCATCCAAAGCTTGATTTGTAGATCTCATGTCCCTCTACAAAAACTTCAACTAGACCTCATTCCAATTCTTCTGGATTTTGAGTTATGGATTGATCAAAATCACAAAAAGTGAAAATGTCACTTTTTTCCAACACTTAGTGAAATTTTCACTAAGTCAGAATCTGCCTTTACTTTTTTCCAAATGTAGGGACATTTTTTACTTGGATCCAAAAAGTATCAAAACCAAATATGATTAAACAGTTGTTGTATCATATAAGGGCTTTCCAAAATGGCCAAGAACATCACCAAATTCAATTTGAGCTAAGAGTTATGGTTGTGGCAAAATGCCTTGCTAAAAACTGCCAAGGCAAGGCAGAATTTTGGATTTTTGCTCGATTTGCCCAAATCAGCCAATTTCAAGCCTTGTCATCATCTTGGACACATCTGAGGATCAAATCTAAAGGGGACAATCACTGAGTCAAGCCTCCAAAGTTCTTGGAACAAGAAGTAGCATGCCAAACCTAGAATTGCCTAAAAGAGGGACAAGACTCCAATTTTGGATTGGAGCATTTAATAGATGCTTAAAGGTGGCATGGACTGACACATTTGCAACTGAATTCAATCAAGATTCCTCCAACAAGTAAGGAACCAAAGCTCTGTGCTCTAACCTCTAGTCAATGGCTAGAGGAGACTTGGATTTTCATTTGCTAACATTGGCCAAACCTCTACTGCAGTTGCCATTCAATATTGATCCCAAAACAAACTTACTCTACTATAAATAGAGCTCATTTGTGCTCAGTTTGAGTACACCAAAGCCATCAAACAAATGCTTTCCTCAAAATCCTTTTCTCTTGGCAAAAATGCCTTCTTTAGCAAGGTAACTCTGAGTTTTTGAGTTAGAGAGCATTTCCATCACAACTCATGATCCTAACACCTCATAAACATTATATGTAGGTGATCCAAACTCTCACAAGTGACCTGTAATCACAAAATCACAAAGTCACCTCTCAAAACCTCAAAATAGGCTTTTTGTGCATTTTTCAAGAAATGTCTTGATTCAGTCACTTTCCAAACCAGATAAAACCTTAAACACACTTCAAATATCATCCTTGAACTGTCCCAAATGGTTCCCCCCATCTGGAACACAATTTGAGAGAGTTGCCATTTTGGTCACTTTTAACCCCTTTTGCGAGAAAGGGCCAGTTTGTGTTTTTGCAGGTACTAGCTGATTCCAATCATCCTATTAGCTTCTAAGGGATCATTTGAGTATGTCTAAAGCATCAAATCATTTTTGGAATAAGAGGCTTGGCAGAATGCACAAAAACTCCAAAAAGCTCAAAAAGAGGTAAGCCTCATGACTTGAACTTTCCAAAATATGCAATGCTTTGAAGTCCACTGATCATGCACACCTCATACATGTTAAATATGTTGTGTTTGAACCAATTGATCATGTAATTCATGCCTGTATCAAAGTGTAGCATAGAAAATACAATTATAGGCCTTTTTCAAAACCACTATCGGGTTTTGAGGAGGGAGTGTGATCTGAAAAAACTACGACTACCATTGGATTCCTTGTGAAATTCTTGTCCAGATACATATAAATTTTGTCTCAAACCATTAAGAATTAAGAAAGTTATGAGCTTCATGTTTCTGAGGCAAAACTTGCCTTGCCTTGCCTTGGGCCAGGCCTAAAACCAAGGCATGACTTGCATATTTGTGGTTTCCCTTCAAACAATGGATGTATCACCACCCCAGTGGTAAGGCGCGCGCCTTGTGACCTTGAGGTCGTGGGTTCATACCCCACCCATGCCCTTTTGTGTTTTTTCACATTTTTTCTATTTTTCCAATATTTTTATGTTTTATTAATTAATTGGAAAATTAATAACTCTTTCAATTTTAATTATTTTTTATTGGTTCTTTTTGAAAAAAATCACAAAAATGTTGAAATATTTTATTCCACAAAGAAATTAGACTTATATTATTTATTTAATATAATTAGTATTTTTGTGAATAAATTCCTTTTTAATTGTTTTTAAACATTTAAAATTGAATATTTACTTTGAAAAATCAAGACCAAATGAGTTTTAATATCTCTTGTGATTAAAACTTCATTTTTTAAACCTTAAACAAAAATTACAAGTGGTTTATTCAAATTCATTTGGTATTTTTCATTGATTTTCTTTTAATATTTACTTTTAAAAGAATAACAAATTAAGGTTTATTTGATTTTCACCCTCATCAATCATTTTCAAACACCTTGGGCCTCTAATAGAGTGTAAGACCCAACCTTTTGTAAATACAAAACAATTTTGGGCCTCACTTATTGTATAAGTCCCGTTGTATTTCAAAAGTTCGGTGCGATCGTCGCCCGTTTAAAAATAAACTATTTGGGCCTCTCCTCGAGCTATAAGGCCCATTCAAAACTTTTGGGCCACTATTAGACTGTAAGACCCAACCCCTTTTGAAAACCAAACCATTTTGGGCTTCAGTCATTGTATAAGACCCACTGCGTTTTCAAAATCTCGGCGCGATCGCCATTTCAAAACGAAAAATCATCTGGGTCTACCCTCGTGTTATAAGCCCCACTCTTTTTCTTTAAAACCTTTTGGGCCTCTATTAGAGTGTAAGATCCAACTCCTTTATACAGAAAACCTTTTTTGGGCCTCAGTCACTTGTATAAGTCCCTCTGTACAAAACGACAGTGTGATCACTGATAAACCTCGGGGCTCTCCTTGAGCTGTAAGCCCCAACATCTTTTCAAAATAATTTCTCCTTTAATTTTAAATATACTGTTGTTTTCAATCTTTCTTTGTTGAACAACTAACCAAACAGCATGGAAGCTCTACAACCGAGTAAGTGTTTATACGCTTTCTTTATCCGCTTTCATATACATATAACTGTATTGTGGGGCTGTTTCACTGTAAGTCTTCTTTCATAAACTCATATCGACTGTGTAATACTAGTATAGATATTTAGAGTTTCCCCGGCAACTACGTCTAGCACTAAGCCCTGTTGATCACTCTTAAATAGATAAAACTAGATCCCCATAGGATTACCAGATACAGTCTTCCCTCCTCTTGGGGTTAAACAATATGGAGACGTGAAAGGTAGCATTCTCGGTGAACCCTTTCACAGACTGTCACCCTTAGAAATTGTCAAGAAACTCTACTCCCCAGAGATGATCTTTTCTCCGTGAATGGAATCTCTTGAGTTTCTTCTAAATTCTCGAACTTTCCTGGCTTGATCTATTCTCTGTGAATAACCTGTCTTGAATTTCTTGTGGTTTGGGGACCCACAGGCTTCTTAGAAGCATCCCCGCCTCCTCTTAGGCTTCGTATAAATGATTTCTTCCTCCGGGAATGATAGACTCCTCTTGGGTTTCGTACAAATTGTCCATCGACTTCTTAAAAGATTCCAGCCTCCTCTTGGGCTTCGTACAAATTGTCCCGACGACCTCCTAGAGGTATAGGAACAGAAATTAGTCATCTTAATAGAACAGTCTTTCAAAGAGTCTAGATCCTGTTGTTTCTTAAACATAGTACAAAAGATGAAACTCTAGACTTGGACAATCTGACTTCCTTGAGTCGCAAAGACATTCTCAAGTCCCTTTCAAAACTAGGAGATGAAACCCGTAGACTCGGACAATCTCAATACCCTTTGGATTTCCCCTTTCCTTAAAGAACAGGAAATATCCCTGATCCTCGAATCAAAATCCCTGAGTGCAAACATTACTTATATAAGAACTAATTTTCTCTTTAAATTAGCATATTGGACCTGTCACTCAACTGAAATAGCACTCCTTTTAGTCTCCATCTTGGGCTTCGTACGAGATACAAAAAGACTCTCTTGTTGAGTCAATCTCTCTTTTAGCCTCCATCTCGGGCTTTGTACGAGATACAAAAACACTCTCTTGTTGAGTATAAAATACTCTCTTGTTAAGTCATCCCTTTTAGCCTCTCTCTCGGGCTTCATATGAAATACAAAGCACTCTCTTGTTGAGTATAAAACACTCCCTTGTTGAGTCAACCCTTTTTAGCCTCTCTCTCGGGCTTCGTACGAGACACACAAAATCACCCTCTTATTGGGCCAATAGCCTCCTCTTAGGCTTTGTATAAGGAAACCCCGGTTGTGTCAATTAACCTTTTAGCATCAAAACTATGCCTCGTTCACAGGATACAAACATCAACAACTCCCTTCATCTAACTGATGTAAGCGGCAAGCCTCTGGAATATTAACATCCACACCACTATCCCTCTTTTAGCATGAGAAATTCCTAAGGAAAGATGGCATTGCTCTACACTGAGTTAAAGTCTTATCCTCAGGTTAAAACCCCCTATAAAGGAAATTATGGCATTGATAGGATTCGTAAATCCCGGTTAAAGTAATCCTCCTTTATAGTCAGTCACCCAACAGTTGTGACAAACGGAACCCCTTTAGAGATGACAAATTCTCTCTAAAGACAAGACCTTTTAGCTTCACATCTTGGGCTTTAAACAAGATACAAATAGACCCTTCAGCTTCACATCCTGGGCTTTGAACAAGATATAAACCACCTTTTTAGCTTCACGTCTTGGGCTTTGAACAAGACACCAAAACACCATTTCCTCCCATAGAATAGGAGGAACTACGATCGCCCTGATTTCCCTGTTTCAGTAAACGGGAATACGTAGGCATAAGATTGAAAGAAAAATCTTAGCGAGCACACTAAACAGAAACCCAAATCTCGTACCTTCACCCATCAATCGAAAAAGCATCAGTCCTAAAAAAATTCCCCATGAACATTCTCGTGTTTCAAATAAAGTAAGAAGAAAGAGGCCCCATTACCATATAACATCCGTAACATAACAGACCGCTATTTAAACTCAGTATGCAAGCAGGGTTAGTTGGAGACATCTATTTCCCTTCCTTCATCGGCTTCAATAGGATAAAAATGAATCGACCTGTAGTAACCCCAAATAGCGACAATGCTTAAGAAACACGTCCAGTTTCGCTCGCTACAACTATTAAATGGCGATGTTAGACCATGTTTAACCAAGGATGCTTGGTAGGGGATACTAGTGATTTACTTTTATGTGTTGTTTTATGTTTGATATTTTTATATGCCAATTATGTTATACCATGTCTATCTATTTGTTGTGAAACATGATTAAGGGAATATGCATGCTAAAAATATGAATTAGGAAGAGTGAGTAAACTTTACCCCAAAACAAATGGCATAGTTAAGATTGTTATAATTCTAGGTTGTGAATAGATTTGTTATAGAAACTCTGGATGGCGACGCTCGTGCATTCATTGACGAGTTCTGGCCTGGGGTAGATTATCTAGATGGCAATGCTCAGGCACTTGATGTATAACGGTGCATCCGTGACGAGTATTGGTCTAGGAGAGAGTAAACACTAGTATGGAACATGTATGAACCATTGTGATTTATGAGAAAAGGCAAGAGAGGCCTTAAGGCTAATATGGCCTTGTGATTGTCGAATACAATTACGTTTGTGTTTATGATCACGTAATCGTAACCGTTTATTTGAGTTGCAGTTTCATGAGTCTCGAGCTCCTCAGAAACAAGGCATGGTACTTGGCAGGTTTGATTCCCGTGTGTAGTACAAATGAAGCCTATATATAAAGGTAAAGAGACTTATGACGGTGTACGGGCCGTGTGAAGTGACGAATTAAGGCGATAATGTGTCCCTTAATTCTGAATCCATTTCGTATGCCAAGTAAATTACAAGGATCCATGACTCGGGTCGACTTCTAGACGTAGAAGCGGACGGGAAAAGGGGATGCCTTGGTATAGGTTATCGATTAGTGATATTTTGAGTTGATGAACTCATGACATGTTTCCATATAGTGTGAGATTGTGAGATTGTGAACTCAAAGTCATTTCCCTTCCCCTTGACTTGATTTAGGATTGGTTAGAACCTTGTAAAGCCGAAAGAATCCATAGGATAGGGAACTCACTGAGATTTGATGTATCTCACCCCACTATTGTTGATTATTTTTTAGGTATTGAGTACAAGTTTGATTTACAAGTGGAGCTATGCTAGGATGTTTTAAGAGAAGCTTAGTTGAGCTTATTTTCTGCTGTGTATTTGTAGTATACAATTGAGGATATTGTATATTTCTCATAGATTTTATATTTTTGGCTAATTTCCGTATCTTGTACCATAGTTTGTATTATGTTTTAAAATGGTCAAGTATGTGAATTGCGCCATTAGGCACTTATGATGGTGTCAGTGCCAAATAAAATGCTTGTATTGTATTATTCTAGATATATATTATACAGGGCATTACAGACCGACTCAACGAGAGAGTGTTTTATTTGTCTTGTATAAAGCCCAAGATTGAGGCTAAAAAGAGACTGATTCTTTGGGTATATCATTATATAAAGCCAAAGAGGAGGCTAGAAGTTTGACTTTTCTGGGGAAAATGTTCTGTCTATCTTGTACAAAGCCCAAGATAGAGGCTAAAAGGGTTTTGACTCTGCTTAAAGGGAAGTCAATTCTCAAAGCTTTAAAGGAAGCTAAGAAGAATGGACTCCATTGGGGAAATGCTTATATAGAGCTTTTTGACTCCATTGGGGAGAATTTGTATGTGTCTTGTACAAAGCCCAAGACGGAGGTTGAAATGAGTTTGACTCTTGCTAGTATTATCTGTCTTGTACAAAGCCCAAGATTTAGGCTAAAACGGGATATTTAACTGACTCTGGTGAGGATGTGTCTTGTACAATGTCCAAGATTGAGGCTGCAATGAGTTTAACACTGCTTGGGGAAATTATTCCTCAAAGCCTAAATGAAGGCTGGGAGGAAATGACTTGGCTGGGAAAGATATCTGTCCCCAGCTTAAGAGAGGGAAATTTATGTCTTGTACAAAGCCCAAGATTGAGGCTAAAAGGGTTGACTCAACAAGAGAGTACTGGAAGGTGATTGAGTCAACAAGAGAGTCTTAAAGGTGAATGACTCAACAAGAGAGTTTAAAAAGGTGATTGACTCAACAAGAGAGTCTTTTATACCCAACAAGAGAGTGATTTGTTGTCTCGTACGAAGCCCGAGTTTGAGGCAAAAAGTTTCTTGACTCAACAAGAGAGTCAGAAAAGGTTAGCTCCACTGGAGAGAATCATTTGTACAAAGCCCAAGAGGAGGCTGACTTCGCTGAGGAAGGATCATTATACAAATGGAAGAAAAAAAACCAAATAGAGTCGTAGAAGTTTTTGTTTTAAAATGAAAGAAAAAAAGTTTAATTGTAGTTTTTCTCCCCCTATTTTAGTCTATTCATTTTTTTTTGATAAGCACACTTCATTAAAAAAAGAGAGATTAAGAGGGTCTCTCACCCAAGATTAAACAACCCACACAAACAGAGAAAAACTAAAACCAGTCCAACCCATGACAGAAGCAGACAGGAAAAATAATACACAGGTAGCACCCTGCAAAAATTAAATAAAATCAAGCGGGAATTTCGACCACTCGGACAGGCTGCACTTAATCCTTCAGTGTTTATCGGTAGCCAACCACCTCCAAGAAGAGGACACAATACCATGGAAAATATTTACTTCGCTACAGACCTCGTCATTAAAAAGAATATTATTACGACTCCTCCAAATTGTCCAAGTAGCAATCAACCACAACGATGCTACTAATTCACCCGAATTGGATCCTCGAAGTCTCGCAATCCAATTCAGAAAGTGCCTACAACAATCCGCTTCCGTATAAGGCGCAATGTTCAGCCATTCACACAACTTCTTCCAAATCAGACATGTCTTATCACAGAAGCAAAACAGATGCGCAACATCCTCAATAAGAGAAAAGCAAAAGACACAAACTGTTTCATGAATGTTGGTTATGACTCCTCTTTTCACCAAATTATCTCTCGTTGGAAGGCGGTTGAGGAAGAGGCGCCACACGAATATTTTAACTTTCAAAGGGGCAGATAACTTCCAAACGAACTCCAGAACAGTAGGTAACGGTTGGATCAATTCACCACCCCTATCAGATATCTCTTCATAGAACGAACTTACCGAAAAACCGTGAGTGGGGTCAGATTTCCAATACCATCTATCGTCGTCATCTTTGGCCAAAGAGACTTGCTGCAACACATTGAGCAACTCCCCCAGTTCAGACTCTCTAGTATGGAAATGAGCAAAATCAGAGTTACCAATGTTCCATCTCCAATTGCCTTCCTCCCAACTACCAAAATCATGCGCCAATTTCCACTTATCAATTGCAGCATGGAAAAGATTAGGAAATAGATCACTGAATTTATTCGATCCCACCCATTGAACATTCCAGAAAAAGGCTGAGTTAGCCCTCCTAATGTTACAGCCAATGAAATTTGCAAAAGGAGCGGATGGCTTAGTATTTCCCGCATCAATAATATCACGAATCCATAGAGAATCCTGATTCTGCTTATAACCTGAACTGTCAGCAATATTACAATCTAAAACTTTACGACGCAAATTTCCACACCTGTCGGTAAGAATAGATCTCCACAGCTCTGATCCGTCTTGGCAAAAATTCCATAACCATTTAGCCAAAAGCGCATACTTAAATCGGCCAACATGCTTGATACCGAGACCTCCTTTATTTTTTGGTTTGCATATCGATTCCCAACTCACCCAAGGAATTGACTTCTTTCCCGACACGCCTGCCCAAAGAAATTCACGTTGGATTGCTATTATCTTTTTAGTAATCAAAGGAGGAGCCTTGTAAAAAGAGAAGTAATGTATAGGCAGATTCGATAGGACGAAATTAATAAGAGTAACCCGACCACCAATTGAAAGGTTACGACCAATCCAAGACGAAAGCCTTGATTTAAAGCAAGTAAGAATTGGGTTCCAAAAGGACAGTATTCTATGGTTGCCACCAATTTCAATCCCAAGGAACTTAAAAGGAAACGTCCTCGTATGACAATGCATGAACTCTTCCGCAGCAGACATAAAAGCGTCATCCAATCCAATTCCGAATAAACTACTTTTAGCAAAGTTTATTCTCAAACCAGAAAGCAATTCGAACCCCCTTAAAATTGATTTCATAGCCCACAGATTTTTTCTCTCTCTCCATTGCTAATAAGAAGAGTATCATCTGCGAATTACAGGATATTCACCGCCCCTGCTTCACGGAAACTGAAAACAGAATACATATCCAACTCTGATGCCCTACGAACCAGTTGGGCCAAGCCTTCAGAAACAATCGTAAAAAGAAACGGGGATAGGGGATCCCCTTGCTTCAGCCCTCTCGAAGCTTTGAAGTCTAAAGAGGGGCTGCCGTTTATCAGAACCGATAGAAAACTATCATACACCGACCCTTTAATCCACTTCAGCCAATTACTACCAAACCCCATCTTCAAAAGCATCATATCCAAGAAATCCCATTCGACATAATCGTAAGCCTATGCGAAGTCTACTTTGAACATCAAACATTTCCTCTTCTTTCTTCGAGCCCAATCAATCGATTCGTTAGCCACAAGGATACCATCCAACATCTGTCTGCTCGGGATGAAAGTCGTTTGAGACGGTGAAATTAAGCTCCCAATAACATTACTCAACCTTGAAGCCATCATTTTGGAAATGATCTTAAGGATACAACTTATCAAACTTATAGGTCTGAATTCACCAAAGTTCATCGGGTTATCAATCTTGGGAACAAGCGAAATGAAAGACGAAGCAAACACTTTAGGCAACTTTCCAGACCTAAAGAACTCTAGCACACAATTCGACACATCAATTCCAATTATATCCCAAAAATTCTTAATGAAACTGAAGTTAAAGTCGTCGACTCCGGGACACTTATTGATGTCGCATTGAAGAACCGCTTCATGAACGTTATCTTAAGAGAATTCAGAATCATGAAACAATTTATCCTCCTCAGACAGCCTAGCCAACTCTCCCATATCCCAAAGAGGACGTCTGGAAAAATTGGATGTAAACTTCTGTTGAAAAAACGCTTTTGCTGCCAATTTCACATAAGTAGGCTCCTCCACCCAAACACCGTCCACCCATACTTCAGATACATGATTTATCCTATTATGATTCTTCATCTTAGCATGAAAGAATTTATAGTTCAAATCTCCATCAATCACCCATTTAGACCTAGACTTTTGGTGCAATATACTTTCCTTAATACGCAAATTCTTCCACACTTCCTGGTGCATTTGGCATCTCTGCTCCAACAGCGCATCTGACTCATTCCTTCCTATATCCTCCATCTCTAATTCAAATTTATTAAGAGAGTCCACCCCTTCCTCTATATTAAGGTCCATCCAACCAAAAACATACTTATTCCACCACTTAAGTTTATCCTTCAAAGCCTTGAATTTCATCACTAACACATAGCTGTAAGACCCTGTAAAGTCGAAAGATGACCAACAACTTTCGAAAAACAAATGGAAGTCCTTGTGGTCAACCCAGCAATTAAGAAATCTAAAGGGCTTAGGACCCCAATTTGTAGTGTTGGAATGAATCCACAAAGGTTGATGGTCCGATATATCACGGTTACCTACCACTTGATTCTTAATCTTCCAGCAATCAATTAAATCTTCGCCCACCAAAAACCTATCAAGTCTACTCCTACATTTCCTTTAGGCTTAACCCATGTGAATCTACTCCCTGCCACGGGAAGATCAGTGAGCCTGATACTATCAATGAAGAAATTGAACTCCGCCATTTCAGAAAACTTAGGGACTCCTCTTCCTTCCCTCTCATCTAAATCTTTAACGGCGTTAAAATCACCTCCAATCAACCACTTACCCATAGGAAAATTTGACTTAAGATTAAATAAATCGCTCCACAGTCTCCTCTTATTAGCAATATCACAAGGAGAATACACATTAAAAACATAAATATTAATACCCTTCCAAAGAAGATTCGTACCTACGTATCCTTTGCCCTTGAAACTAGAAATGGCTGTCCACCCTTGTTTCCTCCAAATGATAAGCAAACCCCCAGACAAACCTTCAGAGTTAGCCGCTGTCCACTCAAACTCCCCCACACTCCCCATACTTTTAACGCCAGATTCCTCCATAAACTGGAGCTTGGTTTCTTGAATCAAGCAAAGATCAACATTCCCCTTAGAGAGAATTTGATTAATTCTCCATCTTTTAAGAGAACTACCACATCCTCAGACATTGAAGGAAACAATATTCATTTTCCACCAATTTCCACACCCTTCTTTCTACTCCATTCTTCTTTATCTCCATTCTCTAGATTTCTTAAAATTCCAGTAAAAACTTCATCGTTATCTTCGCCGTCAATACCCAATTTCTTCAATGATAACCATGTTATCTTCGGAACATCTTCCATGACCCTTTTAATCCTAGAATTACTTCTAGCTATATCAGAACAAGATACGGACTCACACCTTCCTCCAACCACCTCTGACTCAACTAGTTTATCAGAAGTATGGATAACTTCTAAGTCTTTACCTCCCTTCTTATCACCGGCAGGATAATGTTGTGAGGAATGAAGCAACGTGGCAAAATAGGATGGAGCAAAAGTGATTTTGGTTCTATTGTATATATCCTGAATCCCTACTTTTTTATTCGTTTTGGGCTCAACCAACTTAGCACTCAAGCCCATATCGTGGTTGGACAAAATAACTGGACCAACACCAGATATAACACCACAATCAATGGGATTAGAACTAAGGCCTACCAAACTAAACGAATCCTCCTTATCTTTATTCAAACGCTTTTCCCCACTAGATCCTAAAAGCCTACTTTTGTCTTTCACACCTACTTCCAACCTTTTGTCATTCTGCTGAAAAGTCGCTTGGCTACTGGCTCTAGGAGTTGCAACTTCCAACACTACATCCTTTCCCATATCTGACACAGGCACACAAATATGATTAAAAGTGGTACGATCGGCGCTCCCCTCAACACTTCCTCCTTCTAGACTTTCACCAACAAAGGAGGATTGCTCTGAAGTTCCATCTGCCGAATTTGACCCAACCTTATTACAGGACACGTCGCTATCAAACCTATCTCCCTTGTGTAATGGACCGTCTTCATCCTCAGAATCGTCCGATGATGCTTCCCCACCGTCTTCACCACCCAACTGATCACCGGAGTCAGATGTAACTCCATCTTCTTCGAATAAAGACCTTTTTTTGAATTCTAAATCACGGAATTCCTCCTTCATGTGGACGACAAAATTTTCCTCTTTAATCACCACTTTTACCACGCAATCCAACTTTCCTTCTCGTTCAGTTTTTACACGAATCAACGCCACATCAAACCTTTCTTTTTTACTCGTAACTTCATCGCAACAAATGAAAGTTCCACAAACAGCAGCAAGTTTTTCAAACGCTTTAAGGTTCCATGCATGGCATGGGAGACCAGTACACTTCAGCCATATAAATCTTCTTGAATCCATCTCCTGAGAACTCCAAGATTTGACTTCACTGAATCTCCTCCTAACCCACTCCTCAGCTTCAGTTAAAAAGATACCGATTTGACCCTCCAACGTATCCTCAAGGAGGCATTTATTCGCCCCTATCGGAATAACCCTAATATTGAAGAATCCTTCTTCATACAGAAGATTTTGAATAGTAAACGGATCCCCTCCCTCCACCAAAGTTCCGATCGCGGCTTTCTCGAATCTTATTACATCTTCTTTCTCCACCTCCAAATGGAGTGGACCATAATTAGTTACTACTCCACCCTCTTGCCTTGAGACCGAACCACTACCCTTCAGAACCTGAGCAAAAGAATGCTTAATATCCACTATCCTTATTCCTTTCTTAGTACCCAATCCTCCTCTCCTCTCCATCCTTCTTCATACCTCCACCTTCCTGCCTTCATATCCACAAGAATACTTGGGAACATTCACGAATATTTTCTTTCCATGGATTTCAATGCTGTCCAACTTCGCAGCCATAATCCTAGAATCACGGATTTTCCTAAACTTAGCAAATCCGAATCTCTTGCCTCTTTTTTCCACTCTTGCTGGAATGTACACTTCGAAAATCACTCCAAAAACTTTGAACTCTTCGAACATGCCTCTCGCATCCAAGCTATTGGGAAACTCTGTGAAAAAGAAAGTAGTAACTGGTTCACCCCCTACCGCACCCCTTCCTCCATTCTCTTTCCAAACTGATCCTCTTACCAATTTGGGAACGAGCTTCTTCCTAACAACCTTAGTCCAAGCCATACTTGTCTCACAAACACAGACAGTTCAAGCACCCAACAAACTAGAAGAAGGACAACTAATACCAAGGCCCCTAGCCCTAAGGCTAGGAATTTAAGCCGAAAATACCAGTTGAAATCAACAGTTCATGGATATGGGATCAACAGTTCATAAGTCTTGGTCAAAATGAAAGTATAAACACTCCAACTTGATACTCAATCGTAAGTGATTTATTGTCTTAGATGAAACCCATTTTGGAACTTCTATGAAGAATCTCACTATAAATATTACGTAGATACAAAAGAAAATAGTCTATTCATGAATTTTATTTCTCTATTTTAAAGTAAAACAATTTTGGTTGTATCTCATATTTTTTTCTTTAAAAGCAATGATGGTTCAATTTTTTTAAACTACAAGTTTCTTGTGATACATGACGAATGATCGTATATAAATCTATTATGGAATTTATAGATAAAAATATAAATAAAAAATGAATATTTTATCAATTTTTTATAAAAAATAAAATAAAAGGGAGATCAAAACTATTTAAATTTAAAGTAGGGTGAATAATTTCGTAAATCACGTAAAATTGGAAATCAAAATTGTAATTTGGACATGAAAAAAATATAAGTTATATATGTTTTATTTATTTTAAAATGTAATTTTTTTACAATACCATTTAAAGAATCATTGTATAGTACCACCCTTTTAATAACATATGAGTATGACTACGTAAGTATTATAAATTGACTACGTAAGTATTATAAATTGGGTATACAATACACTAAATGAATATTATTGACAATAAATGATTATTTTAAAGTATTAGTTAAAAAAATTAATATTTAATCAATTAAATAAAAATTTAAAAATAAAAGTAATTTAACAAAAACTCTTTTTGATATATTATTTTTTTAAAGAAAATACTAACGAGTGTCCGGACACTGGTTAAAAAATTAAAATAGTACGTTAAACATTATTTAACAGATTATAAAGACATGTTTTTTTTTAAATATATGTGTATTTAGTGCACTAAAAAGAAAAATAATCAATCTTTTTTTTAAGAATATTATGTGTATTAAGTGAACTGATTATAACATATTTTTCTTATTTGAAATTCTTATTCAGTGCTCCAGAACATTGGTTAACATGACCTACTTACTAAAAAGTAAAACACTCTGGACAATTTTCTTTGATACTATTTTTACTTTATTAATAAATATAGATTATTGAAAGAAAAAAAAATGTTTTTAATAAAATTTAAAAATGGACAATTTTATTTGTATACAATGTATGGAGAAAATGAGAATTTTTTTAAGGACGGAAAAGTAGAAGTTTCTTTTAATATAGAATAAATATCTATCATATTTTTTTATTAACTTTAAATAAAATATGTTTTTCTATATCTATTTAAGATTAATAGTATACCATACATTTTTATAAAATGTATGAGAAAATGGGAAGTTAAGGGAAAAGTCAAAGTTTTATTTTTATTTTTTTGAAAATAGAATAAACAAATTATAGTTTTCTTTTCTTATTTTAATATTCATTCCTGTCCAACCCTATATTAATGTTCTCTCTTAACAAGATTTCTCAATAGCTTTTCTACATTTTACGTTACAGATAAAAGAGTGTTCTATCATTTCACTCTAAACATGGTGGTAGAAAAATCAAACCAATTAGAAGAGTTCAATAATTTAAGTTCAGAGAAAATAGCTGAAGTAAAAGCTTTTGATGATTCAAAAGAAGGTGTCAAAGGTTTGGTGGAGGCTGGGGTGTCAAAGATCCCACGCATTTTTCACTGTGGGAAGCTGAGCATCGATGAAAACTTGGCTACAGACATCAAGTTTAGTGTTCCCATTATTGATCTTAAAGACATACACAACAATCCAGCTAGGAGGGTAGAGGTGATTAGTGAAATTCAAAAGGCATGCCATGAATGGGGTTTTTTTCAGGTGATTAATCATGAAATTCCCGTTATTATCTTAGATGGAATGATTGACGGAGTTCGTAGGTTTCACGAACAAGATCCTGATGTAAGGAGAGAGTTTTACACACGTGATACAAGTAAAAAAGTTAAGTATTTCTCAAACGGATCACCTTTTAGCGGCCAACCTACAAATTGGAGAGATTCATTCGGTGTTACTGTTTCTCCTGATCCATTCAAACCAGAAGACATACCATTATTATGCAGGTAATGAAATACATAGTCCTTTGATTCTTACTCTCCAAGTCATAATCAGATTTCATTGTATTTTTAAACTTTGACATATAAGTTATATATATTTTTATGTTAAAAAAAAGGTATATTTTTAAGCTAACATCAAAACTATTTTAACCATTGATGAGTTAATTTCATACTTGAAGGGATATTGTGATTGAGTATTCCCAAAAAATTAATGATTTGGGTTTCACTATGTTTGAGTTGTTGTCTGAGGCACTAGGACTCAACCCTTCTTTCCTCAAAGAGTATAATTGTGCAGAAGGACACTCTATTCAGGGTCATTACTATCCACCGTGTCCTGAACCCGAACTGACTTTGGGGGCCTCCAGTCACACTGATGCTGACTTCATCACATTACTTCTACAAGACCATATTGGTGGTCTTCAAGTTCTTAATGAGGGTAAATGGGTCAATGTTCCTCCAATTCATGGAGCACTTGTTGTAAACATAGGAGATCTTCTGCAAGTACGTATTATAAGTCGTTGTTATCTTTTATCATTAGCTAATAGCCTCGTATGAATTTTACAAATTTAATGTATTTAAAAAGATATTGATATATATTCAACAAAAACAAACACTCAAATTTTTTAATCATTTTAGGATTGTTTTTATTTTAATGCAGAATTAATTTTTCAATCTAAAACCTGCAAAATTCACGATTTTAATACAAAGACTGAACAATATACCATTTGTGTACTCAATGAATGTGTATATTCCTCTCAATATTAAATCATGTCCTTTTTTACATGCAATTTAAGCACACCAACATGCCTTGTGTCTTTATTCATATATATATATATATATATATATATATATATATATATAGGGAGAGGATCCTTTGACACCGGTGTCAAAATATTAACTTTGACACCAAATCCTACCCCTTTATTATTATCCATTCAATGGCTAAGATATATTCACTTAAAACTAACACATGAGTGTTTTAAGAAAATTTATCTTAGCCATTGAATGGATAATAATAAACGGGTGAGATTTGGTGTCAAAGTTAATATTTTGACACCGGTGTCAAATGATCCTCTCCCATATATATATATATATATATATATATATATATATATTTGTCATTACAAAATAAAACAAATGTAACATAGGATTCTAAGAGATTTTTCTAGACTCTTACACTATTATTAATATGTGGTTCAATATAATGTCTTTATTTTATGTTGTTGCAGCTTATCTCAAATGGCAGGTTTGTAAGTGTTTATCATCGAGTCTTATCAAAGAAAGAAGGCCCAAGAATTTCTGTTGCAAGCTTCTTTGTGAATTCGCCTCACCCAAGTGAAGGTGAATTAAAGATTTATGGTCCTCTTAAGGAATTGATTTCAGAAGAAACCCCACGGATCTATAAAGACATTACTATAAAAGAATTTTTGGCACATTATTATACAAAAGGCCTTGATGGGAATTCTTCCTTGGAACCCTTCAAGGTTTGAGTACAACATAACATAATATTTGATATTTTCATTGAGCAGATCATAATCTGTTTGAATAATTAGTCTCATTTTTTGCCATAAGCATGCTTTATATGTATCAAGTTTTGGATATTGAAATAAATGAATTATCTATGCTCGTAGGCATTTTTTAAAATAATTAGGTTGAATATTTTAACCAATACCTTTAAAATTAGAGGAAATACGTCCTATATTTTCAAATAGAAAAAAGTTGCGTAATAGCTACATGGTGAGAAAATATGGCATTAGAGACAAATTGAATGAGCTTGTTAACTTTAAACATTAAATATGACCTAATTATATTTTGTTCAATTGTTGTAACTTTAGGGAATGTTCATTTCTCCTCGAAAATAGTTTGATAAAAATAATTTAGTAATAATAATATAAGTCAGCTAATTGAAAATTTTCAACTCCTTGGGTTACTATGTGGAGTTGGTTGGGAATATAAGTGAAAAAGGTCTTGAAATGGATTGATAAGACCTATCCCTTTTGAAAATGATTTTGAAAAATTTTAACGCAAAAATCAGAGTTTAGTAAGCAAAGGCTAAAATAGCATAAGATGGAAGCATAGAATCTCATCACTATGGGTTCTAACCAATACATTTCAATGTCATCACTAACAGAATGACCAAACAAGGACATAAGTCAACTTGAACAATTCAAATTCTTTAATCTAAGAAATTTAATGTCTCAACTTAGACACGTTGTTTAGTACAATAATCTTAAGAATGACTTAATAGGTTCGATGCAACACAGACCTACGCTTACACAATAAATCGCTACAAGCATCATCTTAACCTAAATGACATACAAATTATGATATGATTTAGCTCTACATGCTAAACAACGAAAATTAAAAGAGACAGGGAAGTACTAAAGTACAAAGAGATATATAGTGGTTCGACAATCAGTTTCACTATGCCTACTCCACTTTTCAATGGTTTTAAACCATTCGGAAAAATAATCACGTCTTACATTATTTTCAAGATTTAATATACAAGTATTTTGGTACAACGAACTATCATCAATTCAGATGCTAATATCCACTCTACATTAACCTACACATGAATCCAATGACATTTTCTTCAGTTGATGTAGATACTCAACTACTACACACAAGATCCTTAATGATCTTGATCCAATAATCTTGCTATCCATAATAACCTTCTCTAAGCTTCCTTTCTGAAACATTCTTCCCTCGAACCTAGCGAAGACTTGTCTAAGTGATTGCCATTAGCCTTGATTAATTGGATAACTCCCTTTTATTTTCCGACAGCCTTTACATGGTTTCACCAAAGTCTTCAATAGAGTATAGAGACACTTTTGTCTCATTGTAGACAACACATAACAAAAATCCATGTCTAAGAAATGATTCTTCCATCTGATACACAAAAATATAACTTCAAAGCAAAATATTAGATTCCATAATTTACATTTTATCCACCTTTAAAACTCAATCTTTAGAGTTGAAGGACCATAACAATGGTTCTTGACAAGGGTTGAAGAGTATGAATAGTATATGAAGAATTTCACACACACAACTAAAACTCACAAGATCCACATTCTAGGAGGTTAATAACAAGGTATCAACAAGGAATTAGGTGTTTGTGAATGAAAAACACTTTCTAAGTTCTCTCAAGGTTCTTCGCAAATAAGGGTTTCATGGTTCTATGTGGTTGTTCTAAGATTGATCGATCCAAACACTGGATTGATCTAATTCTCTCTCTTTCTCTGGGTTTCCTTGTCTTAAACAAGAACACAAAAACAACAACGAATCTAGAGATTTGTTTCCTCACAATTTTTATGATATTTTCTCACTTGGTGACACACTCACAATCATAGACAAAATAATGATGAAATATTGGGGCAAGAGAATAGACAAACTCTTTTAGGAATGATAAATCTCAACTATCTGAGACAAAAGGTATTTTATTAATTCATAAAGTTATGATTCAAGTCATGTATGCTTCATGACTCGACTCATGGAGGTTGTGATCCGACTCACACCTTGTTATGATTCGACTCAAATGAGGCAGAAGAAAAACTCACTTTTCATGATGCTCTATGATTCTACTCACGCATCTGTAACATTTAAATCATACAACCTTGCAACCTTGATTTAAGTGTTATAACTTGTGATTCAAGAAATACTTGTGATTTTGACATAAAAACAATTGCTAAGCTAAAAGGAAGACTGAAACATGGACTACAACAACTAAGATAATAAGATAAGAGGTTTCTCAAAAGTACAAAATTCAAATAGCCAAACCAAACGAATACAGATACAACATATTATTCCAAGTGAATTACACTAGCAATGCTATTCTAGAACGACAACACGGATAATTCACATGACAAATAGGATATAAACAAGCAAGAAATTAAATGATATATTGTACATTCAAAATTTGAAAACAATTAAAACTAAACAACGATACCAAAGGTGACTGCAATTTCAGTCTCCCTATTTTTGATGTTTGGCAATTTAGAGATATTCTGATGATTTGATTTGAGCGATTATTTGGAGAAGTATTGGACAATTAATAATTTGCAATTTTGGATTTTTATTGATCAACACATTGTGATGATAGGGTAAACTTTGAGACTTGAGCATTCATGTTCTTGAATATCGATAATATCTCGACAACATCTCCCCCTTTGACAAATATTAAAAAGAGAAGAAAAAAAATGCTAATAGCCATATTTTACATAAAGCCTAGAAAATTAAGCACCATAAATTGCAAACATGCATAGCAGCAATGAATGCAATTTCTGAAAATAATAATAGATAAGATATAAATGATAGATCAAGAGAGGTAGCATATTAATGAATCATAGAATATGGCTCTAACATGCCACAAAATACGTAAGACAACATCAATATACATAAACATATCAAAAATAGTAGGAAATACCAAAATAAGTCTAAAACATAGAACTAAACATGAAGAAATATAAAATGCATGAGATGGTGTGATATGATGCATGAAAAACTAAGCTACATCAGCGGGAGGAGGATCACAAGTGGAGTTATGATCATTATGTTTGACCATGATAATGGAGTCCTTAAGATGATCTTAGACATCTTTCATAGAGGCCAAGTCAACATGGATCTTCTCGCCTCTCTCCTTTACTTCTCTAGCAACATATTCAATGTGCGCATGAAGATGATTCTCTCTTATATGCAAAACAACTAGCATCTTGCTCGCCACGTTATCTAAATAGGCTTTGGCATTAATAGATAGTCATCCGTCAGAGGAACTAGGTGGAGGAGATAATGATGAACCAATATGCTCAGGCACTACTGCAAATGACTTCTTCTTCTTCTTCTTCTTCTTCTTCTTCGTTGTCTTCTTTTTCTTCTTCTTATTCTTCTTCTTCTTCTTCTTCTTCTTCTTCTTCTTCTTCTTCTTCTTCTTCTTCTTCTTCTTCTTCTTATTCTTCTTCTTATTCTTCTTCTTCTTCTTATTCTTCTCCTACTTCTCGGCTTCCACATCCTCTAGGACCTCAATTATGTCTTCATAAAACTAGCAACCACCATTGTCCAAATAATATAACTCATTGTTTTTATCCTTGTGTCATTATGCAAACAATCTTCTCAAAGATTGTTGAGTGTTCACTCTAGCCAAGAATTAGGGTTTCAAGCCCTCTTAGAGCATTCAGGCAAATGATCAATCAAGAATTGACATGATCTTCAACTTTAAAGCCTCTCAAACATCCATGAAGGATCAAGAGGTCTCCCACATCAAGAATATAACACAAAAATGCAACATTTCAAGTTGATCAAGCCTCAAGATCATCAGTTTCACCAAATTAGGGTTTTGGTCGACCAAGGCCTCCAGAGAGAAATTTTCATATGGGAATGAGCCAATACTTAAAAATATGATTCAAGAAGCTCAAAAGAACCTCATGAGTCCATTCATAAGTGCAAAATAGCCTCATGGGATGTACCTATCAAAAACAGGAATTAGGGTTTTGACCTGATTCAGTCCCTAAGTTGACTTTTGGAGCAAGGCATGAGCCAAGACCTCAAGATATGCTTTGAGGACCTAAATACATCATATTGATCCATTAACAAGATTGAATTGATTCAAATAACTTAGTTCATAAGCAATATAAGGATTCAAATTCATCTGGACCACAAACTAGGGTTTCTGAGGAAAAGTCAACCATAACTTTGACTTTTGAGCAAAGCATGACCTCAAACCTTGGGACATGATTCAAGACACTAAAAAAACACCTTTGGAATCCATCCATTAGGTTCAATTTAGTCCAAGGACTTGATTTCATAAAGGATCACAAAGTTTAAGATTCATCTGATTCAAAAAGTCAACTGTGATCAAAACCAAGTTTAACTTTTGGAATTTTTTGACAAACATGGCTTCTTTAAGCCAAGAACAATGTTAAATTGTGATTTGGATCATGATCAATCAAGAAAAATCAAGAAAAGTGAGGTTACTTGCAAAAAGGGCAACCTTGAGAAACTTAAAATTTCACTAAGTTATGAAAAATAACGGTTTTTACCCAACTTTGCAAGGCCATAACTTGTGATCCAAGCAACCATTTTCTTCCATACAAAGCTCAATGATAGCTAATATTACATATAACAAGTTTGTCCAACAGAGGTACCCCCAAAAAATGTTTGGATTTTAAGTTATAAGGCCATAAAGTTAGGGTTTCATAAGATTTGGAACTTTGACACTTAGAATTTTTTAGGCAGAATCTGTCTCATGTTTTATCCAACTTTGGAGGTATTTTTCATTATGATCCAAGATAAATCAAGGTAAAAGGTAAACATCAAAGTTGAAGTATGATATACAACCTTTCTAAAGAATACAAGAACTTCCATTAATTCAACTTGAGCAAGAAGTTATGATCCTCACAACATGCCTTGATACAAACTGTTTTTTGACAGCATTTGGCACATAACTTGCATCCCACGATTTTGAGTCCAAATTTAATGACTATGAAAGATTGATCCTCATCTAATTCAAGAAGAATCTCAATCAATCTTGAAGAACTTGCAAGCTTGGACCCTAAGTCAAGAATCCTATCCTTTTGCATGTGAAAACCATAATGGCAAATATGAGAACTTAAGTTTTGTTCTCATGCATTAATGTGATACTTTGAATTGGTATGGATCAAGTCACACAAGTTCAGATTCAGTCCAAAACCATGAGTGTTCAAACCTGCAAAAATTGAATTTGAGTCAATGCATAGCTATGCTAAAGGAGACTTGTAGTACCTTAGACTTCAAGTCATGCTACATGACAAAATCCATCGGATAATAGCATGCTCCCTCATCCATTCACTATTCCTCCAAAAACAAACTTGCTCTCCTATAAATAGAGGTCATTTATGATCTTTCAAACCACTCCAAAATAATACCAAAGCCTTGTTTTCTCATTCTCCCTCTCTTACTTCAAATTTCAAAGTTTCAAAGGGGAAAATTGAAATTCTCAAAACCAGAGCTTAAACCACTCAAATAGCCATTCAAATACATCACAAATCATCCATTGGAGGTGTTCAAACCTTCATCTTCATCTCAAAACACCAAAATCAGAAAGTCAACCATTAAAACCTCAAATTTTGACTTTTCTGTATTTTTCAAGCCATGTCTTGATTTAATCACTTTCAAAGCCAAACAAAAATTCAAGAACTCTCCAAATATCATCCCTAAGTTATTCCAACAAGTGTTCCTCAGTTGTAACACCAATTGAGGGAGTTGCCATTTTGGTCACTTTTTCCAATTTTACAAGAAAGAGGTAGATTCTGTTCCAGAGGTTTCCTTTTGATTTTGATCATCCTAAAAGCTTCTAAGGGGTCTATTAAGAGTGTCAAAGGCATTAGATTGCTTGTCACAAGTATCTTGAAGGTTAGCAAGTGGAGCTTCAAGAGGTAAATGCATAAGAACTTGAACTTTGTGAAATATGCATTTCTTTGATGTCATGAAGATGTCATACATATCATATTTGTTGTGTTTGAACTAATTTTCCATGTTATTATTACTTACATAGAGTTGTAGCATAGAACTTGCAAAACTTGACCTATTTTGAAACCACTATCGGGTTTTAAAATGTAGGCATTTTTAGAAAATTCTAAGATCACCATTTGATTCCTCGTTAAATTCTAGGTAGGATCCATCTTTGTTTCATCCATTTTCATGGAGAAATGAAGAAGTTCTGACATTCTTACAAATACCCCAAAACCTGGTCAGCCATGGCCATGGCGCCTTGGCCAGGCCTAGAAACCAAGTCACCCATATGTATTTATGGGGTGTATTTGATACACGGATGTATCACTATCCCAGTGGTAGCAGCGTGTGTGTTCAAGTGTGTTTGTGTTGGAGGGCGTGGGTTCAACACCCACCCATGCCATTTTGTCCAATTTTTCACATTTTCATTATTTTTTTTTTGATATTTTCCATATTATTTTTAATAATTATTTTTGTTAATCAATTTTAATTATTTTAAAATATTTTTTGCACAAATATCACTCACATATTTAAATATTTTATTCACCCAAAAAAATCACAAAAATATTTTTATTTAATATATTTTAATATATTTAAAAATGTTATTTTAAAATTGTTTTAAATGTTTTTAAAATGATTTCTTTTTCTTGATTTTTAAAACCAAAATGATTTTAAATATTCATGGGGATAAAATACTTTTTTCAAAAACCTTAATCATTGTTTATAACATGATTAATGAGTTTATTTGATAAATTATACATATTTTATTTGATTTTTATTTGAAAAATATCTTAAAAAATATGAAATTAGGGTTTTGTTTGGATTCAATTTTTTCAAACTTCATTTCAACACTCACGGACCTCTATTAGAGTGTAAGACCCAACCCTCTTTATAAATAAACCACTTTATGGGCCTCTGCTATAGTATAAGTCACATCGCGCTTTCAAAATCACTGTGCGATCACTGTTTTCATAAACAATCTTTGGGCCTCTATTAGGCGTGTAAGTCCCATCTTTTTGTACATAACCCTTGTTTTAAATAATAATCTTGGACCTCTAATAGAGTGTAAGACCCAACACACTTCTGTAAATAGAAAGTCTTTTAGCCTCATTCATCATGGGCTTTGTACACGATACAAATAATCACCCGTGCCTCTATCTTGAGTGTAAGACCCAACACTTTTGCCTTTCTCATATTTGAGATCAAAATTCAAAACTTTCTTCAATTTCTTCGAAACCCTAATTGAATCTTATAGAAAACATTTGATAAATCACGATACACCAGGCCTCTAACCAGAGAATAAGACCCACCACCTTTCTCAATTTAATACTTGTTTATATACTTGTTCATATGTTTGTATATATACTTGTACATACCTTGTTAAGTCTCTCTTAGCATATAAATTATCCTCAGTTTAGACTAGTTTAAACAATAGGGTCCTTTCAGTCAGTGCAGCTTAGTTCAAACAACTTGTTCCCCCCTGTACAAAGGAATACAATTAGCCTCCTCTTGGGCTTTATCCAAGCATTTTTTTGCCTCCTCTTGGGCATCATACAATGAATCTCCCCAGAAGATAGCCTCCACTTGGGCTTTGTTCAATTCGATCAACCATGAAATAATTCAATAAAGAGAGGATTATTTCCCGGTGAAACCTCTTCTTTAATCCCTTTAACCCTTGAACAGTTCAACAAAGAAAGGATTATTTCCCGATGAAACCTTTCTTGAATTCTTCCTAGACTTGGAAAGTCTCAATCCCTAACCTCCTCTTGGGCTTCATACAAGGACTCACAAGCTTCCTAGAAGTATCCCTAGCCTCCTCTTGGGCTTCATACAAGGACCCACTGGCTTGCTAGAAGTATCCCTAGCCTCCTCTTGGGCTTCATACAAGGACCATCAGGCTTCCTAAAAGTATATGATAGATCCTAGTCATCTCTATCCCTACATCAGTCCCCAGGAGAGTCTAAACCTGTAAGGCTTTCAAAATCATCCTCTAAGGCTTTTCTGATCCTCAACAAGGTTTGGCTTTCTCTTCAAAATTTCCATCAAGGATCAGGTTACCATTAACAAATTCCCAAAAGTATCAGATCCTCATGGCATCTGATAATCAACTCTTCTCCAATCTCCAGCAAGAGTTAGTTCCCCTTTGGATTCCTCAAAACAGTTTAGACCTTCTCCTGGATTTAAATAATCCTCAGCAAGAGTCAGCCTCCTCTTAGGCTTCATATAATGATTTTCTCAGTCAGCCTCAATCTTGGCCTTTGTACAAGACATATATAATATTCCCCAATTGAGTCAGTTTTCAACTTTTTCAGCTTCTCGGGCTTTGATCAAGGCACAAAATCCATCATCCCCATAGATGAGACCATGAGTCCTCTCTGTAGGAGGATATCTCCTCTATACATCACATTTTAAAACAAACAATCAAAACCCTTTTTCCAGATAATTGATGTAAGTTACGCACTTGTTGACTCAAAATCCAAGCTGGAGTCCCTCCTTTATCATGGCTAAAATTTCTCTTTCAGCTAAGTGATGTAAATGGCAAGCCTCTGGATTCTACACATCCATGTCAATGTCCCTCTCTTAGCATGCAAAGACTTATAAAGGAAGATGTGGCATTGGTGGATTCCACACATCCCAGTTAAAGCAATTTCCCTTATAAATCCATTACTCAATGTTTGTGATGAATAGATGAGATATCTCTCTTTAGAGATGACAAAATCTCTCTCAGTCAAACTTTTTAGCTTCAATCTTGGGCTTTGAACAAGACACAAATACTCCTTTAGCTTCAATCTTGGGCTTTGAACAAGACACAAATATTCCTTTAACTTCAATCTTGGGCTTTGAATAAGACACAAACACTCTTTTAGCTTCAATGTTGAACAAGACACCAAACTTTTTTCCTCCCATAGAATAGGAGGAACTACGATCGCTCTGATTTCCCCAAGTCTCTTTACGGGAATACGTAGGCATAAGATTGCGAAATCTTAGCCACCATACTAATAAAAAAAATATTAGGTCCCATACCTTCCCAAAAATAATAGAAAACCCAAAAACAACAAAAATAATTCCTCAGCCTTCACAAAGGAGAAACTTTCCCTATTCAACAGTAAATGGATTTGTGCAACCAAGCAATTCAACAGTAAAACATATGCAAATAAAGGTTCCTATAGATTACTATAGATACTTTGGGTGTTAACAACTTCCCTTTGTATAACCAACCCCCGATCCCCGATCTCTTCGCATTTGTCCTGGAAAACATTTGCACGCAGGGTAAGTTTGAGATATCTTCCCCTTCCTTTTAAGCTTCATAGGATAAATATAGAAATCATAAAGTAGCACCAAAAGCGGTTGTGGTCGCGTCACAAAAATCGACGCTACAGAAAAGTAGCGACTCTGCTGGGGACTTAGATTTTTCTTTCTAGGAGGGTTAAGCCTTGATTTGCATTTTTTACTGTTTATTTGCTTTCTCATTTGATATTATTTTCTGTTTCATATCATACTATCTGCTTATTTGCCATACTTGTTTAAATTACTGTTATCTGGGAAAGTGATTAATACACATGTGGTAAGTCAAAAGGTCCTCAGTGGGCTTGAGAGCATATTTTAAGATAGGAGGTGGCAGACTCAAGAAGGCTAATATGGAGTGAATCCCAACCAAGCTAACTTGAAAGTCCACCAAATCAGTGGAGGTACACTTTTGGAATTACTGATGTTAAACTAACAAGTCGTGAAAACATTACTTTTTCCATTGGGCACCCGTGAAACTAAGGATTAATAAACATGTAACCTTGACCATTCCTTTAGGATGTAGTAAGGTGACTATTGGGAATAGTTGATACGCGCTACTACGCTCGAATGAGATTTATCTTAAAAACATTATAGCTCTCATGAGTCAGTTGGTTTGCTGGTAATATTCTTAAGAGGGGTCAATGACTTTGAGAACCTTGCTAGAACCCATTCTACAGGTACAAAAAAAGAACCCCTAGTGTAATACCCTAATTTTTACCCCTAAGATCCCACATGTCTTTTTGCATCTCATACCACAAACAAGATCACACATTGGTTCCATTTTTCATAGGATTGTGCCTTGTAGGGATCTTTGAGTTTGTGTGTATTTGTTAGTTGTTTTATTGCTTAATTTGTTTATATTTACTAACCATTAATTAAAATCCAAAAAATATTTTGTTTTCTTTCACTAACATTTTCAGGGGAAGAACAGGTTAAAAATACCAAAACATCAATCCCTCGACTCGAATGAATTTCATCTGAACAAAGTCAAAGTTGATCCGCAATTAATTCAAAAATTATCTGATCAACAGTTTCTAAGATTTAATTGATTATTATTCAAGAGACTCCAAGGTTCATGTGTTTATTTCCATGCCTTCTTTGACAAGCAAAAGAATCGAGCCGGAACCACAACAGTGCAACAAAATGCTCATTTTTCACAAATTTTGCACTGAGTAACCGGTTAGCAGATATGCAGTAACCGGTTACCCTCGTGAAAATTTGAAAAATGGTGGAAAATTCAAATTCAGCAATTGGCACCAATCTCAGCCCTCTATCACATTTGGAATATTCTAGACCACCTCATTTTAATTCCCCTACATCACTTTGATCATTTTCCACCATGCACCTTCACTAATCACCACTCTTTTGATAATTCCCTCCAAATTTGAATTCCAATCCTAATTTTGATCATCCAGGCCTAATTCCAAACCACCAATTTTCCCAAGCTTAAACTCTATAAATAGAGGCTTCATTTCATTCATTCTTCAAGCTTTTGATAGCCAACAAACCTCTTGCAAATTCTCTTCCCAACCACAAATTTCACTAAAGCTCACTTTTCTTCTTTTGAAATTTAACAAGAATTCACATTGAATCTTGTTCAACTTTGAGCTAAACCTTCATCCAAACTTGTTTTCTTCATCAATTCTAATAGATCAAGGCTTTGGTATTTGGATCTTGAAGCAATTTGAAGGAATTTTCAGATTTGAAGTGGTAATTCATCTTTCACCATTGTTGAAACTTCATCTTCATCTTCCATAATGTAGATCCGTGGAGATCTTTGTTACTTGATCATTTGGATCTTGTAATTGTGTTTAAAAGCTGGTCTTTGCTGTTATTTTGAAAGTGGATCATGCTGAATTTTGCACAATTTTCTGCATTCTGGTGCAGAGTAACCGGTTAGCAGATATACAGTAACCAGTTACTCTGTGTTAATTTTGGAAAACTGCGATTATTTTGAACTAAGTAACCGGTTAGCAGATATGCAGTAACCGGTTACTTCGAAACAGAATGCGCATTTTGGCTTGTTTTTGGGACTTTTTTGGTTCCTTTTCCATTTTCTTCCCCTTCCTTTTGTTCTTAGCCTTAGATCACATAATTGTGTGGTTTAAGTTGGCTTTCTCTTCATCTATTTCTCTTTTCTTTTGATCGATGAAAGTCTTGTGGATCTTAGAATTTCTTTGTTTAATTCTTGATCAAGACTAGATCGTTACTTATTTTCTTTTCGTGCGGTATTGCTTTCGGATGACGATCTACATATCGTTCATCTAGCATGAATTAGCACAAAGATCTATTGACCGACCTCATTGTAGGGTAATTACTCCGTAAATTACTCGGCAATTGCTTAACATAGCGCAACATTTTTCCCTCTTTATCCAATTCGGAATTTGAACTTTCGTGGTCCGGACCTTGATTGGTCGCGTCATCCCAATGTTGGTTAAACTTTTGTATTAGGTCCATAATCTTTGAAACTTGGCGTTGTAGAGGCTTTAGTTATACCAATCTTCTGTCAAGTTCATTAACCTTGGCCTAAGTGCATTGTTTAATCACTATAGTTCAAGACGCGAAACAGAATAATCGGTGAAGGCTTATGGCACTAGAGCCTTGTGCTGCTAACCACTAACTTCTAACTTTATATTTCCTTCTCGCTCCCTATCTCTCTTTTACTTTTATGCATATTTTTCCTTTGTTCGTTAGACACATGTATATGCTTCCGGTTTTTTTCCTTTGTCCATGTAGCGCGATTTTTGTGATCCTGAGTCACTATCGCTTGGGTACTACAGTTCAATTCATTTTTTATCCTATTAAGCTGATTAAGGAAGGGAAATAGATGTCTCCAATTAACCCCGCTTGCATACTGAGTTTGAACAGCGGTCTGTTAGGTTACAGATGCGATTAAGATGTGGGTCCCTCTTCAGTTTATTTTGTTTAAATTCAGAATGTCTGGACTATTGGCGAGGTTGTGGGTAGGATGTTAGGATTTGGTGCTTTTGGGTTGATATCTGGGGGGGTACTGGATTTTGGGTTTTTGATTAGTATGCTCGCTAAGATTTTTGTAATCTTATGCCTATGTATTCCTGTTTAACGAAACAGGGAAATCAGAGCGATCGTAGTTCCTCCTATTCTATGGGAGGAGAAAAGATGTTTTGGTGTCTTGTTCAAAGCCCAAGACATGAAGTCAAAGGTGGTTTGTATCTTGTTCAAAGCCCAAGATGTGAAGCTAGATGTTTGACTGAGAGAGAATTTGTTATCTCTAAAGAGGAGTCGTTGATGTTTGTATGCTGTGAGCAAGGCACAACTTTGATGCTAAAAGGTTGATTGACTCAACCAGGGTTTCTTTATATAAAGCCTAAGAGGAGGCTAGGAGTTTGACTTTTCCGGGGAAAATGTTCTTTCTGTCTTGTACAAAGCCCAAGATTGAGGCTAAAAGGGATTTTGACTCCGTTGGGGAGAATGGAGAATGTATCTTGTATAAAGCCCAAAATGGAGGCTGAAAGGGTTTGCCTCAACAAGAGAGTACTTTTATCTGTCCGGTATAAAGCCCAAGACGGAGGATAAAAAGGGTTGACTCAATAAGAGAGTCTTGAACAGGTGATTGACTCAACAAGAGAGTCTTTTATACTCAACAAGAGAGTGTTTTGCTGTCTCGTACAAAGCCCAAGATTGAGGCTAAAAGGAGATTGACTCAACAAGAGAATCTTTTATACTCAACAAGAGAGTGTTTTTATATGTCTTGTACAAAGCCCAAGACGGAGGCTAAAAGTTGTTGACTCAACAAGAGAGCCTGAGGGTTGATTGACTCAACAAGAGAGTCTTTTATACTCAACAAGAGAGTGATTTTGATGTCTCGTATGAAGCCCAAGATTGAGGCTAAAAGGGGATTGACTCAACAAGAGAGTCCTTTATACTCAACAGGAGAGTGTTTTTCTATCTCGTACAAAGCCCGAGATTGAGGCTAAAATGTATTTGACTCAACAATAGAGTCTGAAAAGGTTAGCTCCGCTGGGGAGGACCATTTGTACAAAGCCCAAGAGGAGGCTGTCTTACCGCTGTGGATTATTGAGATCCTGAAGCGTGTCCAAGTGTGGGGAACTCTCATGAGAGAGACTGGGTTTCGGTGTTTCTTCCTATGTTTGAATGGAACTTGAGAATGTCTTTGAGACTCAAGGGGATTTAGACTATCCAAGTCTAGAGGTTTATCTTTTGTATAATGCCCAAAAGGAGGCGCGGGTTATTAAGGGATGAGTATCAACCCTAAAATGGCTGGAGTTTTGACACTGGAAAGACTGCTCTAGCAAAGGACGACTAAGTTCTGTCTTATACCTTTAAGAGGTCATCAGGCTCCTTGTATTAAGCCCAAGAGAAGGCATGAGAACTTCTAAGAAGACGAAGGGTCCTTGTACAACGCCCAAGAGGAGGCGGGGATGCTTTTAGGAAGCCTGTGGGTCCCCAAACCCCGAGAAGTTCAAGACATGCTATTCACAGAGAATAGATCAAGCCAGGAAAGTCCAAGAATTTGGAAGAAACTCAAGAGATTCCATTCACGGAGAAAAGATCATCTCTGGAGAGTTAGAGTTTCTTTAACAATTTCTAAGGGTGACAGTCTGAGAAAGGGTTCACCGAGAATGCTGCCTTTCACATCTCCATATTGTTTAACCCCAAGAGGAGGAAAAACTCTATTTGGAAATCCTATGGGGATCTAGTGTTGTTTGTATTTAAGAGTGACCAACAGGGCTTTGCCTAGTGCTAGACGTAGTTATCGGGGAAAACTCTAAATAACTATACTAGTATTACACAGTTGATATGTGACAAGTATATAAAAGTTTGTGAAAGAAGACTTACAGTGAGCAGCCCCACAATACAGTTATATATATATATATATATATATATATATACATACATATATATATACATATATATATATATATATATATATATATATATATATATATATATATATATATATATGAAAGCGGATAAAGAAAGCAGATAAACACTTACTCGGTTGTAGAGCTTCCATGTTGTTTTGTTAGTTGTTCAACAAAGAAAGCTTTCATAACAATATTATATTATAAATCAAAGGAGAAAGTGCTTTGAAAAGATTGTTGGGGCTTACAGCTCAAGGAGAGGCCCAAGGTTTTATCAGTGATTGCACTATTGTTTTGAAATTGTACAAGGACTTATACAAGTAACTGAGGCCCAATAAGGTTTTCTGTACAAAGGGAAGGATCTTACACTCTCTCAAGAGGCCTAAAGGTATTTAAAGAAAAAGAATGGGGCTTATAACACGAGGGTAGGCCCAGATGGTTTGATTTGTGAACTGGCGATTGCACCGAGATTTTTGAAAACACCGTGGGTCTTATACAATGACTGAGGCCCAAAATATTTTGGTTTCAAAGAAGGATTGGGTCTTACACTCTATTAGAGGCCCAAAGATTTATTTTTGTACAAGTGGTGAGGCTTACAGCTCAAGGAGAGGCCCATGGGATTTTTTAAAAAGGCGACGATCGCGCCGAACTTTTTGATGGTATCGGGACTTATACAATACACTGAGGCCCAAACTATTGGTTTTCAAAAAGGGCTGGGTCTTACACTCTACTAGAGGCCCAAAGGTGTTTGAAAAAGATTTGTGAGGGTGAAAATCAAAGAAACCCTAAATTTGTTTTCCTTTAAAAGTAAATATTTAAAGAAAATACCAAATAAATTTGAATAAACCACTTGTGATTTTTGTTTAAGGTTTGAAAAATGAGGTTTTAATCACAAGATGATTTAAAATTCATTTGGTTTTGATTTTCAAGATAAATATTCACTTTTAAATGTTTAAAAACAATTAAAAAATGAATTTATTCACAAAAATACCAATTACATTAAATAAATAATATAAATTTGATTTTTTTTGTGGAATAAAATATTTCAACATTTTTGTGATTTTTTGCATAAAGAACCAATAAAAAATAATTAAAATTAAGGGAGTTATTAATTTTTCAATTCATTAAAAATAATATGAAAAAATATGAAAAAGTGGTAAAAAAGAGGATCTGGGGCGAGGGGGATTCGAACCCCAGACCTCTTGTGTACAGGGCGCGCGCCTTACCACTAGGGTGGTGATACATCCGTTGATTGAAACACAGCCACAAATATACAAGGCTTGCCTTGTTTTTGGCCTGGCCCAAGGCAAGGCAAGGCAAGATTTTGGTTAGAAACGTGAAGGCCATAACTTTCTCATTTCTCCGTGGATTGGGACAAAATTTAGGTCTATCCTGCCTAGAATTTCACAAGGAATCCAATGGTGGTGGTGTTTTTTTCCAGATCATGCTCCTATTGAAAAACCCGATACTGGTTTTGAAATAGGCCATGATTTGCATTTTCTGTGCTATCTCTTGGTACAGGTATAAATTACATGATATATTGGTGCAAACACAACACATATAACATGTATAATTGATGCATGATCAGTGGACATCAAAGGAAAGCATGATTCAAAGAATCTAAGTTGTGATGCTTACCTTTTTTGGGAGCTTTTGTGCAATCTGCCAAGTGCTTTGTTCCAGAAATGATTTGATGCTCTGGACACCCTCAAATGATCTCTTAGAAGCTTTTAGGATGGTTGGAATCCGCTGGAAACCTCAGGAACAAGTTTGAGCACTTTCTTGCAAAAGGGGCAAAAGTGGCCAAAATAGCAACTCCCTCAAATGATGTTCTAGATGTTGGGAACCATTTGGGACAGTTCAAGGATGATATTTGGAGTGTGTTTGTGATTTTATCTGGTTTGGAAAGTGACTGAATCAAGACATGGCTTGAAAAATGCACAAAAGTCTAATTTTGAGGTTTTGAGAGGTGACTTTGTGATCTTGGTGTTACAGGTCACTTGTGAGTGTTTGGATCACTTCTATATGATGTTTATGAGGTGTGTGTGTGTGATTGGTTTGGTTGGAATTGCTCTAAAACTCAAAACCCGATAGTGACTTGCTTTGGAAGGCAAATTTGGAAGTGAGAAGGTGATTTTGAGGAAAGCATCTGTTTGATGGCTTTGGTGTACTCAAACTGATCACAAATGATTTCTATTTATAGTGCAACAAGTTTGTTTTGCAAGCAATAGTGAATGGCAACTGCTGCCGAGGTTTGGCCAATGTTGATCAATGGAAATCCAAGTCTCCTCTAGCCATTGACTAGAGGCTAGGGCACATGCTGCTGGTTCCCTTGGTCTTGGATATGTTTTGACTGAATTCAGTTGGAAATGACTCAGTCCATGCCACCTTGGTGCATCCATTAAATGCTCCAAACCAAAATTGGAGTCTTGTCCCTCTTTTAGGCATTTCTAGGTTTGGCATGCTACTTTTGGTTCCAAAGACTTGGGAGGCTGATGAATCAGTGTTTGTCCCTCCTTGGTCTCGCCCTGAGGTGTTCAGATGGATAAACTTGTTTGTCATTTGCTCAAATCGAGCAAAATGCACAAATCTGCCTTGCTATGACAGTTTGCAGCAAGGCACATTGGCATGTTCATATCTCATGGCTTAAGTGGAGTTTCATGGAGTTCTTGGTTATTTTGGAAAGCCCTCATATGATACAACATATGTGTGATCATAGTTTGTTTTGATACCTTTTGGATCCAAGTGAAAAATGCCCCTACATTTGGAAAAACGTGAAGGCAAATTCTGACTTAATGAAAATTTCACTAAGTGTTGGAAAAAATGACATTTCATGTTTTCAGCCATTTTGATCATTCCACAACTCAAAATCCATGATGAATTGGAATGAGGTGTAGTTGAAGCTTTTGTAGAGGGCCATGAGAGCTACAAATCCAGCTTTGAATGGGGAAAAATGGCATTGTGGTTTAGGAGTTATGATCCTCCAAAGTTGGTACCCTAGCCACTTTGTTCCATAACTTAGAAAATTTCTAAGTTTTTATGGTTACCCCTTTTACAAGTTATCCCACTTTTCTTGATTTTTCTTGATGAATGATGATTCCAATCATACATTAACATCATTTTAGGGTCAAAGAACCATAGTTGTGAAAATTTTCAAAAAGTCAAAGTTGACTTTTGTGCACAGTTGACTTTTTGTCAGATGAATTCCAAACTGTGCGATCCTCTATGAAATCAAGTCCTTGACCTAAATCAAACTTGATGGATTGATTTCATAGGTGTTATAGGGTGTATTGAATCATGTCCCAAGGTTTGGGAGCATGTCCTGGTTAAAAGTCAAAGGCACAGTTGACTTTTTCTTCAAAAACCCTAACTGTGGTTCTGATGAACTTGAAACTTGTTGATCAAGCTTCTTGGGTCAATCCATTGTTGCAAATGGATCAATGTAGTGTGTTAGAGACCCTCAAATCCTCTCTTGAGGTCTTGGCTCTTGTTTTGTCCCAAAATTTAACTTAGGGGTGAATTAGGTCAAGAAACCCTAATTCTTGATTTTTTTATGAATGCATCCCCTGAGGAAAAATTAACTTGATGATTGGTTTCATGATATCCCTTGGAGCATCTTAGGTTGTGCTTTGAAGCATTGTCTCATGCCCAGAGTAAAATTTCCATCTGGAGGCCCTGGTCGACCAAAACCCTAATTTGGTGACACTGGCGATCTTGAGGCTTGATCCACTTGGAATGTTGCAGCCTTGTGCTTAATCCTTGATGTGGGAGTCCTCTTGATCCATTATGGATGTTTGAGAGGCTTAGACAAGTTGAAGATCATGTCATTCCTTGATTGATCCTTTGTCTAAGGCTCTGAGAGGGCTTTAAACCCTAATCCTTGATTGTGGTGAATGCTCAAACATCTCTGAGGAGATTGATGAGGTATGATGGTTCATCCATATTGTGATGATGATTTGCACAATGATGGGAAATCTTAGTGGTCAAAATTTGGGGTATGACAGATGCCCCTATTTAATCTTCTTGGACCAGAAGGTGTGAATGGCGAAGGTATTCGGGCATTCGGGGTGCAAGAGGATTAAATATCGGAATACCCAAAATTTTGATGGTGTTTAGGAATGGTAGTTCACGCATCCTTCTTCTTTTGCTAAGCAATGATGCTTAGAAAAGGTAAAAACTTCCCCTCAATCCTGGACTTCAGCCAAGGAACTGGTCTTAGTTTCTGATGTAAACTTCCCCTCGATCCTAGTTTCCTACCAAGGAACTGGTCTAAGTTTCTGAAATAAACTTCCCCTCGATCCTAGTTTCCTACCAAGGAACTGGTCTAAGTTTCTGATATAAACTTCCCCTCGATCCTGGTTTCCTACCAAGGAACTGGTCTCAGTTTCTTTTGTTAATAAACTTCTTGACAAGGGATGTTGTTCATAGAGGTTTTCCTCAAACTTCTCGCCGGATTTTCCTGGGGAGATGCCATTTGATGGAAAAAGATATGATGTCAGAGTTGCTGGGGAACCCAGCCGTCTGAGTTGTAGAGGTGTACAAACTTCTCCGTTGGAGATGCCATTCGTTGACTCTACTAGGGGAAAACGAGTCTCTTGAGAGTCTGCTTTCGCTTGGGGTTACTACATCATACTTTTCTCGGGATCTTCTCGGAGAAATGCCATATGATGTGATCCAATTTTGAGGTGTCGATGACCTTTTCGTCAGCGAAATTTTTTGGAGAAAAACGGTTGCATTTCCGAATCTCTGATTAGGAGGCTTTCTCTGGGGATTTTCCTTAATCCGGGAAAGCGAAGATATCATCTTAAATGGCGAAGAGTGATATTGGCTGAAGGTTCTCTGGCCTTTCAGAGGTTCAAGTTATCAAAGTGGTCAAATAACCACCTTCAATCCAGAAATAAACTGGAGGAGAGGTTGTTTAGACACAACGTTTCTAGACAAGGAAAGAACTGACAACTTGATTGAAAAGACGTTTATCACCAGGGGACAAGACCGACTAGAGTGATAGTGATGCAATATGAATATGAATGTAAATCAATAATGCATGATGTATGTATGTTTATGCTGACAAAAATGACGTGACATATAGACTAATAGATGAACACGACTGGATACTCGGCCACTGCGGGGGACGAAGAGGTATCACTGGTTCACAATAGCAATTCTGCCTTGCTTAGGAGAGATAGTCCCTGTTGGGAGCTATGTTAGTCGGGCTTAGGAGGTAAGAACTCTGCCAGGGGTGTCGAACGGAATATTCGCATCTGACACAATTGATCCTTCGTTCAGGCGTACTGGTTTAGAAGGAGTACTTTGATTTTGCACTTTAAAGCTTAATCGCCTTTGGAGTAGCGATCGAGGTTCTTTCGATGTTCAACAGTCAAAAGAAATTGCCATCTTTATTTTGAAAAGAAGAAAAATTTTGACAAGTAAATTCATTTTTGTTTCATTTCAAGAATCGTTGATCATGTTAAAATGTCATTCTGTGAAGCTAAAACAAATAAGAATTGTACACAAAAGCACAAGGGCTCAAACTTTATTGACATGATGGAAATCAGCCAAGCGCGTGATTCCATAGAGTATTTACAAAGTTAAAAAATGGTAATTTACAGGAAAAAGGCTACATTGAAACATAACGACCGTTATCCTTCTACCAACTTTGGAATTATGGACATCCTGAGCTTCCGTCGAAGATGACCTTTGTAGCGAGCGATTTTGGACGCGGTTCTTAAGCGCTGGTCGCTCTTTGCGGTTTGAGCTTTAAACTACAGGTCGATTCATTTTTTATCCTATTGTGAGCTGATGAAGAAAGGGAAATAGATGTCTCCAATTAACCCTGCTTGCATACTGAGTTTAAACAGCGGTCTGTTAGGTTAAGGATGCTATCAATGTGGGGGGGGGGGCTTTGTACTGGTTATTTGTATTTTCGCCAATACTGTTTTCTTTCTTTTTATCTAGGCTGAAGGTTTCTGGCGGGGAACAAGGATTAGGATGTTAGGACTGATGTTTTTGAATTACTGCTTTTGATTGATGGAGATATGGGATTTTGGGTTTTTGTTTAGTGTGCTCGCTAAGATCTTTCTTTCAATCTTATGCCTACGTATTCCCGTTTACCGAAACAGGGAAATTAGAGCGTTCATAGTTCCTCCTATTCTACGGGAGGAAATGGGTGTTTTTGGTGTCTTGTTCAAAGCCCAAGACGTGAAGCTGAAAGTCTGTTTGTATCTTGTTCAAAGCCTAAGATATGAAGCTGAAAGGTCTCAACTTTAGGGAGAATTTGTCATCTCTAAAGAGGGGGTTGTATGTCACAACTGTTTTATAAAGGAGAATTACTTTAACCGGGATTTGTGAATCCGACAATGCCATAATTTCCTTTATAGGGGATTTTAACCTAAAGGAGAAGACTTTAACTCAGTGTAGAGCAATCCTATCTTTCCTTAGGAATTGCTCATGCTAAAAGAGGGACAGTGGCGTGGATGTAGATAATCCAGAGGCTTGCCACTTACAACAATTAGATGAAGGGGAAGGAGTTGTTGATGTTTGTGTACTGTGAACGAGGAACAGCTTTGAGGCTAAAAGGTTAATTAGATTAACCAGTGGTTTTCTTATACAAAGCCTAAGAGGAGGCTAATATGTGTCTCGTACAAAGCCCGAGAGAGAGGCTAAAAGGTTTTGACTCAACGAGGGAATCTTTTGGTATCTCGTATAAAGCCCGAGATGGGGGCTATTTGACTTAACAAGGGAGTTTTTTTGTATCTCGTATGAAGCCCGAGAGAGAGGCGAAAGGGGTGATTGACTCAACGAGGGAGTCTCTTATGTGTCTCGTACAAAGCCCGAGAGAGAGGCCAAACGTTGTCTCAGTTAAGTGACAGGTCCAGTATACTGATTTTGAAAGAGAAAATCAGTTCTTATATGAGCAACACTGTACTCAGGGATTTGATTCAAGGATCCGGGTTATTCCTGTTCTTTAAGGAAACAGGAAATCCGAAGGGTATTGAGACTGTCCGAGTCTGCAGGTTTCCTTCCTATTTAACGAAGGGGTCACTTGAGAATGTCTTTGAGACTCAAGGAAGTTAGACGGTCCGCGTCTAGAGTGTTATCTTTTATACTATGCTTTGAGAAACCGTAGTAGACTCTATGAAAGGACTGTTCTATACAGAGGACTAAGTTCTGTTCCTATACCTCTAGGAGGTCGTCGGGACAGTTTGTATGAAGCCCAAGAGGAGGCTGGAAACTTTTAAGAAGCCGACGGGACCTTGTACAAAGCCCAAGAGGAGGCTATCATTCCCGGAGGAAGAATCATTATACGAAGCCTAAGAGGAGATTGTGAATACTTCTAAGAAGCCGTAGGGTCCTTGTACTAAGCCCAAGAGGAGGCGGGGTTGCTTTTAGGAATCCTGTGGGTCCTTGTATGATGCCCAAGAGGAGGCCGATTACTTTTAAGAAGCCGATGGGTCCCCAAACCCCGAGAAATTCAAGGCAATGCTAATCACCGAGAATAGATCAAAGTCAGGAAAGTCCGAGAATTTGGAAGAAACTCAAGAGATGCCATTCATAGAGAAAAGATCATCTCTGGGGAGTAGAGTCTCTTGACAAGTGCTCTTAAGAAGCCTGTGGGTCCCCAAACCCCGAGAAATTCAAGGCAATGCTATTCACCGAGAATAGATCAAAGTCAGGAAAGTCCAAGAATTTGGAAGAAACTCAAGATATGCCATTCACGGAGAAAAGATCATATCTGGGGAATAGAGTTACTTTGACAACTTCTATGAGTGACAGTCTATGAAAGGGTTCACAGAGAATGTTGCCTTTCATATCTCTATATTGTTTAACCCCAAGAGGAGGGAAGACTGTGTCTGGTAATCCTATGGGGATCTAGTTTAGACTATTTCTAAGAGTGATCGAAACGGCTTTACCTAGTGCTAGACGTAGTTGCCGGGGAAACTCTAAATATCATACTATTATTACACAGTTGATATGAGTTTATGAAAGAAGACTTACAGCGAAACAGCCCCACAATACAGTTATATACATATGAAAGCGGTAAATGAAAGCAGGTAAACACTTACTCGGTTGTAGAGCTTCCATGATGTTTGGTTAGTTGTTCAACAAAGAAAGATTGAAAACAACAGTATATTCAAAATCAAAGGAGAAAGTGCTTTGAAAAAGAAAGTTTTGGGGCTTACAGCTCAAGGAGAGGCCTAGGGTTTTATCAGTGAGCGCACTGTTGAATTTGTACAGAGGGACTTATACAAGTGACTGAGGCCCAAAAATTGTTTTCTGTACAAAGGGATGGGTCTTACACTATCTCAAGAGGCCCAAACAGTTTAAAGAAAAAGAGTGGGGCTTATAACACGAGGGTAGGCCCAATTGATTTTTCCGTTTGAAATGGCGATCGCGCCGAGGTTTTCTTTTAACGCGGAGGGACTTATACGATAAGTGAGGCCCAAAATGTTTTGGTTAAAAGGGGGTTGGGTCTTACACTCTATTAGAGGCCCAAAGTGTTTTTGAATGGGTCTTATAGCTCAAGGAGAGGCCCAAGGTTATTTTTCAAAAGGCGATGATCGTGCCGTTTATTTGAAAATGTACAGAGGGACTTATACAATGAATGAGGCCCAAAATATTTATGTACAAGTGGGTTGGGTCTTACACTCTCTCAAGAGGCCCAAAATGATTTGAAAATGATTTATGAGGGTTGAATTAATCCAAAAACAATAATTTATTTTCAAAAATGTATTTAATTGAATAAAAATTCAATTAAAAATGATCAAAATTGTTTAACATATGAAAAACAAATTGTATTTTGGATTAATGCTTCAAAAATGTATTTTAATGTTTTTTAAATGAATGCATGAATGCAGCACACAAAAAAATAGAAAAAACATGGGGTCAAAGGGTCGTTGTCATGAAGTCAAGGCTCTACCCATCCCCAAAGGTTTATACTAGGGTGATTTTTGTACCTGTACTCATTATCATCAGCTCCTCCCAGGAAAGCAAAACAACAAGCGGATCGCCAGCGAGTTGTAAAGCAATCTTAGAGTAAGTGCCATTCACCGAGAATAGATCACCAGCCTCAAATGAGGGTAGTATCGCGTAACAACTATTTCCGATAGTTTCTGCACTACGAAAGGGTTTGGCTCCTCAGCTTCTCAGACTTAACAACCGGCCCATTGTCTAGGTGAGAGAATGGGTTGCGTTGGTCAGCCTCCACTGAGGTTGATGGTCGACCCCGTCGCCATCACTTATCTTAGGTGTATACTCAATCTTTCCACATACGGCATCACCCGTATTCCCATTAGCAGAAAAATAAACATGTATAGCAACTAGGAAAAGAAGTATATATATTTGTCCTAAACATCCTAGACCTTTAAAGCTATGAATCCTAAGTTCCTGACAGAAAATGGGTTCCCCGGCGGAAGCCCCAATCCGTGGTATTCACACAAGAGATGAAAAGGAAAAAGGAACACAGAGACTGGCCCCACGGTGGGCGCCATTTTTCTGTAGCGAGCGATTTTGACGCGGTTCTTAAGCGCTGGTCGCTCTCTGCGGTTTGAGCTTAAACTACAGGTCAATTCATTTTTTATCCTATTAAAGCTGATGAAGGAAGGGAAATAGATGTCTCTAATTAACTCTGCTTTGCATACTGAGTTTAAACAGTGGTCTGTTAGGTTATGAATGCTATCAATGTGGGGGGGGGGGGGGCTTTGTACTGGTTATTTGTATTTTCGCCAATACGGTTTTCTTTCTCTCTTTCTAGGACTTTATAGCGGGGAACAAGGATTAGGATGTTAGGAGTGATGCTTTTGAATTACTGCTTTTGATTGATGGAGATATGGGATTTGGGTTTTTTGTTTAGTGTGCTCGCTAAGATCTTTTCTTTCGATCTTATGCCTACGTATTCCCGTTTACTGAAATAGGGAAATCAGAGCATTCGTAGTTCCTCCTATTCTATGGGAGGAAATGGGTGTTTTTGGTGTCTCATTCAAAGCCCAAGACGTGAAGCGAAAGGTGATTGGTATCTTGTTCAAAGCCCAAGATGTGAAGCTAAAGGGTCTATTTGTATCTTGTTCAAAGCCCACGATGTGAAGCTAAAAGGGTGTTGACCTTAGAGAGAATTTGTCATCTCTAAAGAAGGGTTTGTCTGTCACAACTGTTGGGTGACTGGTTATAAAGGAGAATTACTTTAACCGGGATTTGTGAATCTGGCAATGCCATAATTTCCTTTAAAGGAGGTTTTAACCTGAAGGAGAAGACTTTAACTCAGTGTAGAGCAATGCTATCTTTCCTTAGGAATTTCTCATGCTAAAAGAGGGACAGTGGCATGGATGTAGATGATCCAGAGGCTTGCCGCTTACAGCAATTAGATGAAAGGGGAGCAGTTGTTGATGTTTGTATACTGTGAACAAGGCACAACTTTGATGCTAAAAGGTTGATTGGATCAACCAGTGGTTTTCTTATACAAAGCCTAAGAGGAGGCTATTATGTGTCTCGTACAAAGCCCGAGAGAGAGGTTAAAAGGGTTGATTCAACAGGAGAATCTTTTGGTATCTCGTATAAAGCCCGAGATGGAGGCTATTTGACTCAACAAGAGAGTTTTTTTGTATCTCGTACGAAGCCCGAGATGGAGGCGAAAGGGGTGATTGACTCAACGAGGGAGTCTCTTATGTGTCTCGTACAAAGCCCGAGAGAGAGGCTAAATGTTGTTTGATTCTGCTGGGGAGAATCATTGTACAAAGCCCAAGAGGAGGCTACGGTGCTGTTTCAGTTGAGTGACAGGTCCAGTATACTGATTTTAAAGAGAAAATCAGTTCTTATATGAGCAACACTGTACTCAGGGATTTGATTTAAGGATCAGGGATATTTCCTTCTCTTTGAGGAAACGGGAAATCCAAAGGGTATTGAGACTGTCCGAGTCTGCGGGTTTCCTTCCTATTTAACGAAGGGGTCACTTGAGAATGTCTTTGAGACTCAAGGAAGTTAGACTGTCCGTGTCTAGAGTTTTATCTTTTGTACCATGCTTGAGAAACAGTAGTAGACTCTATGAAAGGACTGTTCTATGAGGATGACTAGGTTCTATTCCTATACCTCTAGGAGGTCGTAGGGACAATTTGTATGAAGCCCAAGAGGAGGCTGGAAACTTTTAAGAAGCCGACGGGTCCTTGTACTAAGCCTAAGAGGAGGCTATCATTCTCGGAGGAAGAGATCATTATACGAAGCCTAAGAGGAGGTTGTGAATACTTCTAAGAAGCCGTAGGGTCCTTGTACTAAGCCCAAGAGGAGGCGGGGTTGCTTTTAGGAAGCCTGTGGGTCCTTGTACGATGCCCAAGAGGAGGCCGATGCTTTTAAGAAGCCCGTGGGTCCCCAAACCCCGAGAAATTCAAGGCAATGCTATTCACCGAGAATAGATCAAAGTCAGGAAAGTTCGAGAATTTGGAAGAAAACTGTATCTGGTGATCCTATTGGGGATCTAGTTGTCTATTTCTACGAATAAACGAAACGGCGTCACCTAGTTCTAGACGTAGTTGCCGGGGAAACTCTAAATATATATACTATTATTACACAGTCGATATGAGTTTATGAAAGAAGACTTACAGTGAAACAGCCCCACAATACAGTTATATGTATATGAAAGCCGTAAATGAAAGCGATAACCACTTACTCGGTTGTAGAGCTTCCATGCTGTTTGGTTAGTTGTTCAACAAAGAAAGATTGAAAACAACAGTATAGTCAAAATCAAAGGAGAAAGTGTTTTGAAAAAGAAAGATTCGGGGCTTACAGCTCAAGGAGAGGCCCAGGGTTTTATCCGTGAGCGCACTGTGTGAATTTGTACAGAGGGACTTATACAAGTGACTGAGGCCCAAAAAAGGTTTTCTATACAAAGGGATGGGTCTTACACTCTTTCAAGAGGCCCAAAGAGTTTTAAAGAAAAAGAATGGGGCTTATAACACGAGGGTAGGCCCAATTGATTATTCGCAGAGGGACTTATACAATAAGTGAGGCCTAAAATGGTTTGGTTAAAAGGGGATTGGGTCTTACACTTTATTAGAGGCCCAAAGTGTTTTTGAATGGGTCTTATAGCTCAAGGAGAGGCCCAAGGTTATTTTTCAAAAGGCGATGATCATGCCGTTTATTTGAAAATGTACAGAGAGACTTATATAACGAATGAGGCCCAAAATATTTCTGTACAAGTGGGTTGGGTCTTACACTCTCTCAAGAGGCCCAAAAGTGATTTGAAAATGATTTATGAGGGTTGAATTAATCCAAAAGCCCTAATTTGTTTTCAAAAATGTATTTAATTGAATAAAAATTCAATTAAAAATGATCGAAATTGTTTAACATGTGAAAAACAAATTGTGATTTTGGATTAATGCTTCAAAAATTATTTATTGACCTACAAAATAATTAGAAAGCATTAAAAGTTGCAAAATCAATGTAGAAAAAATATTTAAAATGTCAAAAAACAATTAAAACATTAATTCTTTGCAAAAATATCAATTATATGAAATAAATAATATTTCTGGGATTTTTTGATAAAATAAAATATTTTAACATTTTTGTGAATTATTAAAAAAAGAATCAACTCAAAATCATTAAAACTCAGAGAGAAATTAATTTTTGAATCAATTAAACAAAATCACAAAATTCAAATATTTGAATTTGTGGAAAACGCGCCAAGAACACAAGCAAGAACACGCGCGTTTTCCTGGGTTTGGCTGATTTGCGTTTTCCATCCAATCTCACTGAATACGTAATCATATCATGCAATCCACATATCATTATGCTCGTCTCAACCTCACGATCATGTCTATAACACTTAATTTCATTTAAATTAAACATAAAACATGAAATCACGAAGAAACCTCAAGAACCCTAATTTCTGCATGAAGGCTAGGATTTTTGATACACGATTCAAACAATGCAATTAATTGAGGGAAAACATTCCATGCATGATTATGAACATATGGCCAAATTATTGTGCGAGGAAATATGCATAGATTGAGAGATGACCAAGTATATGCTTACCTCTAAGCCGTGACAGCAAGTGCAATGTGATTTTTGATTTGGAGGTGTTACAGATGAGTGGTGATGATCTGAACAGCTTCCCTACACCCTATGGAGTGTGTTTGAATGCTTGGACTTGATTGAAATTGGCTGGATCAATTTGTGGTACCTCAACTGCAACTTGATTGAAAATTTGAGCAACCAGCTGGCGATTTTGTGAAATTGGTGTTTCAGAAGTGATCTAAGTGTTTGATCAGCTCATATGTGATGTGTATGAGGTGTGTGTGTGATTGGTTTGATTGGAAAAGCTCTCAAACTCAAAACCCGATAGTGACTTGCCTTAGAAGGTAAAATTGGAGTGAAAGAAGAGATTTTGAGGAAAGCATCTGTTAGATGGCTTTGGTGTACTCAAACTGATCACAATTGAGCTCTATTTATAGTAGAGCAAGTTTGTTTTGGGATCCACAGTGAATGACAACTGCAGCAGGTGTTTGTTCAATGTTGGCCAATGGAAATGCAAGTCTCCTCTAGCCATTGACTAGAGGTTAGGGCACAGGGCTGTGGTTCCATTGGTATTGGATAAGTCTTGACTAATTTCAGATGAGAATGGCTCAGTCCATGCCACCTTGATGCTTCCATTGAATGCTCCAATCCAAATTTGGAGTCTTGTCCCTATTTTGGCCATTCTAGGTTCAACATGCTATTTCTTGTTCCATGGACTTTGGAGGCTTGGCTCAGTGATTGTCCCCTTTAGATTCAATCCTCAGATGTGTCCAAGTGGATAGGAGCATTTGAATTTGGCTGATTTTGGCAAATCGAGCAAAGTTGCAAATTCTGCCCTGCCTTTGACAGATTTCAGCAAGGCAACTTTCCAATGTCATATCTCATGACTCAAATGGAATTTGGCAATGTTCTTGGCCATTTTGGAAAGCCCTTACATGATATAAGAACTGTTTGAACATGTTTGGTTTTGATCTCTTTTGAATCCAAGTGAAAAATCCCCCTACATTTGGCAAAAAATGAAGACAGATTTGGACTTAGTGAAAATTTCACTAAGTGTTGGAAAAAGTGACATTTTCATTTTTCAGCCATTTTGATCACTCCATAACTCAAAATCCTTAATGAATTAGACTTAGGTCTAGTTGAAGTTTTTGTAGAGGGTAATGAGAGCTACAAATCCATCTTTGGATGAGAAAAAATAGCTTTGTGGTTTAGGAGTTATGATCATTCAAAGTTGGTACCCTTGTCACTTTATTTTTAACTAAGAAAATTTTCTAAATTTGTATGGTTACCCCTTTTACAAGTTATCCAACTTTTCTTGATTTTTCTTGATGAATGATGATTCAAATTATACATTAACATCATTTTAGGGTTAAAAATCCATTTTGGTGAAAAATCTCAAAAAGTCAAAGTTGACTTTTGTGCACAGTTGACTTTTTATCAGATGAATTCTAAACTGTGCAATTCTTCAGGAAATCATGTCCTTGACCTAAATCAAACTTGATGGACATGTTCCATGGGTGTCATAGGGTATATTGGGGCATGTCATAGGGCTTGGGAGCATGTCCTGGTCAAAAGTCAAAGCTACAGTTGACTTTTTCCTTAAAACCCTAACTGTGGTGCAGATGAAATTGAAACTTGTTGCTCAAGCTTCTTAGATCAATCCATTGTCCCAAATGGATCAATATAGTTCATTAGAGACCCTCAAATCATCTCTTGAGGTCTTGGTTCAAGATTTGTCCCAAAAGTCAACTTAGGGGTGAATTAGGTCAAGAAACCCTAATTCCTGATTTTTTATGAATGCATCCCCTGAGGCAAAATTGACTTGATGAATGGGTCCATGAGGTTCCATGGAGTACATTAGGTTGTGTATTGGATCTTTGGCTTGTGTCCAGATGAAATTTTTTCATCTGGAGGCCCTGGTCGACCAAAACCCTAATTTGGTGACACTGGCGATCCTGAGACTTGATCCACCCAGAAGGGAGCAGCCTTGTGCTTAATCCTTGATGTGAGAGTCCTTTTGATCCATTGTGGATATTTGAGAGGTTAGACAAGTTGAATATCATGTCATTCCTTGATTGATCCTTTGTCTAAGGCTCTGAGAGGGCTTAAAACCCTAATTTTAATTGTAGTGAATGCTCAACAACCCTTGAGGCATTTGATGAGGCATGATGGTTCATCCATATTGTGATGACAATTTGCACAATGATGGGAAATCTTAGTGGTCAAAATTTGGGGTATGACAGATGCCCCTATTTAATCTTCTTGGACCCGAAGGTGTGAATGACGAAGGTATTCGGGCATTCGGGGTGCAAGAGGATTAAATATCGGAATACCCGAAATTTTGACGGAGTCTATGAATGGTAATTCGTGCATTCATCTTCTTTTGCTAAGCAATGATGCTTAGAAAAGGTAAACTTCCCCTCGATCCTGGTTTCCTACCAAGGAACTGGTCTTAGTTTCTGATGTAAACTTCCCCTCGATCCTGGTTTCCTACCAAGGAACTGGTCTTAGTTTCTTTTGTAAACTTCCCCTCGATCCTGGTTTCCTACCAAGGAACTGGTCTTAGTTTCTTTTGTAAACTTCACCTCGATCCTGGTTTTCTACCAAGGAACTGGTCTTAGTTTCTTTTGTCAATAAACTTTATTGACAAGGGACGCTATGCGTAGCGGCTTTCCTTCAAACTTCTCGCCGAATTTTCCTGGGGAAATGCCATTTGATGGAAAAAGGTCTGAGGTTAGACTTGCTGGGGGAACCCAGTCGTCTGAGTTGTAGAGGTGCACAAACTTCTCTGTTGGAGACGTCATTTGTCGATTCTACTAAGGGAAAGCGAGTCTCTTGAGAGACTGTTTCCACTTGGGATCTTACATCATACTTTTCTCGGGATCTTCCCGGAGAAATGCCATACGATGGGGTCTAATTTTGAGGTGCCGATGACTTTTTCATCAATAATCTTTTCAGAGCGAAACTGGCATGCTGCCGAATCTCTGATTATGAGGCTTTCTCCGTGGATTTTTCTTAATCTGGGAAAGCAAGGATATCATCTTCAATGGCGAAGAGTGATGTTGACTGAGAGCTCTCTGGTTTTTCAGAGGTTCGAGTTATCAAAGTGGTCGAGGACCCAACTTCAATCCAGAAATAAAACTGGAGGAGAGAGATTGTTCAGACGCCGCACTTCCTGACGAGGAAAGGGTTGACAACTCGATTGAGAGAACTTCTACCACTAAGGGACAAGACCGGCTAGAGTGATAGCGATGCAATATGAAATGTGAATGCAAATCAACAATGCATGATGTATGTATGTATATGCGGACAAAACTGATGCGACACACAAACTAAAAGATGAACATGACAGGATACTCGGCCATCACGGGGCGTGTAGAGATATCGCTGGTTCAAGATAGCAATTCCACCTTTCTTAGGAGAGATAGTCCCTGCGGGGAATACTGTTGATCGGGCTTAGGAGATAAGAACTCGGCCTAAGCGTGTCAGACGAAACAAGGTCGCTGACACAGTTGATTCCTTTATTCAGGCGTATTGGGTTAGAAGGAGTACTTAGATTCTGCACTCTGAAGTTCGCTTACTTCTGGAGAAGCGGTTGATGCTCTTTTGATGTTTAACAGTCAAAAGAAATTGCCATCTTTATTAAAAAGCAGAAAAATTTTTACCAAGTAAATTCATTTTTGATTTATTTCAAGAATCGTTAGTCATGTTAACAACTTCGTTCTGTAAAGCTAAAACAAATAAGAACTGCAAACAAAAGCACAAGGGCTCAAATTTTATTGATAGGATGGAAATTAGCCAAACGCGTGATTCCATAGAGTATTTACAAAGTTTGAAAATGGTAATTTACAGGGAAAAGGACTACGTTGAAACATAACGACCACTATCCTTCTACCAACTTTGAATTCGGGACATCCTGAGCTTCTGTCGAAGATGACCTTGACTGGAGTTTTCCTCCGATGGACGATGTAACTGCTGCTGCAGCTGAGGAACTTGCCTCTGTTGAACATAGTTACTTGCCATTATCCCTAACTTTTGCCTGGATTGTACTATGATGTTTCCAATCCATCGGGTTGATTTTTTTCATGTCTCTAACTTTTGCCTGGACCGCCCTTTCGGGTTTTCAATCCACCGAGACGTTTTTTTTTTCTTTTTAGTTTAGGCGAAGTATTTCTTGACTATATCAACATTCGTGGGGTAGGCAAATTCCTCTCCGTCCATGGTTGCAAGTCTCAAGGCGCCGCCTGAGAAAGCTTTCGTGACCACATAAGGGCCGTCATAATTCGGAGTCCACTTGCCCCGGGAATCAGTGAGAAATGATTGTATCTTCTTGAGCACGAGGTCTCCTTTCCTGAAGACACGAGGTCGGACCTTTTTGTCGAACACCTTCTTCATTCTCTGTTGATACAACTGACCATGGCATAGTGCCGTGATTCTCTTTTCTTCGATCAGATTCAGTTCATCGTGTCGATTTTGACACCATTCAGCTTCAGTGAGCTTAGCTTCCATCAATACCCTGATTGATGGGATCTCTACTTCTATGGGGAGCACTGCTTCCATGCCATACACTAGAGAGAAATGGGTAGCCCCTGTTGAAGTGCGAACAGATGTGCGATAACCGTGAAGAGCAAAGGGTAGCATCTCGTGCCAGTCTTTGTAGGTTACAACCATCTTTTGAACGATCCTCTTGATGTTCTTGTTAGCCGCTTCTACCGCTCCGTTCATCTTGGGTCGGTAGGGAGATGAGTTATGATGTTCAATCTTGAACTCTGCGCACAATTCCTTCATCATCTTATTGTTCAAGTTAGATCCATTATCAGTAATGATCTCGCTTGGAACACCATAACGGCAAATGATATTGTTTTTGATAAATCGGACCACCACTTGTCGGGTTACATTAGCGTATGATGCTGCTTTGACCCACTTGGTGAAATAGTCAATGGCTACCAGGATGAACCGATGTCCGTTTGAAGCCTTAGGTTCGATCAAGCCGATCATATCGATTCCCCATATGGAAAAAGGCCACGGGGAAGAGAGAACTTTGAGATGTGATGGCGGTACATGAATTTTGTCGGAGTATATCTGACACTTGTGACACCTCCTCATGTACTTGTAGCAGTCGGATTCCATGGTCAACCAATAGTACCCTGCTCTCAGAATTTTTCTTGCCATTGTGTGTCCGTTGGCATGAGTGCCAAAGGATCCTTCATGAATTTCTTTCATAAGCATGTCTGCTTCTGGTCTGTCGACGCATCGGAGCAAGACCATGTGAAAATTTCTCTTATAGAGAGTGTCACTGCTCAGGAAGAAGTTTCCAGCCAGTCTTCTGAGAGTTTTCCTGTCTTTTCGGAGTGCCTCAAATGGGTACTCTTGTTTCTGAAGGAAGCATTTGATATCGTGATACCAAGGTCTGTCATCTATGACTGCTTCAATCGTGAAGACGTAAGCGGGCCGTTCAAGGCGCATTATGTCGATCTTAGGTATGTCGTTCCATTGACCTACACTAATTATGGAAGAGAGAGTGGCTACGGCATCAGCCATGTGATTCTCTTCACGAGGGATGTGACGAAACTCAACTCTGTTGAAGAAGGGTAACAACCTTCTTGCATAGTCTTTGTAAGGAATCAATCCTGATTGGTATGTGTTCCAATCTCCTGTGATCTGATTGATAACCAAGGCTGAGTCGCCGTATACGTCCAAGTTTTTGATCCTTAAATCAATTGCTTCTTCGAGACCCATGATACAAGCTTCGTATTCGGCCTTGTTGTTTGTACACTTGAACGTAAGTCGAGCGGTGAAAGGAATGTGGGTACCCTGAGGGGTAACAATGATTGCCCCAATTCTGTTTCCGTAATGATTAACTGTTCCGTCAAAGATAAGTCCCCATTGGGAACCTGGTTCTGGCCCTTCACTGGGTAACGGTTCATCGCAATCTTTCATTTTTAGATACATGACATCTTGGTCTGGGAAGTCAAACCCGATTGATTCTTGATTGTCAATCGGTTGATGAGCCAAATGATCGGCTAAAATACTTCCCTTAATGGCTTTTTGAGCGTGGTACTCTATGTCATATTCTGATAACAACATCTGCCAACGGGCAATCCTTCCCGTGAGAGCAGGTTTTTCGAAGACATACTTGATTGGATCCATTTCGGAGACCAACCAAGTAGTATGACGAATCATGTACTGGCAAAGACGTTTGGCTGCCCAAGCCAAAGCGCAGCAAGTTTTCTCAAGCATCGTGTACCGAGTCTCGCAGTCGGTGAATTTCTTGCTCAAATAGTAAATGGCAGACTCTTTCCTTTTAGTTTCGTCTTGCTGGCCAAGTACACATCCCATTGAGTCCTCTAGGACTGTGAGGTAAATGATCAGTGGTCTTCCTTCCACTGGAGGTGATAGAATCGAAGGATTCAACAGATATTCCTTGATACTGTCGAAGGCGGTTTGGCAATCTTTTGACCAAACGCAATCCTGGTTCTTTTTCAGTAATTTGAAAATCAGCGCACACGTGGCAGTCATAAGGAATATGAATCTGGAGATGTAGTTCAAACGTCCCAAGAATCCTCTGACTTGTTTTTCAGTTTTCGGAGAAGGCATTTCTTGAATGGCCTTGACCTTGTCAGGATCAACCTCAATTCCTTTCTGGCTGACGATGAACCCTAGTAGTTTCCCCCAACGGACACCGAAGGTGCACTTGTTGGGATTTAAGCGGAGCTTGAATTTTCTTAAACGTTCGAACAATTTTGACAGATGTTCAACGTGCTCACTCTCTGTTTTTGATTTTGCAATCATATCATCGACATATACCTCGATATCCTTGTGTATCATGTCATGAAACAGAGTAGTCATGGCCCTTTGATAGGTTGCCCCAGCGATCTTCAAACCGAACGGCATTACCTTGTAACAAAAGGTGCCCCATGGGGTAATGAACGAAGTTTTCTCCATGTCTTTCGGCGCCATTTTAATCTGGTTATAGCCCGAGAATCCATCCATGAAGGAGAAAATTTTGAACTTTGTTGTGCTGTCCACCAGCATGTCAATGTGTGGTAAAGGAAAGTCGTCCTTTGGACTTGTCTTGTTCAGATCTCTGTAATCAACACACATTCTGACCTTTCCGTCCTTTTTCGGAACGGGTACGATGTTGGCTAACCATTGAGGATATTCAGATGTAGCGAGGAAACCCGCGTCAATCTGTTTCTGTACCTCCTCTTTGATTTTGATGGCCATGTCCGGGTGAGTGCGTCTCAACCTTTGCTTTACTGGAGGACATTCCGATCTTAACGGTAAGTGATGTTCCACGATGCTGGTATCTAACCCTGGCATATCCTGATAGGACCAAGCGAATACATCGGGGAATTCTTTGAGAAGCTTTATCAAACTTTCTTTGAGAGTTGGATTAAATAGTGCCCCAATCCTGATTTCTTTTCTCTCTTTTTCCGAACCCAAGTTTACCGTTTCCAACGGCTCTTTATGAGGTTCAATGGACCTTTCCTCTTGTCTGAGTAGTCGGGAGATCTCTTCTGGAATTTCGTTGTCATTTTCTTCTTCAGCCCCAAATATCGAGAACTTAAAGTTGGGAGAAGGTATCGGATCGTATGTTTCAACTGGGTTTAAAACAAGCAATCTGCATGACGTGATGATTCGTGTTTAGAAGAGATAGAGAAAAATGCAAGTGTGTGCAGTGTATTTATTTTACTGCTTGTTTTTATTTTTAATTGTTTTTAGGATTACCATTTTCTGAGAAAGCAAAAAGAGAAAACAACAATTAATGCAGAAATTACAGAACGACGTTATTTTATTAATGAACAAGTCGATCCTTGAAACTACAGCCCTATAAAACAAAACTCTGTCGCTTCGGGCAAAGCGAAGAGGGAAATTTACAGAAAGCGAGCCCTATCAAAACATCCGTTTCACCTGGGCAGGGTGAAAGGTTAAAGATGGTGATGCGTATTTTTTTTCGCAAGTGTACGAACGCGTCAGAGTAATATAAAAGATTATCGTATCCACAGAGACCAAGTGTCAATCTATCGCTATCTATTGTTAAGGTGTGTATCTAAGGTGATTGAAAATAGTAGTTTTGAAGAGTGCATGGTAGTAAATAAAGTAATTAAAATTAATTGATAAAGACAGGTTCGAATGCAATTCACACAACCAATTGATAATCCAAGTACTTGCTAATAGAACTACTTACGGGCAATGTTTTCTACTTTGAAAAGAACTAATTTGACAGGAACTGTCGCTTTCGCGTACTCAGAACCGAGTTGTACCCCCTAATCAAACCCTCTTATTGTCACGAATAAAAAGGCGCGCATTGCGTTAGAGTAGTAAACCTATTTTTAAGAAATATAGTATCTTGACCAAGTTGAAAAGTATTTTAACCTGGATTTTCTAAAAAAAAAAGAGGTTCTTACGAACCAGACTTTAAACTTCTTAACGCGTCCGAAAATGGTTTTAAAATCTCTTTTCCTTTTAAATTAAAAACTCCTAATAAACTAAACAAAGCGCTTTCGCTATTTTTGAAATAGTTTAAAAACAATTAAGTTTAGATAGGCGTTGGACGGCTTTCGATCTTACCCAACGGAATTTAAGAACAGGAAAACTTATATTGAAAGTTAAAATAGCCCTTAAGTGTTTCCACTAACAATTGTACAGATTATCGGTTCGGTTATGATCTTCACATTCTAACCTTTATAAAATTAGCCAGACATGGTAAAGTAAAAGTTCATTTTTAGATTTTTCATAAAAAAGGTATTTAAGTGCGAGTGCGGAAAGTAAATGAAAGTAGTGCGAGTGCGGAAAGTAAATGAAAGTAGTGCGAGTGCGGAAAGTAAATGAAAGTAAAGCAGTGCGGAAAATAAATGAAATTAAAAGACAGTGCAAGAAATAAAGTTGACAAAAGGTAAAGTAATAAAAACCTGCTCCAATCGGAGTGGTTGAATAAAACGCGAACTGAAAGTAAAATGGCGGTAGGATTAACTTCCTTCCAGAGTGCTCCAAGACTTAATCTCACAGGCTCTTACAGACTCGATCTCTCGAATGTAGTAACACCTCGATGTGAAGCGATTACCACTATTACACTGATATATGCTTATGAACAACTAAACTTGGATGAAGAAAAACGAAAATCAAAAGTCCTATTTATAGGCAAGGAAACATATGGAAAATACAAGGATGCCCCTAGCATTTGAATTTGGGCGGGAACTTGTTTTGCTCTTGTGGTGCCCGCCACAACACCATGGCGCCCGCCATGAGTGTAAAATTGCTTGGGCAGTTGGAGATCGTGGGGAAAAACAGTTGGGAGGAGTTTGAGACATGGCCACGTCATGGAAGACCCTGTGGCGGCCGCCAGAGTGGGTGCCATAAGTGCAAAATGCTGATTTTCTCTATTTTAGCTCATTTCGGCTCCTTTTTCACTCCTTTTCTCGCTCGGGGCTCCGATTAGACTAAAAACCTGAAAACAAAGAAAAACATAATAATAACATAATAAAATGACATTAAAATACTAAGAATGCATGCGAAATCAGAGTCAAAAATACGGTGAAATTCAGTGTCATCAAATTCTCCCACACTTAGACCTTTGCTTGTCCTCAAGCAAAACATTTAAAGCTCAAAGTAAGAAAACTAGTGCTGACACGTGATTCGGGCAAAAAGGGCTTCTAAGTTCAAGTCAGGATGCAGTGACAGGTACTAAGTGAACCAAGGGTATCGTAATGACACTTATCCGCAGAGGCGGACATAAACTTCATTCTTATATTAGTCAACCGTATCATCCCACAATAACTAGGCCTACCTCTTCATCTCTTTTTGGGTCCTTTTCATTCAGGCGCAATCACATTAAGCCCGTTATCCGTACATGTTTCATAGTAGAGTGACCTGTTAGTGATTCTGATCCAAAACATAGGGTTTCTGGCACATAAGAATGTGTAAACCCTTTTATTTAACCCAAATGCAGTTGTGGGGGATCGGATCGTAATCCGCCCTACCGAGTTCAGCGCCAGATACCTCTGAACCAACTAACAATGGGTGAGCTAAAATTATATATATATATATATATATATATATATATATATATATATATATATTTTGTGGCAACAATTCAACTTTTTGGTTTAAACGACCTTGTGAGGGTCATCTATCCGGAGTTTGCCTTTTTCTTTATTTATTTTACTGGATCATTCACTTATGTTCATCAGTCCCCTACGTAGAACATGCTTAGGCCGGAGCTGAATGCTGAAATAAACTACTTAGGACAAATTTGGAAATGATAATTAAGGCCATGGTACATGGGGTTTTGGAATGATTCCTATATTCGTGAAGTCTATGGTGCTAAAACGATACTAATGTTTCAAAAAGTTCACCTAAGTCACCACATCCTAATCCAAACCTGTCTTAAAGCCCAAAAAAACGTGTAGAACAACAATGTTTTCTTTTTGCAAAAATTTTTTTTGTAGGGCTAAAGAAATGGGGAAAAATGAGGGTGCACTTGGGATACACTGTACTGGTGACTTGTCAGACTCATGCATTTTCTAGAAAAAAGACATAGACAAAAACAAGAAATAAACAACTAACTAAAAATGGAAATAGAAAGCAATAAAATCCCCTCCCACACTTAAATTGAACATTGTCCCCAATGTTTCGAAATAAGATAAGGAGAGTAACCTGTAAAACTACTGAGGTGGACCACTGGTGCCCTCGTCGTCCTGCTGGGAATGCCTGGGACGACGGGATCTGCTGCGATGCTGGTCTCTCCGGTCCAATCGGGCTGATAAGGCCGCCTGGGCATCTCTGACCAGTCGAAGGTTACTTAGAACGGAACCTTGAGTAGCCTCCATAAGCTGGTAATGCCGGCGGTTGAAGTCTTGCTGACGGGATTGCTCGTCTGTGATCGCAAGCAAGGTGCGAGAAACGGACTCGAAGGATCGATCTGTCCTACGTCGTGATTCTTCCATGAAGCTCATATTATCCGTCAGTTGTTGCTGAATGGTAGAGAGAAGGTCATCTCGCCTTTCTTCTCTAGCCATAAGGTCACGCCACATCTCCTCAGTGACATAGGATCCAGGGACTGAACCTGCAAAAGGGTTAGAGGAAGAGGGTGCGGTGTGTGGTGGTGAAGGATGATGGGGGGGCACATGAGGTATGGGAGACTGATCTCTCCGCTCAAATTCTTCGTCAGTGTCGTGTCCCTCCGTATCAGGAATATTAGGAGGAAGTGGACCTAGAACAGGTGGAGCATTTAAATCATAGGTCCAGTTCCTTTCATTACGTACATCGGTACGTCTACTGCAGGGCAAGGCAACAGATGGGATAGCTACACCATGGATCATCAATACAAAACCACCCTCTCTTCTCGCTCGGCACAATTTCATATCTTTTAGAAATTTTAGGTTGATTGTGCGAGGAGTTAAGGGCTCTAGTGTGGCTATCTCATTGTTCAGGTTAAGGGCCCGAGCAATAGACGTGATCAGTCCTCCAAAAACAATCGGTCCTGCTTTATTAATAGTAACAGACATATGAGAAAGCATAAACAGGACCGGATTGATTCTTCTATTTGTGAGACTTCCTTGTAAAAACTGAAGCTCTTTAGCATTAACCTTATTTGGATTATCCCGGCCAAAAATAGTACATGCCAACAGGTATCTAAAAACTCTGATGGCCGGGTTGTGGATGGTCGATGCGAGAATTCCTTCAAAAGAAGTTATTAAATTATTTGACAATCTCTGCCAAAAAGGAAATGCATCGACCGACCATCCGTCATCCAAAGGGGTCTCACAAATAGCACCTTCCCAAAGAGGAATCCCTAACAGACTTATTAGTTCGTCGGTACTGTACTTATATTCTCTTCCAAACATTCTAAATTGGACAGTACCGACTGTGCTAGCAGTGTTAGGGTGGACAGTGTAGATCAAAGAACTTAAAAACTCAATTGTCAGTTTCTCAAAGGTTGGTTCTCGGTTTTCAAAAATAGAGTGCAGTCCCAAAAAATCAAGTAAATGATAAACACTATGATAAATACCCAAGGTATAGAGACAGTTGTCGTCCACGTACCTCGTCGAGAGAATTTCTCGACCTTGAAGCCTTTGAATATTCCTCCTCTGCCTATCCCCGGGTTTTCCTTCTCGCAAAATATATCCTTCGAACTCCATAGCTTGCTCCTTGAATTGATTTGAAGATAGTGAAGATGGGTTTAAATATAAGTTGGTAAAGGTGAGATTTTTATGGAATTTAATTGGTGGAATTTCAAATGGAAGTTTGAAAGGGTTAATGGATAGTGGGTATTAAATAAAGGTGGGAGCTTTTATGGGTTTTAATGGAGTTTTGGAAGAGGAGAAAAATGGGTTTTGGGAGTTTAGAGGTTCAAAAATGGTGGAAGATGAAGTTCTCCCCCGTATTTACCAGGACGCCGTGGTGGGCGCCATAAGGTCATTTTCGGACCTGGGCCAAAATTTTGAATTTTGGAATGGGCCTCTCTTACCTTTTGCATCTTGGGGATCCCGATAGCGTTCTTATTTGTTTTCCTCTTCAACACGGGACTTGCACAATTTTTGTGGAAATAAAAATCAAATATTAAAAAATAAAACTATTATTGGATATATATATATATATAAAAGGAAAAATAAAAACACACATAATATATATATATATATATATATATATATATATATATATAAAATCAAAGTACATAGGAAATATAGGAAATGCGAAAATATGAAATGTGTCCAGATATGCTAAAAAGTAAAGAAAACGCAGAAATACTGAATACTAAATAATAGAGTAGTAAGTCAGGGCAATATGATCAATCAGCTGGCTCCTCTGCCTGGCTGGATCCACGAAGCTCAGCGATCTCGCGACGAAGCTCTCCGATCTCCTGGTATAAAGAGTCTGCCTCAGTAGCATGAGTGAGATCAGATACCTCAATCTGCAAAGCAAGATCAGCTACCTCCTGTTTGAGCTTGGCAGTCTCTCTGCGGAGCTCAACAACCTGGGTGTATAAATCGGGTGGCTGCAAAGACAAATTATTAGATAATACAGTGATTTTGGGAGACGGAGGTGTAGGGGTGTACTCAGCAATAGGAGGCGATCTAGGCTCCTCAATAGTCTCTCCATAACCCTCCAAAGCATATCTCCAATTAGTTGGGTCATGAACACTGGTCATCATCGGATCAGGCAGCAAAAAGTAATGAACAGCCTCGTTGTCGATCAACAATCTGAACTGGTTGGGGTTTGCAGAGGCTCTCCTTATCAACCCTCTGTCTAGGCAGAAATCAACGTCCATGGTGGTGTATTCACTGAAAACCCTGAGATGTAACAACTTACGCGATAGGCCTAAAGCAGCAGCAATCTGGGTAACAATACCTCCCACATGAATAATACCTACTGATGACCTGGCAATACTGCTAAGACCTTTCAGCAGAAAGTTCCCACATGCCACAGGACATGACTGGGTCGCACAAAACAGTAGAAAGATCTCCTCCTCACTAAGCAAGGTCTCAGCATCTGGCAATCCAAAGAAAGAGTGTGCTATGATCATCTGAAAATACCTCAATGCAGGGTTGTGGATAACATGTGAGAACTGGGTGGAAGGATCCTGACTCCCTCCACCAGAGATATCACTCCAGAACTTCTCCACTTCCCTACTCAGAAAGTATCCCATAGGTGTCTCAGGAATAGCATCAGGGGTCGTCTGAAAACCTAATAAATCACCAAACTCCTTATGAGTGAAGGAGTACTCAGTCCCAAATAACTTGAAAATAGCACATCCATCTGGTCCGGCCCAGGGGTCATAAGAAAACGAGCTGAGGAACTCCAAAGTGAGGTTCCTATAGGTGTTGTTCAGGTCGTCGAACTGGTCCCATTGAAGCTGGTGGCATAAGAATCTGACACTAGGCTCGATGCCTAAAGCCTCCATGCAAGCCTGATCTGGGTACCTCGTAGGTGCCATAGGACGCCTGAAGTGGACAAAGTAACGCTCTCTCAAGGCGTCATTCCTGAAAGTCACATGCATGTCGTCAAAATTCTGCATTCTGCACAGAGTTAGGAAGAAGGTCCTGTAAAACACAAACATTTCAAACATTAGTCCTGACAAAATATAACAAGAAATAAAATAAAACAAAATGCAGAAAAAGTAAATAAGGTAAGAAAATCATGGGTTGCCTCCCATGCAGCGCTTGTTTAACGTCGTTAGCTTGACGACTGGAACTTATACATCTCTTGTCGGGATTGGTGGATCACTTAGAGTGTGGCTGGAGTAGGTTGCTGGAATGTCTCCTCCTTCGTAGAGCTTCAGTCTTTGTCCATTGACGATGAATGGTTTACATGTCTCGTTTTTTATTTCAACAGCTCCAGACCTCAGAATTTTTGATACTTTGAAGCGGCCAGTCCATCTCGAACGGAGCTTTCCTGGGAAGAGCCGTAGCCTAGAATTGAACAGGAGAACAGGGTCGCCTAAGTTGAAGTCTTTTCTTACGATTCTTTTGTCGTTCCAAGCTTTTGTTCTTTCTTTGTATATTATGGCATTCTCGTAGGCTTGCTGTCTGAGTTCTTCCAATTTGTGGATGTCAAGGATACGTTTCTCACCAGCAGTTAGGTAATCCAAATTCAAAGTTTTAATGGCCCAATAGGCCTTATGCTCTAACTCAAAAGGTAAATGACAAGATTTTCCATAGACTAGTTGGTAGGGGGTTGTTCCTATAGGGGTTTTGAAAGCGGTTCTTTAGGCCCATAAAGCCTCTTGAAGCTTTTGCGACCAATCTTTTCTGGATACAGAGACAGTTTTTTCTAAAATTTGTTTAATCTCCCTATTAGATACTTCCACTTGGCCACTAGTCTGTGGGTGATATGGTGTTGCTACTCTATGCTTAACTCCATACTTGCTTAAAAGCTTATCAAATATTCTTGATATGAAGTGAGATCCTCCATCACTTATAACTAAACGGGGTGTTCCAAATCTGGGGAATATATAATTTTTAAATAATTTAATCACTACTCTAGTGTCGTTTGTGGGTGCTGCTATCGCTTCAATCCATTTAGACACGTAGTCTACTGCAACTAAGATATACTTGTTTCCTAAAGATGGTGGGAATGGTCCCATGAAATCTATACCCCATACGTCGAAGAGTTCTACTTCTTGGATGTTTCTTAAAGGCATTTCGTCGCGTCTTGAAATATTTCCTGTGCGTTGGCATCCATCACATTTGACAATGTAAGCATGGACATCACGCCACATGGTAGGCCAGAATAGGCCAGCTTGAAGAATCTTGGCGTAGGTCTTAGAGGTGCTTGCATGTCCACCATAAGGCGCAGAGTGACAATGCTGAATTATACTTTCTACCTCGTCTTCTGGAACGCAACGGCGGAAAATGCCATCTTTACCTCTCTTGAAAAGAAGTGGCTCGTCCCAATAGAAGTTTCTAACATCACTTAAGAACTTCTTCTTCTTGTGGTAATCGAGATCAGGGGGTATGATATCAGCAGCTAGGTAATTAACAAAATCAGCGTACCAGGGCACGTTACTTACAGCTAAGGATTTTTGGAAGTGCTCATGAGGGTCTGGTTTTTTATCTTCAATGGTTTCCAACTGGGCTATCAGTCTATCATTGGCAAAATCATCATTTATGGGTACTAATTCAGGATTCAGGTATTCTAGCCTAGATAGGTGATCGGCTACTACATTTTCTGTGCCTTTTTTATCTCGGATATCTAAGTCGAACTCTTGTAGCAACAAAATCCATCGAAGTAACCTGGGTTTAGCATCTTTTTTACTTAGTAGGTAACGGATGGCAGCATGATCGGTGTAAACTATAATTTTGGCTCCTACTAGATATGATCTAAATTTGTCTATAGCGAAAACTACCGCTAGGAGTTCTTTCTCGGTTGTTGCGTAATTGAGCTGGGCGGCGTCTAGGGTTCTACTAGCATAATATATTACATGTAATCTTTTATCTTTTCTCTGACCTAGAACGGCTCCTACAGCATAATCACTGGCGTCACACATTATCTCAAACGGTTCAGACCAATCAGGGGGTTTCATAATGGGTGCTGAAATCAATGCTTGCTTCAAAAGGTTGAATGCTTCATTGCATTTTTCATCAAAGATGAATTCAACATCTTTCATTAACAGGCCAGTTAAAGGTTTTGTTATTTTGGAGAAGTCCTTGATGAAACGGCGGTAGAATCCAGCGTGTCCAAGGAAACTTCTAACTTCCCTGATAGTCTTGGGTGGTTTTAGGTTCTCTATAACTTCTATTTTTGCTTTATCTACCTCTATACCTCTTTCGGAGATTATATGTCCTAAAACAATTCCTTCAGTCACCATGAAATGGCATTTTTCCCAATTCAGTACAAGGTTCACCTCCACACATCTTTCCAGGATTTTCTCGAGGTTGATAAGACAATTTTGGAAATCAAAACCGCAAACCGAGAAATCATCCATAAATACTTCCATGATTCCATCTAGATAATCTGCAAAGATTGACATCATGCAACGTTGGAAAGTAGCAGGGGCATTACAGAGTCCAAAAGGCATTCGTCTATAGGCAAAAGTTCCAAAAGGGCATGTCAAGGTAGTTTTTTCTTGATCTTCTGGATGTATAGGTATTTGGAAGAATCCCGAATACCCGTCTAGATAGCAGAAGTAAGAATGTCTGGCAAGACGTTCTAACTTCTGGTCTATGAACGGTAAAGGGAAATGATCCTTCCTAGTTGCTTTATTTAACTTTCTATAGTCTATGCACATACGCCAACCTCCTTCTATCCGCTTTGCTATTTGTTCACCTTTCTCATTTTGCACAACTGTGATGCCTCCCTTCTTGGGTACCCCATGCACAGGGCTCACCCACTTACTGTCCGAGATCTGATATATTATACCTGCTTCTAGCAACTTCAGAACTTCCTTCTTGACAACATCACTCAGTTTAGGGTTTATCCTTCTCTGGTGTTCTCTGGAAGGTTTTGAATCTACTTCGAGCGAAATCCGATGCATGCATACGGATGGACTTATACCTTTCAGATCAGAGATATTATATCCTAAGGCTGAGGGATATCTTCGTAAAACGTCCAAGAGTTGATCTGTTTCTTTTTGTCTCAAGGCAGCACTAACTATAACCGGACAATTCATTTCTTCATCAAGAAACTCATATCTCAGGTTCTTAGGCAGTTCCTTAAGTTCCAAGGCTGGTTTAATAGGGCAAGGCATAGGATCTGGGGTAAGGGATAAACATTCGTAAAGGTTATCATCGATGTAGGGTTTCTTATAATTGTCATCTTCCAAAATAAGAGTTGATGGCAGCTTAATTGTTTCAATGACTTCTTCTTGCTCTAACTCCCTAACACATTCATCAATGATATCTATTGCATAACACGCGTCTCCTATCACAGGTGCCATAAGAAATTTTGAAAGTATAAATTCTATCTTCTCGTTCCCTACCTCAAAGGTTAGCTTCCCCTTTTTGACATCTATTATGGCTCCAGCAGTCGATAAGAATGGTCTACCTAGAAGAATTGGTATGTCATCATCTTCTTTAATGTCCATGACAACAAAATCAGTAGGGATAAACAGCTGACCTATCCTAACAGGGTCGTCTTCAAGTATGCCTATCGGATATTTAACAGATCTATCGGCTAATTGAAGTGACATCTTGGTAGGTTGCAACTCTCCAAAATTTAACCTTTCGCAAACCGCTAAGGGCATTAAGCTCACACTAGCTCCTAAGTCTAGAAAAGCTTTTTCGATGACATGACTCCCCAAAATACAAGGAATGGAAAAGTTTCCAGGATCTTTATCCTTTTTTGCTAATTTATTTTCGGCAATAGAATTACATTCCAAGGGTTTCGGATCATCAAGTCTACGTTTATTGGTAAAGATGTCTTTGAGAAACTTTGCGTAGGATGGTATTTGGGTAATGGCTTCTGTGAACGGGATTTCTACGTGAAGTTTTTCTATAACTTTAATGAATTTTTGATACTAATTATTGATCTGGGTTTGTTTAAGTCTTTGCGGATATGGTATTGGTGGTTTGTATGGCGGGGGTGGTATATAGGTTTTGTCTTTGGGTTCTTCTCCTTTTTCTTGACTTTCCTGGTTTACATATTCCTCTGGTTTCTTCTTTTTATCTGGGATGTTGTCATCTTCCTTAGAAGTTTTGGGATCACTCAACCTTGGGTTACAAGGTTCATCATAAGCGGTCCCACTTCGTAGGGTAATGGCATTTGCTTGTCCTTTCGGGTTTTGTTGAGGTTGTCCAGGGAATTGTCCTCCAGGTGTGGTCTGAGGGGCTTGGTTTAAAGCTACCTGCGAGATTTGGGTTTCAAGCATCTTATTGTGAGTGATTATTTGGTCAACCTTGGTTCCTAACTGGGTAATTAGTTCGTTAACATGAATGTTTTGGTTCATGAACTCCTTGTTTTGTTGGATTTGAGCAGCGACAAAATTATCCACGATTTTCTCAAAGCTCGGTTTTGGTGGTACAGGTTGCATAGGTTGATTTGATCTCGGGGCTTGATAACTTGATTGTTTCGGAGGGGCAGTATTTTGGATAGGGTTATTATTCTTATAGGAAAAGTTTGGGTGATTCCTCCATCTAGGGTTATAGGTATTTGAAAATGGGTTCCCTTGGGTGTAGTTCACTTGTTCAGAGCTGGTCTCGTTTAACAGACTGCATTCTGCGGATTGGTGTCCTTTCGTCCCACATATCTCACAATCTGACGAAACTGCGGCTGCAGTATTCGGGGTTGTACACATATGCTCAACTTTTAGGGCTAATGCGTCCATTTTAGCTTGCATCATGTCTATAGAGCTTAACTCATGTATTCCTCCTTGGGCTTCCTTCTTTTCCACTGTCGCTCGTTCTACTCCCCATGATTGATGGTTTTGGGCCATATCTTCAATAAGGGCACTAGCTTCAGGGTAAGGTTTGTTCATCAGTGCGCCACCTGCGGCGGCGTCGATGGTCATCTTAGTGTTATAATGAAGTCCATTATAGAAGGTTTGAATGATTAACCAATTTTATAAACCATGATGTGGGCATGCTCTTAACAACTCTTTATATCTCTCCCAGGCTTCGAACACCGATTCTCCTTGGTTTTGGGTAAATCTAGTTATTTGGTTTCGAAGAACAACGGTCTTACTCGGGGGAAAATATCTGGCAAGGAATACTTTTCTAAGGTCTTCCCAACTTGTTATGAAATTTGGTGGAAGGGAATCTAACCAAGATAGGGCCTTATCTCTGAGGGAAAAAGGAAATAATCTTAAGCGAATTGCCTCAGGAGGGGCTCCATTGGTTTTAAAGGTGTCTGCTAGTTGGAGAAAGTTTTTCAAATGTTGGTTTGGGTTCTCTGTAGCAAGACCTGCGAATTGTCTCTGCTGTACTAACTGCAGCAGGGATGGTTTAAGTTCAAAATTGTTAGCTGGTATGGCTGGATTTACTATACTAGAACTAGGTTCCTCGTTGGATGGTTGGGCGAAATCCTTAAGAGGTCTTTGATTTTGATCTTCGGCCATAGCTTTCCTAAGTTTACGGAAATATAAACGTGCGCGAGCGTAACGTTCTGGTTCAGCTAGAGGGTCTACTAAACTTCCGGTACTATGAGTTTTTCGCATTGACCGGTGGGTAACTTCCTTAGTCTAAACGGTATAACAACAGGGTACGAAATTTGACGAAATTGGTCCCCGGCAACAGCGCCAAAAACTTGATGCGTATTTTTTTTCGCAAGTGTACGAACGCGTCAGAGTAATATAAAATATTATCGTATCCACAGAGACCAAGTGTCAATCTATCGCTATCTATTGTTAAGGTGTGTATCTAAGGTGATTGAAAATAGTAGTTTTGAAGAGTGCACGGTAGTAAATAAAGTAATTAAAATTAATTGATAAAGACAGGTTCGAATGCAATTCACACAACCGATTGATAATCCAAGTACTTGCTAATAGAACTACTTACGGGCAATGTTTTCTACTTTGAAAAGAACTAATTTGACAGGAACAGTCGCTTTCGCGTACTCAGAACCGAGTTGTACCCCCTAATCAAACCCTCTTATTGTCACGGATTAAAAGGCGCGCATTGCGTTAGAGTAGTAAACCTATTTTTAAGAAATATAGTATCTTGACCAAGTTGAAAAGTATTTTAACCTGGATTTTCTAAAAAAAAAGAGGTTCTTACGAACCAGACTTTAAACTTCTTAACGCGTCCGAAAATGGTTTTAAAATCTCTTTTCCTTTTAAATTAAAAACTCCTAATAAACTAAACAAAGCGCTTTCGCTGTTTTTGAAATAGTTTAAAAACAATTAAGTTTAGATAGGCGTTGGACGGCTTTCGATCTTACCCAACGGAATTTAAGAACAGGAAAACTTATATTGAAAGTTAAAATAGCCCTTAAGTGTTTCCACTAACAATTGTACAGATTATCGGTTCGGTTATGATCTTCACATTCTAACCTTTATAAAATTAGCCAGACATGGTAAAGTAAAAGTTCATTTTTAGATTTTTCATAAAAAAGGTATTTAAGTACGAGTTCGGAAAGTAAATGAAAGTAGTGCGAGTGCGGAAAGTAAATGAAAGTAGTGCGAGTGCGGAAAGTAAATGAAAGTAAAGCAGTGCAGAAAATAAATGAAATTAAAAGACAGTGCAAGAAATAAAGTTGACAAAAGGTAAAGTAATAAAAACCTGCTCCAATCGGAGTGGTTGAATAAAACGCGAACTGAAAGTAAAATGGCGGTAGGATTAACTTCCTTCCAGAGTGCTCCAAGACTTAATCTCACAGGCTCTTACAGACTCGATCTCTCGAATGTAGTAACACCTCGATGTGAAGCGATTACCACTATTACACTGATATATGCTTATGAACAACTAAACTTGGATGAAGAAAAACGAAAATCTGAAGTCCTATTTATAGGCAAGGAAACATGTGGAAAAGACAAGGATGCCCCTAGCATTTGAATTTGGGCGGGAACTTGTTTTGCTCTTGTGGCGCCCACCACAACACCATGGCGCCCGCCAAGAGTGTAAAATTGCTTGGGCAGTTGGAGATCGTGGGGAAAAATAGTTGGGAGGAGTTTGAGACATGGCCACGTCATGGAAGACCCTGTGGCGGCCGCCAGAGTGGGTGCCATAAGTGCAAAATGCTGATTTTCTCTATTTTAGCTCATTTCGGCTCCTTTTTCGCTCCTTTTCTCGCTCGGGGCTCCGATTAGACTAAAAACCTGAAAACAAAGAAAAACATAATAATAACATAATAAAATGACATTAAAAGACTAAGAATGCATGCGAAATCGGAGTCAAAAATACGGTGAAATTCAGTGTCATCAGATGGCAATTACTTTGACTGATGAACGACCTTCGGAACCTCGACGGCAACCCATTGGCGGCGAACTCCTCGGTGAATCACAAAGTCTGGCACCTTCCTTGATTTGTCTTCAGAAATGACGTTGATTTCTGGTGGAGCGGGATCATTGGAATCTGTCTCCCAGGCAGAATTGTCGTAGGAGAATTCCTCTGTTGCATTTTGCATAGCATTTGTGCTCTCATCTGTATCTCCCCATCCAGTTGGCTGGATGTCTTCGAGCCTGATACGAGAGCTTCCGGGAGCGGTGTACTTGACCATATAGTCGTATTTTCCACTTGGTTGTCCCAAGGTGTCCCACACTTCTTTCGAACTGGAGGAGTCATTTCTCTCGATGACGTTGACCTCGGGAAAAGCATAGTTGATGAATTCAAGTCCTGCAAACGTTGCAAATTCATCTTCATGTTGAGTAGTTTCCGAATGACCTGAGTGTTGATCCCATGACATGGTGGGGACAGAAATATTCTATTCAATGATGGTCAGCTGATTTTCATTGTTCGGATGACTCTCTTGCCCCAAGTTTCATGGGTAAGGCTGCCACATTGGCAGACCATCCATTGGGCCATAGTAGGTGTAGTCAAAATTATCTTTCATCGGAGTGTCTTCCTCTAATGAATTTGGCGGAGCGCGGCATCCTTCTGGATCACAATCCCCGTAGATCACTTCGACATCTAATCTTGGTATAAATCTCGGACTTTCTGTAGGAAAGCAAAAAGGCATATGCACCTCTTCCTGAGATATATAACCGTCCTTGTTAAGGTAGGACTTCCACTCTTCATCTGTGTCAGAGGGATCTTCCTCATTAATAGCATGGACTGCTTGAGACACTGGGTGAAGGAAACCTCCACTGTGGAAGAAATTTTGAAGGGGATGAAGACTTTCATCACTGGCAGCTGTCTGGGTACAGGTTGTAGAAAAACCAAGACCCTCTTTTGTTTTATTGTCAATAGGAATGACAAGCTGTCCCCATCCTTTCGTATCGGTACTCTCGATCGCTTTGATAGCATCTTTGTATGAGGAAATCGAGGTTCCTCCTTTGAACTGATTGTTCTTGCTTATCGACAGTGCTTGGAACTGAGTTCCAATAACCTCCTCGGGTTCTACACAAGTAGATGATGACAAGTTGCTTACAAGCAAGGCTTGTTCCCCACAAACCGTGACAAGTTGATCGTTCTTGACGAATTTTAGCTTTTGGTGGAGGGTCGAAGTGACCGCTCCAGCCTGATGTATCCAAGGTCTTCCTAATAAACAACTGTATGTTGCCCGGATGTCCATGACCTGGAAAGTGACTTGGAAAGTGTGAGGACCGATAGTTATGGGAAGATCAACTTCGTCGATAACTGTTTTTCTGGATCCGTCGAATGCTTTGACGACAACCTCGCTGACTCTCATTGGAGGGCCTTTGAATGATAATTGCATCAAAGTGGACTTTGGCATAACATTCAGGGCTGACCCTGTGTCTACCAGTACGCTGGCTAAAGCATCGTCCTGGCAGTTGACTGTAATGTTGAGCGCCATGTTATGACGGCGACCCTCTTCGGGTAATTCCTCATCACTAAATCCCAAATTGTTGCAGGAAGTGATGTTAGAGACAATGCTATCGAACTGTCTGATTGTTACATCCTGTTCCACAAAGGCTTGCTCCAAGACTTTCTGTAGAGCCTCTCTGTGTGCTTCTAAACTGAGTAACAGTGATAATACCGAGATCTTTGAAGGAGTCTGTAACAGCTGATCAACAATGTTATATTCACTCCTTTGGATGAGCTTCAGCATCTCATCATCATTTTTCGAAAGGTCGGGATTACTGGATTGACCGACTGATAGATCGGGAGCTTCTGTCTGAAGTTCCTTTTCTTTGTTAACTTCCCCAACCCCTCGGTTGAAGATTCTACCACTCCGTGTTACTCGACTGATGTCTGCAATGTTCACAATGGAGGGTAATGGAATTTCCTTTCCATTTTCAATTATTGTTGCACCGTATTTGTAAGGGATCACCTTAGCTGATTCATACGGTAGCGGTCCTGGTAGATAGATGACTACAGGAGCCTTCTGATTTTTCTGACCATCGTAAGTAATCTCGATCCGTTCTCGGTTGGGAACTTTAGATTCGTTAAGTAGAGGGATGATGGCAAAAACATCCCTGGTCCTGTGATGACCAGAGATTGTGATAACACCCTCAACTTGATCAGCAAGGTAGTTCGGCGTCCAGTTGATGGGTCCAGAACCCGGATATGGATGAATCTCTCCATGATCCACCTGACCCTGAAGAGCTGCTCTCACAAGGTAACACCCTTGGTTACTTTCCGAACAGACGCTACAATGATCGTAGTTGTGTGGTGGCACCTGGTCATGCCCACTTTGAATACAATGTAACCTCACTAGGTTAGCTTCCACTGATCGGACATCCTGACTTTGATGCCGAGTGGGGTTTCTATTACTGATACTAATCTGCTGAGTATCTTCATCCATATAGATTGGCATCCACCAATGATTTAACAAGTGCTGAAGTGCCTCCTGGACAAGGGTACAACCTCGATCATTTTCGCAACCTGCTTTATAGCTTTGATAGTCGTGTGATATTAAGAATCCGAGTCGGACCTGTTCAGTATGTAACTCTACCAGGTTGGTATTCATCACGCGAATATCGAAGATCTGAACCATGTTGATCTGATAAGGGTTCCTATCATGGTAGTCTTGGATCCATCCAAGATCCATCTGACGCTGGAGGGCCTCCTGTATGAAAGAGCATCCCTGTTTTTTTACCGAGCAAATCAGACAAGAACTGTAATCGTGCCGCGACAGATTATGGTACTGGCTTTGCCTTGAGTGCATCGCCACCAAGTTGGCATTCATCGCACGGATGTCGTGGTTTTGAATGACGTTAGGATTCGTGTAAACCATGTTAACTCCACGAACTCGGTGCTCCTGGATCCATCAGAGATCCATCTGTTCCTGTAGAGCTGCTTGCACTACAGAACATCCTTGGTTGTCTTTAGAGCAGATATCACACTGGTGATAGTTATGAGGTGGCACATGGCCATATCCACTCTGTCTACAATGCATCTTGACCAGATTGGTCTTCAACAAGAGTACATCGTGAATTTGATAGACATCGTTAGTCTCTTTCTCAATCAGATTGACGACAGCTTTCTCGTGTTGAGGCAACGGGTTCGTAAGAACATTAGGATTCGTATCTTTGAAGGATAAGACCCCGCTCCTAACAAGTTTTTGCACGTCGGACTTAAAATTGAGACAAGTCTCAATGTTATACCCTGAACCTCCTTGATGATAAGGGCATGTTTGATCCACCTTAACCCAAAAAGGCGGATTTTCCGGTACTGTAAGAGGAGATTTAGTCTGAATGTGCCCCTTAGCCAGTAGTAATGGAAACAGTTCTGCATACGTTACGGGTATAGGATCAAATCCTGGTGGCCGTGTTGTACGGTTGTTGTTATATGGAGGACGAGCCTGCTGAAGAGACTGTTGTGTCCTTTGTTGATCAGGCTGGCTTTGCGCAACCTGAGGTTAATACGTAGGAATAGACGCAGGGTTGATAGCAGGAGTTACCGCCGCTACCGGTTGATAACGTCGTCTTTGCTTTCCGAGAGAGATATTCCCAATATCTTGCTCTTTTTTCTTAGAGAGAGCACTACCGTATTTTTTAGTACCGCTCGTCGATCCAGTGTCTTTTACCAAACGTCCTTCTCGGACGGCTTCCTCAAGACGTACGCCCGTGCCGACCATTTCGGTGAAATCACTGGGCGCACTGGCAACCATTCGGTCATAGTAAAATGAGCTTAAGGTCTTTAAGAAGATCTTTGTCATCTCTTTTTCCTCAAGAGGTGGACAAATTTGAGCGGCAATTTCACGCCACCTTTGAGCATACTCCTTAAAGGTTTCCTTGTCCTTTTGCGACATTGATCTGAGTTGATATCTGTCGGGTGCCATGTCCAAATTGTATTTGTATTGTTGGACGAAGGCAGTACCGAGATCTCTGAATGTGCTGATCGTAGTACGGTTCAAACCCATGTACCATTTGAGTGCAGCACCGGTTAAACTATCCTGAAAGTAGTGAATCAGTAGGTCCTGATTCTCCGTCTGAGCTGACATCCGCCGAGCGTACATCACCAGATGGCTTTGAGGGCAAGAGTTACCCTTGTACTTTTCAAAGTCGGGCACTTGAAATTTGTGCGGAACTTTCACATTTGGGACCAAGCAGAGGTCTGCGGCGTCCTTTCCAAATAAATCCTGACAGCGAATGGCTTGCAGCTCCTTCTGCATTTCCAGTAATTGATCCTGGAATTCATCCATTCTATCGAACATAGTTTCCTTCTTACCAGAAGGTGTTGGTGGAATCTGTCCTTCCGGGACAGTGTGCACCACAAGGGGCGGGACCGTGACTACGGCGGTGAATCTTGGTGCTTCCCGAAGTTTATAACCTTCAGGAGTCTTCAGCATGCCTCTGGCATCTTCGCTTTCCCGAAGTTTGTAACCTTCAGGCCCAGCGGCTTCTGTTGTGATTCCCTGATCTTCAGTGATCGGCGGAACATATCCTTCCGGGATATAGTTAACAGGCATTCCCCAAGGACGATCTTTCGGTATCTGATACCTAGGATCATACCTCTCCACTATGGGCGTTGAGGTGATCTCTGAGATCACAGTTCTTTGTAGCCGAGCTTCTGCCATGGCTTGCATGTCGTTACGAAGCTTTCTCAGATCCTCTCTTAGAGCGTCGATCTCTTCTTTCAACTCTCTATTTTCTGACGATTGGCCCGAGTATTATACGAATGAGACAGTTTGACTCTAGAACCGAGACACAAACATGAGATTCGTAGGTAGGGAGAATACGCAATGTGAGAATGATGAATGCAATGATTATATTAATTGTTTAAGGTTTAACCAAAATAAACTTCGACAATTAGATTGCAAATATCAAACAGTGGGGAAACCCCTTTTTATTGAATTCCAAAGGATTACAGAAATGGAAATACAGTAGATTACAAGGTGCGGAAACAGAAACCTAAACTAATGGGTCCCGAGTCCTCTCTAAAGAGAAGTCGGGTGCTGATTCTGGTATCTTCCTTTTCTTTGACCGGGGCTCTTGGGCCGTTGTCGGGTTGTCATTCCTTTGCCAGGTGAAAGGAGCGAGCAAATTCCTTTGGTCATCTTGATTCTCCACAGCATTTTGCTCTAAAATCTCAATCAGAGCATCTTTCTCTTTCAGTAATTGCTGTATTTTGATGCACTCTACGTCGAGGGTGCAATACTTGTTCTTCCAAGACCTTCTCTCCATTTGAACTTTGTTGAGAGTAACCTGAAGCTTTTCAGTTTCCGTCATGAAGTACATGACAGATTCCCTCGGCGGAAGAATCCCGTAACGAGGATAAGGCATTTTCAGCTTGAGAGCTCTAGTTTGTACCCAGTGGAGATAAGGCTCCACCGAGACACAATCCGGTTTTCCTAGAGACTCTCATCCTTTCTTATGAACATGCTTCCAAGCTTGCAATATTTCCATCTTTAGTGCTCTGTCATTTTCTCCTTCCTTGAAGAAAAGACCTTCCAGATGAACACCCAGTGGGATGTGTCTCATCGGGTATCCAAATTGACGGCGAATCAATACCGGATGGTAGTTGATTCCTCCTTTAGTTCCTATGAGGGGTACGTTGGGGAAGTTTCCACAACGGTCAATGATTCTGATTCCCTCATAAATCCTATTGCACCAATCTATATCAGAGTTGGTGAGGGACATGATCTTCTGCGACCAACGTAAGGCACTCTTGCAATCCCAAAAAGCAGCAGACTTGGGCAAGTGAGAGATAAACCATTATAAAGCAGAGATACATAACACGTGATCTCCCCTCCGCTGTACAAATTTCCCAAGTGTACAGAATGATACGCATCTGCGAGCAAAGTCGGCACAGGGTTTCCAATGAGAAAAACCTTAATGGAGTTAATATCGACGAAGTTATTGATGTTGGGAAACAAAAATAACCCGTAGGTGAGCAAGACAAAGATTCTTTCAAAAGCAGTCACGTTCCCTATACTGGAAAAATACAGGGCTTTCTTTGTCAAGAACTGGGCTGGCAAACCTTGGATGCCACCCTTAGTAGTCATGTGAGTCCTAACCTCATACTCGTCCAAATGAATCGCTCTTGCAATAGTCTGATTCTTTGGAATTTCTTCCAGTCCAGAAAATGGAGCTCGATCCGTAATGTGTATATCGATCAGATGAGAATACTCCTCCAGCGTTGGTGCTAGCTGGTAATCCGGGAATGTGAAACAGTGATAAACCGGATCGTAAAACTGAATGAGCGCATCCATGATTCCCTAAATCACATGGACTCTTAACAATGGTAGCAGACCTCCGTGCTTGGCTCTAAAAGCCTCAGGGTTAGTGATCATCCTTGCTAACCTTCTCAAATCCTTTAGTTTTGGAACCTTGAAGGTATACTGGTGAGTTCTCCTTCTACCGAAATCCATTAGTGCAATCCTTTTCTCTGACATTTGCAATCACAGTCTTAATTTATTTTGAAAGAACAGGGAGACTAGAAGAGAAGATTTTTTTGAATGTTTTAATATTTTTTAAATGAATGCATGAATGCAGCACACAAAAACATAGAAAAAACATGGGGTCAAAGGGTCGTTGTCATGAAATCAAGGCTCTACCCATCCCCAAAGGTTTATACTAGGGTGATTTTTGTACCTGTACTCATTATCATCAGCTCCTCCCAGGAAAGCAAAACAACAAGCGGATTCCCAGCGAGTTGTAAAGCAATCTTAGAGTAAGTGCCATTCACCGAGAATAGATCACCAGCCTCAAATGAGGGTAGTATCGCGTAACAACTATTTTTGATAGTTTCCGCACTACGAAAGGGTTTGGCTCCTCAGCTTCTCAGACTTAACAACCGGCCCATTGTCTAGGTGAGAGAATGGGTTGCGTTGGTCAGCCTCCACTAAGGTTGATGGTCGACCCCGTCGCCATCACTTATCTTAGGTGTATACTCAATCTTTCCACATACGGCATCACCCGCATTCCCATTAGCAGAAAAATAAACATGTATAGCAACTAGGAAAAGCAGTATATATATTTGTCCTAAACATCCTAGACCTTTAAAGCTATGAATCCTAAGTTCCTGACAGAAAATGGGTTCCCCGGCGGAAGCCCCAATCTGTGGTATTCACATAAGAGATGAAAAGGAAAAAGGAACACAGAGACTGGCCCCACGGTGGGCGCCATTTTTCTGTAGCGAGCGATTTTGGACGCGGTTCTTAAGCGCTGGTCGCTCTCTGCGGTTTGAGCTTAAACTACAGGTCGATTCATTTTTTATCCTATTACAGCTGATGAAGGAAGGGAAATAGATGTCTCCAATTAACCCTGCTTTGCATACTGAGTTTAAACAGCGGTCTGTTAGGTTACGAATGCTATCAATGTGGGGGGGCCTTTGTACTGGTTATTTGTATTTTCGCCAATACGGTTTTCTTTCTCTCTTTCTAGGACTTTATAGCGGGGAACAAGGATTAGGATGTTAGGACTGATGCTTTTGAATTACTGCTTTTGATTGATGGAGATATGGGATTTGGGTTTTTTGTTTAGTGTGCTCGCTAAGATCTTTTCTTTCGATCTTATGCCTACATATTCCCGTTTATCGAAACAGGGAAATCAGAGCGTTCGTAGTTCCTCCTATTCTATGGGAGGAAATGGGTGTTTTTGGTGTCTCGTTTAAAGCCTAAGACGTGAAGCGAAAGGTGATTGGTATCTTGTTCAAAGCCCAAGATGTGAAGCTAAAGGGTCTATTTGTATCTTGTTCAAAGCCCAAGATGTGAAGCTAAAAGGGTGTTGACCTTAGAGAGAATTTGTCATCTCTAAAGAAGGGTTTGTCTGTCACAACTGTTGGGTGACTGGTTATAAAGGAGAATTACTTTAACCGGGATTTGTGAATCCAGCAATGCCATAATTTCCTTTAAAGGAGGTTTTAACCTGAAGGAGAAGACTTTAACTCAGTGTAGAGCAATGCTATCTTTCCTTAGGAATTTCTCATGCTAAAAGAGGGACAGTGGCATGGATGTAGATGATCCAGAGGCTTGCCGCTTACAGCAATTAGATGAAAGGGGAGGAGTTGTTGATGTTTGTATACTGTGAACAAGGCACAACTTTGATGCTAAAAGGTTGATTGGATCAACCAGTGGTTTTCTTATACAAAGCCTAAGAGGAGGCTATTATGTGTCTCGTACAAAGCCCGAGAGAGAGGATAAAAGGGTTGATTCAATAGGAGAATCTTTTGGTATCTCGTATAAAGCCCGAGATGGAGGCAATTTGACTCAACAAGAGAGTTTTTTTGTATCTCGTACGAAGCCCGAGATGGAGGAGAAAGGGGTGATTGACTCAACGAGGGAGTCTCTTATGTGTCCCGTACAAAGCCCGAGAGAGAGGCTAAATGTTGTTTGATTCCGCTGGGGAGAATCATTGTACAAAGCCCAAGAGGAGGCTACGTCGCTGTTTCAGTTGAGTGACAGGTCCAGTATACAGATTTTAAAGAGAAAATCAGTTCTTATATGAGCAACACTGTACTCAGGGATTTGATTTGAGGATCAGGGATATTTCCTTCTCTTTGAGGAAACGGGAAATCCAAAGGGTATTGAGACTGTCCGAGTCTGCGGGTTTCCTTCCTATTTAACAAAGGGGTCACTTGAGAATGTCTTTGAGACTCAAGGAAGTTAGACTGTCCGTGTCTAGAGTTTTATCTTTTGTACCATGCTTTGAGAAACAATAGTAGACTCTATGAAAGGAATGTTCTATGAGGATGACTAGGTTCTATTCCTATACCTCTAGGAGGTCGTAGGGACAATTTGTACGAAGCCCAAGAGGAGGCTAGAAACTTTTAAGAAGCCGACGGGTCCTTGTACTAAGCCCAAGAGGAGGCTATCATTCCCGGAGGAAGAGATCATTATACGAAGCCTAAGAGGAGGCTGTGAATACTTCTAAAATGCCGTAGGGTCCTTGTACTAAGCCCAAGAGGAGGCGGGGTTGCTTTTAGGAAGCCTGTGGGTCCTTGTACGATGCCCAAGAGGAGGCTGATGCTTTTAAGAAGCCCGTGGGTCCCCAAACCCCGAGAAATTCAAGGCAATGCTATTCACCGAGAATAGATCAAAGTCAGGAAAGTTCGAGAATTTGGAAGAAACTCAAAGATGCCATTCACGGAGAATACATTCATCTCTGGGAGTAGAGTTTCTTGACAATTCCTAATGAGGACAGCCTGAGAGAAGACTGTATCTGGTGATCCTATTGGGGATCTAGTTGTCTTTTTCTAGGAATAAACGAAACGGCATCACCTAGTTCTAGAAATAGTTGCCGGGGAAACTCTAAATATCTATACTATTATTACACAGTCGATATGAGTTTATGAAAGAAGACTTACAGTGAAACAACCCCACAATACAATTATATGTATATGAAAGCGGTAAATGAAAGCGATAACCACTTACTCGGTTGTAGAGCTTCCATGCTGTTTGGTTAGTTGTTCAACAAAGAAAGATTGAAAACAACAGTATATTCAAAATCAAAGGAGAAAGTGTTTTGAAAAAGAAAGATTTGGGGCTTACAGCTCAAGGAGAGGCCCAGGGTTTTATCAGTGAGCGCACTGTTTGAATTTGTACAGAGGGACTTATACAAGTGACTGAGGCCCAAAAAAGGTTTTCTGTACAAAGGGATGGGTCTTACACTCTTTCAAGAGGCCCAAAGAGTTTTAAAGAAAAAGAATGGGGCTTATAATACGAGGGTAGGCCCAATTGATTATTCGTTTAAAAATGGCGATCGCGCCGAGGTTTTCTTTTAACGCAGAGGGACTTATATAATAAGTGAGACCCAAAATGGTTTGGTTAAAAAGGGATTGGGTCTTACACTCTATTAGAGGCCCAAAGTGTTTTTGAATGGGTCTTATAGCTCTAGGAGAGGCCCAAGGTTATTTTTCAAAAGGCGATGATCATGCCGTTTATTTGAAAATGAACAGAGGGACTTATACAACGAATGAGGCCCAAAATATTTATGTACAAGTGGGTTGGGTCTTACACTCTCTCAAGAGGCCCAAAAGTGATTTGAAAATGATTTATGAGGGTTGAATTAATCCAAAAGCCCTAATTTGTTTTCAAAAATGTATTTAATTGAATAAAAATTCAATTAAAAATGATCGAAATTGTTTAACATGTGAAAAACAAATTGTGATTTTGGATTAATGCTTCAAAAATTATTTATTGACCTACAAAATAATTAGAAAGCATTAAAAGTTGCAAAATCAATGTAGAAAAAATATTTAAAATGTCAAAAAACAATTAAAAAATTAATTCTTTGCAAAAATATCAATTATATGAAATAAATAATAGTTTTGTTATTTTTTGATAAAATAAAATATTTTAACATTTTTGTGAATTATTAAAAAAAGAATAAACTCAAAATCATTAAAACTCAGAGAGAAATTAATTTTTGAATCAATTAAACAAAATCACTAAATTCAAATATTTGAATTTGTGGAAAAGGCGCCAAGAACACAAGTAAGAACACGCAGGTTTTTCTGGGTTTGGCTGATTTGCGTTTTCCATCCAATCTCACTGAATACGTAATCATATCATGCAATCCACATATCATTATGCTCGTCTCAACCTCACGAGCATGTCTATAACACTTAATTTCATTTAAATTAAACATAAAACATGAAATCACGAAGAAACCTCAAGAACCCTAATTTCTGCATGAAGGCTAGGATTTTTGATACACGATTCAAACAATGCAATTAATTGAGGGAAAACATTCCATGCATGATTATGAACATATGGCCAAATTATTGTGCGAGGAAATATGCATAGATTGAGAGATGACCAAGTATATGCTTACCTCTAAGCTGTGACAGCAAGTGCAATGTGATTTTTAATTTGGAGGTGTTACAGATGAGTGGTGATGATCTGAACAACTTCCCTACACCCTATGGAGTGTGTTTGAATGCTTGGACTTGATTGAAATTGGCTGGATCAATTTGTGGTACCTCAGCTGCAACTTGATTGAAAATTTGAGCAACCAGCTGGTGATTTTGTGAAATTGGTGTTTCAGAAGTGATCTAAGTGTTTGATCAGCTCATATGTGATGTGTATGAGGTGTGTGTGTGATTGGTTTGATTGGAAAAGCTATCAAAATCAAAACCCGATAGTGACTTGCCTTAGAAGGCAAAATTGGAGTGAAAGAAGAGATTTTGAGGAAAGCATCTGTTAGATGGCTTTGGTGTACTCAAACTGATCACAATTGAGCTCTATTTATAGTAGAGCAAGTTTGTTTTGGGATCCACAGTGAATGGCAACTGCAGCAGGTGTTTGTTCAATGTTGGCCAATGGAAATGCAAGTCTCCTCTAGCCATTGACTAGAGGTTAGGGCACAGGGCTGTGGTTCCATTGGTCTTGGATAAGTCTTGACTAATTTCAGATGAGAATGGCTCAGTCCATGCCACCTTGATGCTTCCATTGAATGCTCCAATCCAAATTTGGAGTCTTGTCCCGATTTTGGCCATTCTAGGTTCAACATGCTATTTCTTGTTCCAAGGACTTTGGAGGCTTGGCTCAGTGATTGTCCCCTTTAGATTCAATCCTCAGATGTGTCCAAGTGGATATGAGCATTTGAATTTGGCTGATTTTGGCAAATCGAGCAAAGTTGCAAATTCTGCCTTGCCTTTGACAGATTTTAGCAAGGCAGCTTTCCAATGTCATATCTCATGACTCAAATGGAATTTGGCAATGTTCTTGGCCATTTTGGAAAGCCCTTACATGATATAACAACTGTTTGAACATGTTTGGTTTTGATCTCTTTTGAATCCAAGTGAAAAATCCCCCTACATTTCGCAAAAAATGAAGACAGATCTGGACTTAGTGAAAATTTCACTAAGTGTTGGAAAAAGTGACATTTTCATTTTTCAGCCATTTTGATCACTCCATAACTCAAAATCCTTAATGAATTCGACTTAGGTCTAGTTGAAGTTTTTGTAGAGGGTAATGAGAGCTACAAATCCATATTTGGATGAGAAAAAATGGCTTTGTGGTTTAGGAGTTATGATCCTTCAAAGTTGGTACCCTTGTCACTTTATTTTTAACTTAGAAAATTTTCTAAGTTTTTATGGTTACCCCTTTTACAAGTTATCCAACTTTTCATGATTTTTCTTGATGATTGATGATTCAAATCATACATTAACATCATTTTAGGGTTAAAATCCATTTTGGTAAAAAATCTCAAAAAGTCAAAGTTGACTTTTGTGCACAGTTGACTTTTTATCAGATGAATTCCAAACTGTGCAATTCTTCAGGAAATCATGTCCTTGACCTAAATCAAACTTGATGGACATGTTACATGGGTGTCATAGGGTATATTGGGGCATGTCATAGGGCTTGGGAGCATGTCCTGGTCAAAAGTCAAAGCTACAGTTGACTTTTTCCTTAAAACCCTAACTGTGGTGCAGATGAAATTGAAACTTGTTGCTCAAGCTTCTTAGATCAATCCATTGTCCCAAATGGATCAATATAGTTAATTAGAGACCCTCAAATCCTCTCTTGAGGTCTTGGTTCATGATTTGTCCCAAAAGTCAACTTAGGGGTGAATTTGGTCAAGAAACCCTAATTCCTGATTTCTGATGAATGCATCCCCTGAGGCAAAATTGACTTGATGAATGGGTCCATGAGGTTCCATGGAGTACATTAGGTTGTGTTTTGGATCTTTGGCTTGTGTCCAGATGAAATTTTTTCATCTGGAGGCCCTGGTCGACCAAAACCCTAATTTGGTGACACTGGCGATCCTGAGACTTGATCCACCTAGAAGGGAGCAGCCTTGTGCTTAATCCTTGAAGTGGGAGTCCTTTTGATCCATTGTGGATATTTGAGAGGTTGGACAAGTTGAAGATCATGTCATTCCTTGATTGATCCTTTGTCTAAGGCTCTGAGAGGGCTTAAAACCCTAATTTTGATTGTAGTGAATGCTCAACAACCCTTGAGGCATTTGATGAGGCATGATGGTTCATCCATATTGTGATGATGATTTGCACAATGATGGGAAATCTTAGTGGTCAAAATTTGGGGTATGACAATTATTCTCGTCTCAACCTCACGATCATGTCTATGTCCATTAATTTCATTTAAATTAAACATATAACAAGAAATCATGAAAAATCCTCAAGAACCCTAATTTCTGCATGAAGGCTAGGATTTTTGATACACGATTCAAACAATGCAATTAATTGAGGGAAAACATTCCATGCATGATTATGAACATATGGCCAAATTATTGTGCAGCAAAAATTGCATGGATCATAGAGTTAGAAGAGCTCATGCTTACCACTTGCAGCTGGTGATCGTGATTTGTGTTGGAGGTGTTACAGCTAGGTTCCAATGATGTGGATAGCTTACCTAGGTACCAAGTGATGTGTCTGAGTGCTTGGAATGGATTGAAATAGTTTGGAGTTGAAGATGGCACCTCAACTGCAAAACTGTCAAGAACTTGAGCAATTGGATGGTGATTTTGTGAAATCAGTGTTCCAGATGTTATGTGAGTGTTTGGATCACTTCTATATGATGTATGTGAGGTGTGTGAGTGATTGGTTTGATTGGAAAAGCTCTCAAACTCAAAACCCGATAGTTACCTTGCTAAGAAAGGCATTTTTGCCAAGAGAAAGAGATTTTGAGGAAAGCATCTGTTAGATGGATTTGGTGTACTCAAACTGATCACAATTGAGCTATATTTATAGTAGAGCAAGTTTGTTTTGCAAGGAATAGTGAATGGCAACTGGTAAGTAGGTTTGGCCAATGTTGTCCAATGGAAATCCAAGTCTCCTCTAGCCATTGACTAGAGGTTAGGGCACAGAGCTTTGGTCCCCTTGGTCTTGGATAAGTCTTGACTGATTTCAGATGAGAATGGCTCAGTCTATGCCACCTTGATGCTTCCATTGAATGCTTCAATCCAAATTTGGAGTCTTGTCCCTATTTTGGCCATTCTAGGTTCAACATGATATTTCTTGTTCCATGGACTTTGGAGGCTTGGCTCAGTGATTGTCCCCTTTAGATTCAATCCTCAGATGTGTCCAAGTGGATAGGAGCATTTGAATTTGGCTGATTTTGGCAAATCAAGCAAAAATGCAAATTCTGCCTTGGCTTGGCAGATTTCAACAAGGCAACTTGACAATGTCATAACTCATGACTCAAATGGAATTTGGCAATGTTCTTGGCCATTTTGGAAAGCCCTTACATGATATAACAACTGTTTGAACATGTTTGGTTTTGATCTCTTTTGAATCCAAGTGAAAAATCCCCCTACATTTGTCAAAAAGTGAAAGCAGATTCTGACTTAGTGAAAATTTCACTAAGTGTTGGAAAAAGTGACATTTTCACTTTTCAACCATTTTGATCACTCCATAACTCAAAATCCTTAATGAATTGGACTTAGGTCTAGTTGAAGTTTTTGTATAGGGTAATGAGGGCTACAAATCCATCTTTGGATGAGAAAAAATGGCCTTGTGGTTTAGGAGTTATGATCCTTCAAAGTTGGTACCCTTGTCACTTTATTTTTAACTTAGAAAATTTTCTAAGTTTTTATGGTTACCCCTTTTACAAGTTATCCCACTTTTCTTGATTTTTCTTGATGAATGATGATTCAAATCATACATTAACATCATTTTAGGGTTAAAAATCCATTTTGGTGAAAAATCTCAAAAAGTTAAAGTTGACTTTTGTGCACAGTTGACTTTTTATCAGATGAATTCCAAACTGTGCAATTCTTCAGGAAATCATGTCCTTGACCTAAATCAAACTTGATGGACATGTTCCATGGGTGTCATAGGGTATATTGGGGCATGTCCTAGGGCTTGGGAGCATGTCCTGGTCAAAAGTCAAAGTTACAGTTGACTTTCCTCGCGAAACCCTAATTGTGGTGCAGATGAAATTGAGACTTGTTGCTCAAGCTTATTGGATTAATCCATTGTTCCAAATGGATCAATATAGTTCATTAGAGACCCTCAAACCCTCTATTGAGGTCTTGGCTCATGATTTGCCCTAAAAGTCAACTTAGGGGTGAATTAGGTCAAGAAACCCTAATTCCTGATTTTTGATGTATGCATCCCCTGAGGCAAAATTGACTTGATGATTGGGTACATGAGGTTCCATAGAGTATATTAGGTTGTGTTTTGGATCATTGGCTTGTGCCCAGATGAAAAATTTCCATCTAGAGGCCCTGGTCGACCAAAACCCTAATTTGGTGACACTGTCGATCTTGAAGCTTGATCCTCCTAGAAGGGAGCAATCTTGTGCTTAATCCTTGAAGTGGGAGTCCTCTTGATCCATTGTGGATATTTGAGAGGTTAGACAAGTTGAAGATCATGTCATTCCTTGATTGATCCTTTGTCTAAGGCTCTGAGAGGGCTTAAAACTCTAATTTTGATTGTAGTGAATGCTCAACAACCCTTGAGGCATTTGATGAGGCATGATGGTTCATCCACATTGTGATGATGATTTGCACAATGTTGGGAAATCTTAGTGGTCAAAATTTGGGGTATGACAGATGCCCCTATTTAATCTTCTTGGACCCGAAGGTGTGAATGACGAAGGTATTCCGGCATTCGGGGTGCAAGAGGATTAAATATCAGAATACCCGAAATTTTGATGGTGGTTATGAATGGTAGCTTACGCATTCATCCTCTTTAGCTAAGCGAAGATGCTTAGAAAAGGTAAACTTCCCCTCGATCCTGGTCTTCAGCCAAGGAACTGGTCTCAGTTGCTGATTTAAACTTCCCCTCGATCATGGTTTCCTACCAAGGAACTGGTCTCAGTTTCTGTTGTAAACTCCCCCTTGATCCCGGTTTCCTACCAAGGAGTTGGTCTCAGTTTCTTTTGAAATAAACTTCCCCTCAATCCTGGTTTCCTACTAAGGAACTGGTCTTAGTTTCTTTTGTCAATAAGCTTTCTTGACAAGGAACGCTGTTAGTAGCGGTTTTCCTTCAAACTTCTCGCCGAATTTTCCTGGGGAGATGCCATTTGAGTGGAAAAAGTTTTGATGTCAGACTTGCTGGAGAACCCAATCGTCTGAATTGTAGAGGTAAACAAACTTCTCTGTTTGGAGACGCCATTTGTCGATTCTACTAGGGGAAAGCGAGTCTCTTGAGAGACTATTTCCACTTGGGATCTTACATCATACTTTTCTCGGGATTTTCCCGAAGAAATGCCATATGATGGGGTCCAATTTTGAGGTGCCGATGACCTTTTCATCAGCAATCTTTTCGGAGCGAAACTGGCATGCTACCAAATCTCTGATTACGAGGCTTTCTCCGTGGATTTTCCTTAATCCGGGAAAGCAAGGATATTATCTTCAATGGCGAAGAGTGATGCTGACTGAAGGTTCCTCGGGTCTTTCAGAGGTTCAAGTTATCAAAGTGGTCAAGGGCCAACTTCCTTCCAGAAATAAACTGGAGGCGAGGTTGTTCAAACGCAGCGTTTCCTGATGAGGCAAGAACTGACAACTCGATTGAGAGGACTCCTATCACTAAGGGACAAGACCGGCTAGAGTGATAGCGATGCAATATGAAATGTGAATGCAAATCAATAATGCATGATGTATGTATGTATATGCTGACAAAACTGATGCGACACACAAACTAAAAGATGAACATGACTGGATACTCGGCCATCGCGGGGCGTGCAGAGATATCGCTGGTTCAAGATAGCAATTCCACCTTGCTTAGGAGAGATAGTCCCTGCGGGGAATACCGTTGGTCGGGCTTAGGAGATAAGAACTCGGCCGAAGATGTCAGATGGAATAGTTGCATCCGACGTTGTTGATCCTTCATTCAGGCGCACTGGCGTAGAAGGAGTACTTTGATTCTGTACTTTGAAGTTTGCTTACTTCTGGAGAAGCGATTGATGTTCTTTTGATGTTCAATAGTTAAAAGAAATTGCCATCTTTATTTTTAAAAGCAGAAAAAGTTTTACCAAGTAAATTCGTTTTTGTTTTATTTCAAGAGTCGTTAGTCATGTTAACAACGTCGTTCTGTAAAGCTAAAACAAGTAAGAATTACAAACAAAAGCACAAAGGCTCAAATTTTATTGATAAGATGGAGATCAACCAAACGCGTGATTCCAAAGAGTATATACAAAGTTTGAAAATGGTAATTTACAGGGAAAAGGGCTACGTTGAAACATAACGACCACTATCCTTCTACCAACTTTGAATTCGGGACATCCTGAGCTTCTGTCGAAGATGACCTTGACTAGAGTTTTCCTCTGATGGATGATGTAACTGCTGCTGCTACTGAGGGACTTGCCTCTGTTGAACATAGTTACTTGCCATTATCCCTAATTTTTGCCTGGATTGTACTTTGATGTTTCCAATCCATCGGGATGATTTTTTTTTCATGTCTCTAACTTTTGCCTGGACCGCCCTTTCGGGTTTTCAATCCACCGAGACGTTTTTTTTTTAGTTTAGGCGAAGTATTTCTTGACTACATCAACATTCGCGGGGTAGGAAAATTCCTCTCCGTCCATGGTTGCAAGTCTCAAGGCGCAGCCTGAGAAAGCTTTTGTGACCACATAGGGGCCATCATAATTCGGAGTCCACTTGCCCCGGGAATCAGCGAGAAAAGATTGTATCTTCTTGAGCACGAGGTCTCCTTTTCTGAAGACACGAGGTCAGACCTTTTTGTCGAACGCCCTCTTCATTCTCTGTTGATACAACTGACTGTGGCATAGTGCCGTTATTCTCTTTTCTTCGATCAAATTCAGTTCGTCGTGTCGGCTTTGACACCATTCAGCTTCGGTGAGCTTAGCTTCCATCAGTACTCGGATTGATGGGATCTCTACTTCTATGGGGAGAACTGCCTCCATGCCATTCACTAGAGAGAAAGGGGTAGCCCCTGTTGAAGTGCGAACAGATGTGCGATAACCGTGAAGAGCAAAGGGTAGCATCTCATGCCAGTCTTTGTAGGTTACAACCATCTTTTGAACGATCTTCTTGATGTTCTTGTTAGCCGCTTCTACCGCTCCGTTCATCTTGGGTCGGTAGGGAGATGAGTTATGGTGTTCGATCTTGAACTCTGCACACAACTTCTTCATCATCTTGTTGTTCAAGTTAGATCCATTATCAGTAATGATCTTGCTTGGAACACCATAACGGCAGATGATATTGTTTTTGATAAATCGGACCACCACTTGTCAGGTTACATTGGCGAATGACGCTGCTTCGACCCACTTGGTGAAATAGTCAATGGCTACTAGAATGAACCGATGTCCGTTTGAAGCCTTAGGTTAAATCATGCCAATCATGTCGATTCCCCATATGGAAAATGGCCATGGGGAAGAGAGAACTTTGAGATGTGATGACGGTACATGAATTTTGTCGGAGTATATCTGACACTTGTGACACCTCCTCATGTACTTGTAGCAGTCGGATTCCATGGTCAACCAGTAGTACCCTGCTATCAGAATTTTTCTCGCCATTGTGTGTCCGTTGGCATGGGTGCCAAAGGATCCTTCATCAATTTCTTTCATAAGCATGTCTGCTTCTGGTCTGTCGACGCATCAGAGCAAGACCATGTCAAAATTTCTCTTATAAAGAGTGTCCCCGCTCAAGAAGAAGTTTCCAGCCAGTCTTCTGAGGGTTTTCCTGTCTTTTCTGAGTGCCCCAGATAGGTACTCTTGTTTCTGAAGGAAGCATTTGATATTGTGATACCAAGGTTTGTCATCTATGACTGCTTCAATCGTGAAGATGTAGGAGGGCCGTTCAAGGCGCATTATGTCGACCTTAGGTATGTCATTCCATTGACCTACACTAATCATGGAAGAGATAGTGGCTAATGCATCAGCCATATGATTCTCCTCACGAGGGATGTGATGAAACTCGATTCTGTTGAAGAAGGGTAACAACCTTCTTGCATAGTCTTTGTAAGGAATCAATCCTGATTGGTATGTGTTCCAATCTCCTTTTATCTGATTGATAACCAAGGCTGATTCGCCGTATACGTCCAAATTTTAGATCCTTAAATCAATCGCTTCCTCGAGACCCATAATAGAAGCTTCGTATTCGGCCTCGTTGTTCGTACACTTGAACGTAAGTCGAGCGGTGAAAGGAATGTGGGTACCCTGAGGGGTAACAATGATTGCCCCAATTCCGTTTCTGTAGTGATTAACTGCTCCATCAAAGATAAGTCCCCACTGGGAACCTGGTTCTGGCCCTTCACTGGGTAGCGGTTCATCGCAGTCTTTCATTTTTAAATACATGACATCTTCATCTGGGAAGTCAAACCCGATTGATTCTTGATCGTCGATCGGTTGATGAGCCAAATGATCGGCTAAAATACTTCCCTTAACGGCTTTTTGAGCGTGGTACTCTATGTCATATTCTGATAACAACATCTGCCAACGGGCAATTCTTCCCGTAAGAGCAGGTTTTTCGAAGACATACTTAATTGGATCCATTTCTGAGATCAACCAAGTAGTGTGACGAATCATGTACTGGCGAAGACGTTTGGCTGCCCAAGCCAAAGCGCAGCAAGTTTTCTCAAGCATCGTGTACCGAGTCTCGTAGTCGGTGAATTTCTTGCTCAAATAGTAGATGACAGACTCTTTTATTTTTGTTTCATCTTGTTGGCCAAGTACACATCCCATCGAGTCCTCTAGGACTGTGAGGTAAATGATCAGTGGTCTTCCTTCCACTGGAGGTGATAGAATCAGCAGATTCAACAGATATTCCTTAATACTGTCGAAGGCAGTTTGGCAGTCTTCTGACCAAACGCAGTCCTGGTTCTTTTTCAGTAATCTGAAAATCGGTGCACACGTGGCGGTCATAAGGAACATGAATTTGGAGATATAGTTCAAACGTCCCAGGAATCCTCTGACTTGTTTTTCAGTTTTCGGAGAAGGCATTTCTTGAATGGCCTTGACCTTGTCAGGATCAACCTCAATTCCTTTCTGGCTGACGATGAACCCTAATAGTTTCCCTGAACGGACACCGAAGGTGCACTTGTTGGGATTCAAGCGGAGCTTGAACTTTCTTAAACGTTCGAACAATTTTGACAGATGTTCAACGTGCTCACTCTCTGTTTTTGATTTTGCAATCATATCATCGACATATACCTCGATTTCTTTGTGTATCATGTCATGAAACAGAGTAGTCATGGCCCTTTGATAGGTTGCCCCGACGTTCTTCAAACCGAACAGCATTACCTTGTAACAAAAGGTACCCCATGGGGTAATGAACGAAGTTTTCTCCATGTCTTTCGGCGCCATTTTAATCTGGTTATAGCCCGAGAATCCATCCATGAAGGAGAAAATTTTGAACTTTGTTGTGCTGTCTACCAGCATGTCAATGTGTGGTAACGGAAAGTCGTCCTTTGGACTTGCCTTGTTCAGATCTCGGTAGTCGACACACTGTAATACCCCAAAATTTGCTCTCCCCTTTTGTCATCATAGCATGGCATTATCATTTATCATATCATATCCACCTCATTAACATTACATTGCATTTAACATAGAAAAATGAAGCATGGCATCCTTCTTACCATTAGGGCATGTGATCAGGTGGAAGGTGGACTGTCAAAGGATCATTCAAAACACCAAGGGGTCAAATAAGTGGTCTCAAGGCAAGCCAAGAGGTCTCTCATGTCTCATACTACCTCAATTGATCATCCACAATCTCAAGAAAGTGAAATCCAATGGGAGATTGAAGCACTACATCTTTCACTATGCAAGAGATTCAAAAATTGAAGGAAAACCCTCAAAAGAGATAGCTCATTGATTCAAAATCATTATCAAGTGGCATTTCTCATCATCCTTTAAGAGGATACACAACATACTCTGAGGAATTTGGATTTGGAAGATGTGCAATTTCCTCCTAACCAAAGGGGGTCAAAACTAGGGTTTCCCATTAAATCAGGGAATCTTTGATTTTTTGGACAAAGCTTGTTGTCATGGTATTCTACATGTTCTTAAGTGTATATGTGTGGAAGATTGCATCTCAATTGGTTTTAGAAGTGGTTCAATTGGAAGAAAGATCAAGAATCAGAGAAATTAGGGCAAAGTCAAGTAATCAGAGGAAAAAGTCAACTCTTGACTTTTTGAGCCCAAAATCATGAAATTCATGTTGCATATGTCCAATGTACAAAATTTGGTCAAGAAACTCCAAAGGAATCATGACAAAATCAAGATGTGGAAAGTTGCCATTTTTGGATGAAGAAGGGTTACTAAAAATAGCAAGTTTTGGCCATTTTGCATCAGAATTTGAACCAAGGCCATTTAAATTTGGAGCACCAAATGAAAAATCCACTCTGCCTCAATGAAAGATCTTGCTTTTAGCTTCAAATCCATGGGTAGAACATCTCCATTGGATAAAAATTGAGTGAGATATGATTGATCAAAGTTTGAGCAAAGTAGGTCCAAAACTAGGTCATGACCAAGATTTTCAGGGCACGCGCGCAGTCATTTTCTCAAACACTTGGTGGGCCAAATGTATTGATCAATTACTCATGATTAGAGGCTTCAAATGGAAAATCTTTCAACATCAAAATTGTTCCTCTATGTGAGATCTTCAAAGTTGGTGTTTATCAATTTTTCATCTGATCAAAGGTCAAGAAGTTATGTTGAGTCCAATGTGCTTTGATCACGCTGAAAACCTAGGGGCCATGTTACCTTGTCAACCAACCTTGGCCACGCCCTCATACCAGTTCCAAACCTATGTGTTATAGGTCATTTTTCAACCTCTTCCAAGCATCATTTCATTTCATTTTTCGTACCAAACATGTAGCATTACATCTCCTCTTTCCAATGACTCCTAAAACACACCAATTCATTCATTGAGTAGAGAGAAAAACTTCCTCAAACCACCTCATGTTGATAACTGATGCATTGACAGACTGGTGCACGATTTTGGTTCACACACACCCCAAACACTTCATCACATCAGCTTTCCACATTAAACCAAACACACATGACTTACACATTGCACACTTGCCTTGGCATACATGAGAATGGAAAGAAACAAACTTGCTGAGCAAGTTTCTGCTACAACCAGCCGTGCCTTCATTTTCTTTTCACCTCCACCATAGCATATCATGAGTTGCCATCACCATATCATTGCTCTCCCTAACTAACTTGACTCAGTTAGTTAGGGATGACTCACCCAAACCACCATGACTCAGCTGACTCACTCAGTTAACTATGGTTAGCTCACACTATAAATAAAAACTTCACTCTCAAATTTCATTCCTAACTTCATTTTCTCACATTCAACTCAGAAATTCTCTCGATTCTCTCTCAATTCCTCCACATTGCAACTGATTTTCAAACTCCATTTCATTCATCTTCCTCATCTTCATCTCAGAATATCTCTGATTCTATCTCCATTTTCATCACATTGCAACTGTTTTGAAGCTTGGATATCAACTCTCCTCCACTGAAGCATCATTCATTCTCTGCATCTAAGCCTTTATTTGGCCAAAAGAAACTCAAAGAAGAAGCAACATCTCTGGTTTTTCTGAAGAACACATCAAGATCATAAATCTTCAGGTACGAATTTCTTCCCTTATAGACCTAATGTGAAGATGTTATCAGGTTCTTGATGCTTCATATAAGCTCAAGAACTTGTCTGGCTAGTTGATAGGCCTTTAGAGGCATAGTTGAAATGTTAGGGCAAATATTCATATGCTCGATTCTCCCATTTCATGAGCTTTTTGTATGTTTTGTCACTGGATTCATGCTCTACATTACTTCCTCTTCATTTTGGTATACTGTTTGTAAGATTCTGGGAGAATTGAAGTTGCAGACGGTGGCGTGTGACCGGAGAAGGTGACCGGAGGTCCCTCTCCGGCCGGTGGTTTTTGGTTAGGGTTTTGTTTGCAGTTTAAATCATGGCCGTTGATGTGTTCTAATCGTGTGGTGAGGAGCGTGCCAACACATTAAAAATCACATGCCATTCACGTGCATTTTTCTGAATCTCACTTGAACTTTGTATGGCATGGTACACGATAGGGAGTGTGGACATTCATGTGTGTTTGTTGATCATGCATACTTTGACTTTGGTTTGACTTGGACTTGATCTGATGGTTGGGGTTGAGTCAAGATTGTTGACTGAGAGTTCATGTTTGTTAGTGTGTTATGCGCGTAGCTGGACCTAAGCCAGATTGATATCCACACCCCCTTGGTTAAGGCCCAATGTAATTTGAACTGAATAGTTACTAGGCATGCACCCCCATTCACATTTACATTCCATTTTATTTTTTTTCATTTTGCTACACGTTTCATAATTAATTTTTAAAAATACCAAAACATATAATAAAATTCTACAAAAATTCATGTGTATTCTTAAAACATTTAGGAAATTTTCTATGATTTTATTTTCTGATTTTATGACCATTTTGCCCCTGTTCCATTATTTCTTTTGAATTTCCATTTGCATGCATACTTAATGTGACATATGATTTTGTGCATTTTTGTTCTTGATCATAAAAATTGATTTTGATGCCTTTCTTTTTGCATTGTGGTCACAATATGTTGAGGTATGTTTGAGATTTATGATATGATTTTTAAGTCTTTTTTGGATGACTTTTGATGTGTTGCTTTGAGCATGAATGCATGAAACTTCCATGAGACTTTGACCTAATTGTTGAGTGACTTTGGTTCTGATTCATTGCTTGTGGACTTGATATGTTAATGGCATGGGTTTAAGGTGTTTGATTGGTGAAAGTCATAATTTTTGGAGCATGTTTGCTATTTGTTTGAAGCATGAAGTTTAACTTGTTCATTTTGTGAATGCATGCCTCATGTTTGGTTTGCTTGATCATGAAGGCACTTGTGCCATGAGTTGTGGTTTTGTTTGAGGATGTATAGCATGTTAATTGACTTCTGATTGTGACATTTGGGTTTCATCTTTGCATGTTTGATGTTTATCTTGCACCTTAAGTCACTTGTTTCACAAGTATGAACCACATTCACATCACTTCACCTTTTCTTCTTTGCTTCTTGTTGGATTGAGATTTTGTTTGCATGATTTGGTATGCTCATTTAGGATAACATTAGGTTGTGTAAATATGAGTTACATTCTGACTTGGAAGCATGTATAGCATTCAATCTCCTTTTACTTTGTTTGTCAACTTGTTTGAATTTGATTTGTTCATTATACTTTCTTACTTTACTTGTAAGTGATTGTGCTAACCATGTAGGGGCTTTGGTAAGTTTCAATTGAGTGTGGATAAGGAATCCACATTCAACTTCTATCCTTTCTCTTTTACAATTCCATTTTGTGTTTTGTTAAGCACTTATGTGCTTTCTTTTAATAACTCATCACTTGCCCTTTGTGAATTACCATTCATCTTCTACTTTAGAAGTGAATTGTTTAATTCATTTCTTTCTTTAGACGTTAGGTTGAAACCTCACAAACCTTAGGATCACTCCCTTAACTAATCAATTAGGATTGAGTCTTAGTCCATATAGATTTTTACCTTTATCCTCCCTTGAGTCTCTTTTCTCATCTCAAAGAAAATTCAAAATACATAATAAAGGTAGGCATTTATTGCATTTAGGCCTTTCATATAAAGAAAAGATTATAAGGGGTCTTCTCTTGTAATCTTAGAATGTATAGCATATAGCCCATCTTGGGTCAATGTGTTAAACATTTGATCTTGTATGAGGGACTTAAATGCAATACTTGTTGAAGGTGCAAATAGTAAAAAACACTTCTTCATTTCTTAATTCACAAAAACACTTAATAAACACAAGTATGCTAGTGTGTTTGAACCTTGATAATTGGAACTAAGTGTGAGGGTCTTCTTCACCCTTAGTGTGCTTTCTTACCCATTCCATCTTGGAATGTGAGAAGGTACACATTCCAATGACTAAGATCCAGGTACACTGTCGTATGCAAACAAATCCAAGACACCTCCTTCTAAAAGACAAAAACAAACAATAACGTCTTTCCTTCGGGAATTCTTTTCTCATCTTATTCATTCTCAACGCACGAACGCGCTTCTACTCGTTCTCTTGCAAGATGGTAACGCACTCGGACCAGCGAGCCTGCAACACCTGAGCTAGAACGTAAGCCGTTCTCTAAAAAACGCAACTTTCCCTAGTGAGGGGAACTACGTCGCTCTGATTCTCATGTTCCCGATGAGATACGTAGGCAGTGGGGTAGGGCCCATGCGAGCACTTCTTTTATTTTCCCTACGTTTGTTTCTCGTTCCTGTTCCATTCTTTCTCCTTTCTTTCTTTCAGTTCCTTTTCCAGTATCTTTTCTTTACACCCTTTGATCGAGACAAGCAAGCGTGGATCCCATCGGGTACGATGGACGTGAGGGGGTGCTAATACCTTCCTCTCGCGTAACCGACTCCCGAACCCATTTCTCTTGGTCGCAAGACCATGCTTTTCCTTTCTCTCAGGTTTACGCGGTGTTTCCTTTCCCTCTCTTGGGATAAATACACATTGCTGGCGACTCTGTTTCGGTGCCACTTTCGCGTTTGTACTAGGATGAAAATCCCGGGAGCGACAGCTGGCGACTCTGCTGGGGATGTGGATTTTGACCTATTGCTGGTCCATCCCTAAGCGAGTCAATCCTAGCGCTTGTCTGCTTTTCTTTCATTGGGTGTTTACTGTTGTGTTGTATTTACTGTTTTATTGTATGGTTATTTACTGCTTTACTGTACATTACTGTATTTACCGTATTTTAGCATTTTCATTTCATATGATATATTATGCTATACTGGACTGTGTTGTTTTCTGCTTGGCGGGCGGGATTTCTGAGAGATAAGCCCATTACACAGGCTTGAGTATACACTTAGAATTAGAGTGGAGAGTAGTGGGACCTACGTGCCGTTTGGAGTGCGTTGGGTGTTCACGAAATTCACAGCTAGATGAGGCTATCTTGGGACACGTCGTGGCATACGCATCTTGCGTATTCCAGGATGTAGATCTAGAGAGCTGTCGACTCTAGTGACCGATCATGAGGACCTTAGTGGAGATATCCCTTTTTAGTGGTGACAATGGCAGACCACATTCTGTGGCAAACCCATTCGCACCCGAGGACCCACTTTGGAACTTGCATAGGATGACCTTTATTTTTCTAAGGGGAGTCAGTGGACGACCTCTTTGATTGGCGTAGCATTGTATCCTACGGGCTGAATGTGCTGTTGCTTCTCAAACCTCCGAAGCTGACAAGCCTTATTTTCTAAGAACCACATGTGAGTATGGGCGGGATGTTTACAGGTTTGCAGGAAACCCAGCCTCCTACCTACCTTACTTGTGATTCTATGATGATTTCAGACATTGTATCCTATGACAGTGATTTAAGTGTTCATCTCAGATATTGCCAGATTCAGTACAGAGACACAGTGCACACAGTTCAATACAGACACCGACACTTGATTACCTGATCACATGCCCTTTTGCATTGCATTATCATATCATAACAGTTATGTTTGTCATTTTCAGGTGCATAATACATTTCTGATTCCAATCCATGGGTTCAACAGAGATCGTCGCCGAGAGAAAGAACAATGTGTCTTACAAGTTTCCAGATCCTGTCTTGGATTCATTGCTCAAAGTTATAGATATGGCTGGTCCGGGTATTCTTGATAGGTTTCAGAAGAGCTACGGGAATTTGGTTGGGATGGTCCGTACAATCACCAAGTATGAGCATGATGCTTTACACACTCTGCTGCAGTTCTACGAGCCTTCGTTGAGGTGCTTTCTTTTTTCAAATTACATTTTGATGCCAACACTGGAAGAATTCTCATTTATTTTGGGAATTCCGATCACGTCGGCAATACCATTCTTCTCTGGTAGTTCTCCCAGCGTAAAAGAAATTGCTGCTGCTTTACAAATGGATCAGACAGTGATAAAGAGTGGTGTGAGCAGTAAAAATGGAGTTAGCGGATTTCCTTTAGAATTTCTGTCTGGACAGGCCCAAGAGGCTGCAAGTGCTAAAAATTGGACGGTTTACAATTCCATTCTGGCTCTCTGCATATATGGCCTAGTTTTCTTTCCCAATCAGCAAGACTTTGTGGATATGCAAGCGACAAGAGTTTTCGTTCTTAAAAATCCAGTCCCTACTTTGTTAGGAGATTTTTATCATTCCGTGCACTATAAGAATGAGAAAAGGAGGGGAGGATCTGTTAGTTGTTGTACTCCACTGCTGAGTCATTGGTTTTTCAAACATCTGCCTCAGACAGGTGCCTTTGTGGAAACCAAAGATGTGGCGAAATGGTCTAAACGATTGATGAGTTTAACTGCTGATAACATTGTATGGTTTGACCACCGGTTATTGAGAATAGAGCTGGTCACAAGATGCGGAAATTTTCCAAATGTGCCTTTGATTGGCAGAAAAGGAGGGATCAATTATAATCCAGTTTTGGCCATCCGACAGTTTGGGTATGCTTCCAGGGATCCTCCTACAGAGCAAGATGTGGAGGAATCTTTATTCTTCACAGGAACTAAAGATGCGAAGGTGGTAGAAGTAGTGAATGCTTGGAAAGATAAGCACAAAATTGGAAAAGCAGTTTTTGGAAAAGGAGATTGTAGATCTTATCCTGAATATGACAGGTGGATTGAGACGAAAGTAAAGGAATTGCTTTTACCCTTTTCAAGGGGACCTCTTTTATGTGCAGTACAGCCAGAACAACCCACTATGGTGGCTATTGAAGAATGTGAGAAGTGGAAGAAAATGGTCAGAGAGTTGCAGATAGAGAATTCTGGAATGAGCAGATGCCTTCAGAAAGCTCTAGCTGACAACAAAGAGTTGGAAAAGAGAGCCTTGAAAGCGGAAAAAACCTTGGCTGACAAAGAGGAAGATTTCGATGACCGAGCTCGGTACTTTCGGAAACTTACTCTGGGAGCAGATGACACTAGTCAGGCTCACAAGATTACAAAACAGGCTTTAGCCCGAAGCAAGGATTCATTAGCTCAACTTCGTCAAGCTTGGGATGAAGTCAGAATTGAAAATGCCGAGTTAAAGGATCAGTCGAAGACTAAAGACGAGGAGCTTAAAAAGGCACATGAGCAGAGGAGAAAGTATCGGGAAAGTCTCGATAAAAGTCAAGAGCAGTTAGAAGAAGTTAGAAGCCAGTTGAAGAATACCAAGAAAGAGCTTGAAGAAGTCATGATAGAAAGGGAGATACTCAAGACGCAAGCTGGCATAAAGAGACACAAAGGAGTGTGTGATGACGAGGCTCTGATGCTGCACATGGGTTCTTTAACTGAAGCTCTTGAGAAAAGGGATGTCTTGATCAAAGAAATGATTGAAAAGCCGAATCACCAGCGTACCCGTATACTTTTTGAGGAGATCAAATACTCAAGTGATAAGCTGAAGGATGTGGAATTGTCAGATTGATGTTCTTTTCCCTGTATTTTGTTGTTAATGGCTACCATCAGGCTTGTTGATGGATCCATTTTTTCCTTGTATTGCATTTGCGGTTGAACCTTTCTTAAATGTACTTGAATATTTTGTTGAATGAGTATGAGCAGTTTTATTCAGAATTATTCTTTATCAGATAGCTGCGCACAAGCACATGACCACGACACGTCTCTCTATATCACAATTTCTGGTCTTCAGAATTCTGTGGTTGGATTGGAATCAGGGTATAAAGCACCTCGGAAATGACAAACATGGCATTGCATGGCATTGCATATCATTTTGCATTTTTTGTTACTTGCTTTTCAGGTACTCGTTGCGGGGTCTCTAACCTTTATTTGGTTTCAGGCAGTATAGCGGAGAATCATATTCACCGATATTCGACGCGAAGGAATCAAGTAAGAATCATGGATCAAGTGCAAAGTGATTTGGCGGAAATGAGGGCGCGTATGGACCAGTTCATGACCCTCATGACTGGCATGGCGCAAAATCAGGAGAGACTGAGGCTTCTGGTAGAGCGTCCCGACAACGGGCCCGAAGGTGATCATCATGACAATTCACAAGGACATGGCATTCCTCCTCCCGGTGGCAACCCTCCTCCTGGTGGTAACAATCGGGGTAATGGAAATGGTAGGCATGCTGGTGTTACTCTTGAGGATACTCTGGAAGACCAATTTACTCTGCTGGATGCTGATGTGGGTAATCAAGGGGATCGAAGGTATGATGAGTTAGCAGAGAAGATCAGGGCCATAGAATGCAAGAACTCTATGGGTATTGATGTTACCAGCTTGGGGCTGGTCTCAGGAGTCAGAATTCCCCCTAAATTCAAACCTCCTACTTTCGATAAGTATCACGGCAATGCGTGTCCCCAAACGCATCTTCAAGCTTACTTTGGGAAGATTTCAGCCCATACGGATGACGAGAAGCTATGGATGCACTATTTTCAGGACAGTCTGGCTGGGGCGTCCTTGACCTGGTATATGAAGTTGAATAGAGCTGCTGTGAAGAATTGGAAAGATCTGGCAGAAGCGTTCCTGAAGCAATACCAGTATAATATCGACATGGCGCCCAACCGCACCCAATTGCAGGGATTGTCACAAAATGCCAAGGAGAGTTTCAAAGAATATGCACAGAGGTGGAGGGAAATGGCTGCCCAGGTTCAACCTCCCTTATCAGACAGAGAAATGGCAGATATGTTCATGGGCACCTTGCAAGGGGCCTATCTGGATAGATTAGCTGCTTGTCCGTCAACTGGATTTGCTGATATTGTGATTGCGGGAGAAAGAATAGAAAGTCTGTTAAAGCTTGGAAAGATCCAGGATGTGAGTGGGGCTGGCCCTTCGGGGACGAAGAAACCGTTTGCTAGTAACCAGAAAAGAAGAGAAGGTGATACGAATGCTGTGTTTAGAGGACGAGGCAGAGGGCGTTCTCGAGCTTATTATCAGGTAGATGCTGTGACAATCCCCACACCGTCTGTTCAGAAACAACAACCCCAACAACAAGTTCAACAACAACAACCTTTTTTCCAGCAAAGGTCTAGACAGAGGGATCGTAAGATGGATCCTATCCCTATGACTTATGCCGCGCTGTTGCCCCGGCTACTCGAGTTAAAGTTGGTAGAACTCCGTACTATGAAAGCTCCGGTTGCCGGAAACCTGCCACCTAACTTCGATGCTAATGCTCGTTGTGAGTTCCACTCAGGTGCTCAGGGGCACTCCATTGAAAAATGCTGGGCTTTCCATCATAAAGTACAAGATTTGATTGATGCTAAAGCCATCAATTTCTCTCCCGCTCCTAATATTACTCAGCATCCCATGCCTGATCATAGCGCAGCAAATGTGTACGCTATTGAAGATGGGAGGAGATTGAATCTGGTGACAGATATCCGTCAAGTGAAAACTTCTTTGTTGGTTGTAAAAGATCGTTTATTGAAGGGACAGGTGTTCCCGGGCTGTAATCAAGATTGCTTTGAGTGTATGAATCAGGAGAACGGCTGTGATAAGTTGAAGATGGGTTTACAGAATCTGATCGATGAAGGATGTCTACAGTTCGATAGAGTCGTGAAAGACACTGATGAGATATCAACCGTGACCATCTATTACACTCCCGCTGAGATTCTAATGCCGGTCAATGCAGTTCCCGTGGCGAGTGTTGCGCCAGAAGGGCCCAGTCCTGTCACTATCACGGTGCCAGGACCAATTCCGTTCACATCCACGAAAGCTATCCCATGGCACTATGGGGCAGATGTATATTACGAAGGTAAAAAGCAGGAAGTTGAGTCGTCAGTCAGCCCAAATATTGATAATGTAGGGGGTGTAGGGGGCTTTACAAGGAGTGGAAGGTTGTTCGCTCCCCCAACCTTGAGAAGTGATAAGGAGGTAGAAGCTGCAGCAAAGGCTAAAGGTAAACAGGTGGTTGAAAGTGCACCTACACCTGAAGCAGAGACAAAGATTACTTTTGATAAGGAAATGGAAGAATTTATGAAGATAATCAAGAAAAGCGATTATAAGATTGTGGACCAACTGAATCAGACCCCTTCAAAGATTTCAATCCTGTCACTATTGATGTGCTCTGATGCGCACCGGCAGGCGTTGTTGAAAGTGTTGAAGAGTGCGTACGTGCCGCAAGAAATTACTGTTAATCAGCTCGAGGGCGTAATCTCCAATGTTAATGTCAGCCATGGCTTGGGCTTTACAAGTAGAGATTTGACCGTTGAAGGAAGAAACCATAATAAGGCTTTGCATATCACGATGGAGTGTAAGGGCGCAGTGTTATCTCATGTACTGGTAGACACTGGTTCATCACTCAATGTCTTGCCCAAGAAGGCATTAATGAAGCTGGAAGTTGATGGTTTGATCTTAAGGCCTAGTGAATTGGTGGTCAGAGCATTCGATGGAACTAGACGATCTGTGTTTGGTGAGGTGGAATTACCCGTACAAATTGGACCACAGGTATTCAAATCCACGTTCCATGTAATGGACATACAACCTGCATATAGCTGCCTATTGGGACGCCCTTGGATTCACGGAGCCGGGGCTGTTACTTCTACTCTACATCAAAAGCTGAAGTATGAGTTTGAAGGGCAGGTTGTGACAGTATGTGGGGAGGAAGACATCTTTGTGAGTCACTTGTCCACGTTCAAGTACATTGAAATGGATGGGGAAATTCATGAGATGCTGTGCCAATCATTTGAAGCAGTCAATATTGACGATGCACCTGAGTCTTCTTCTGTACCAGTTGGGGCTGGTACCTCCATTTCATCTTACAAACAAGCTGTCGAAGTCGTCAGGGCAGGCAACGCCCAAGGTTGGGGCAGGTTGATAGAGACCCCAATGAAGGAAGACAAATTTGGTATTGGTTATCATCCCTCTACAACTTCAGATGCGGGGAGCAGGGGACCCATTACTTTCAATAGTGGGGGAATTATCTACATGGACCAGTCTTGTGCAGCCACGGAGGATAGTGTTGACAGTAATTGTGACCTGGACAACTGGGTACGCCCTCATGCTTCGGGACAACAAGTGCAGAACTGGTTCGTTGAAGAAGTCATCCGGGTTACTCTTCAGACAGAGTAATTTTTCTTTGTTTTTTCTAACCATAATGCATGACAAAATCTTGCGCTCTGCCCAAGGCGTATAGATTCATTTGTAGGGCCACCATGGTTGCATTTGCAATGTTTAATCATTAATAAAGGACGTTTTGCAATCAAATTTTGTTCTCTGTCTTTCAATTTTTATTTTTGCACAAGAAATATAAAATGGCAATGTTTCATTTTCTTTTGTTTTGCTTAAAAAATAAATTCTAAAATAAGGCATGAACCCGTTCATGCAGACTTGATCCTCCGGATACCACTGATAACGATTTTGATATGGCCATGTATGACTTTGACAATCCGATTTATCAAGCCGAAGAAGGGGATGAGAAAGATTGTGAACTTTCTGAAGAACTGGCCAGATTGTTGAAACAAGAGGAAAGGGTCATCCAGCCTCATCAGGAGACTGTAGAAATCATCAATATTGGTACCAAGGACGCCAAGAAAGAGATCAGGATTGGTGCCAGCTTGCAAGCAGATGTGAAGCAAACTTTGATGGAAATGTTGCGCGAGTATGTTGACATCTTCGCCTGGTCGTATCAAGACATGCCGGGGTTGGATACAGATATTGTCGTGCACAGGCTACCATTGAGAGAAGAATGTCCGCCAGTCAAGCAGAAACTTCGTCGGACTCACCCCGACATGGCCTTAAAGATTAAGGAGGAAGTCCAGAAGCAGTGGGATGCTGGTTTTCTTGCTGTGACAAAGTATCCTCCGTGGGTAGCCAACATCGTGCCAGTACCGAAGAAAGATGGAAAAGTGAGAATGTGTGTGGATTATCGAGATCTTAATAAAGCTAGCCCGAAAGATGATTTTCCACTACCTCATATTGATGTGCTGGTCGATAATACAGCTCAGTTTTCAGTGTTCTCATTTATGGACGGTTTCTCCGGGTACAACCAGATCAAGATGGCACCTGAAGATATGGAGAAGACCACGTTCATTACTCCGTGGGGTACATATTGTTATAAAGTAATGCCTTTTGGGTTGAAAAACGCAGGGGCAACGTACCAGCGGGCGATGGTGACATTGTTTCATGACTTGATTCATAAGGAGATCGAATGTTATGTAGATGATATGATTGCCAAGTCGAGAACAGAAGAGGAACATCTGGTTAACCTGAAAAAGTTGTTTGAAAGGTTGAGAAAGTTCCGTCTGAGATTAAATCCAAACAAGTGCACGTTTGGGGTGCGTTCTGGAAAGTTGCTAGGTTTCATTGTGAGCGAAAAAGGAATCGAGGTTGATCCTGCCAAGGTGAAAGCAATACAAGAAATGCCTGAACCGAGAACAGAAAAAGAGGTTCGTGGTTTCTTGGGTAGATTGAACTACATTGCAAGGTTCATATCTCACCTAACAGCCACGTGTGAACCAATATTTAAATTGTTAAGGAAAGATCAAACGGTCAGGTGGAATGACGATTGCCAATTGGCATTCGATAAGATAAAAGAATACTTGCAGGAACCTCCGATTCTAATGCCTCCAGTTGAAGGGAGACCACTGATAATGTATCTGACAGTGCTTGAAGGTTCCATGGGTTGTGTTCTCGGTCAACATGACGAGACAGGTAGGAAGGAGCATGCTATTTACTACCTGAGCAAAAAGTTCAATGATTGTGAGTCCCGATACTCAATGCTTGAAAAGACATGCTGTGCGCTTGCATGGGCCGCTAAGCGATTGAGGCAATATATGGTTAGGCACACGACCTTGTTGATTTCAAAAATGGATCCTATCAAGTACATTTTCGAGAAACCAGCATTGACAGGCAGACTTGCACGGTGGCAAATGGTCTTGACAGAGTATGACATTCAGTACACTTCACAAAAGGCCATCAAAGGAAGTATCTTGTCTGACTATCTTGCGCAACAGCCGATTGATGATTACCAACCCATGAAATTTGACTTCCCTGATGAGGACATCATGTTTCTCAAAGCTAAAGACTGCGAGGAACCACTTCCGGAGGAGGGGCCAGACCCTGAATCCAAATGGAGTCTGATGTTTGATGGGGCTGTCAATATGAATGGGTGCGGAGTTGGAGCAGTTCTTATCACGCCGGAAGGTGTTCATATGCCTTTCACTGCCCGAATAACTTTCGGGTGCACCAACAATGAAGCAGAGTACGAAGCTTGTATAATGGGGATCGAGGAGGCGATTAATCTACGGATTAAAACCCTTGATATATTCGGTGATTCAGCTTTGGTAATCAATCAAGTGAAAGGGAGTTGGTACACGCACCAAGCAAATCTAGTGCCGTATAGAGATTATACGAGGAGATTGCTGACATTTTTCACAACAGTGAAACTGTACCATATTCCTCGAGATGAGAATAGGTTCGCTGATGCCTTGGCCACTTTGTCTTCCATGATCAAAGTGCAAGGATGGAACCATGTACCTAAGATTGAGGTATCCCGCCTTGACAGACCAGCATTTGTGTTTGCGGTCGATGCAGCGTCCGATGACAAGCCATGGTTTTATGACATTAAGTGTTTCTTGAAAAGTCAAGAGTACCCGCCCGGGGCATCGTCCAAAGACAGGAAGACGTTGAGAAGGTTAGCTGGTAGTTTCTTCTTGAACAAAGATGGCGTGCTGTATAAAAGAAATTTTGACACGGTCCTGCTTAGATGTGTGGATAGATATGAAGCAGACTTGTTGATGATTGAAGTGCACGAAGGCTCTTTCGGTACCCATGCCGGAGGGCATGCAATGGCTAAAAAGTTGTTAAGGTCGGGATATTATTGGTTGACTATGGAGTCAGATTGTTGCAAATATGCCCGCAAATGCCATAAATGCCAGATCTACGCAGATAAAGTGCATGTACCTCCAAATCCGTTGAGTATCATGTCGTCGCCTTGGCCGTTTGCCATGTGGGGCATTGATATGATCGGAAAGATTGAGCCTACAGCTTCCAATGGTCACCGTTTCATCTTGGTGGCAATTGATTACTTCACCAAATGGGTTGAAGCCGCATCCTATGCCAATGTTACAAAACAAGTGGTCTCTCGTTTCTTAAAACGGGATATCATTTGCCGATATGGAGTTCCCGAAAGAATCATTACTGATAATGGTTCTAATTTGAATAATAAGATGATGGCTGAGTTATGCCGGGACTTCAAAATCGAACATCACAATTCTTCTCCGTACCGCCCAAAGATGAATGGCGCGGTCGAAGCGGCCAACAAAAATATCAAGAAGATTGTGCAGAAAATGGTTGTCACGTACAAAGATTGGCATGAGATGTTACCATTTGCTTTGCATGGGTATCGAACGTCGGTACGCACGTCCACTGGGGCAACCCCATTCTCACTTGTATATGGTATGGAGGCAGTGCTACCGGTTGAAGTAGAGATTCCGTCCCTTAGAGTTATGATGGATGTTAAGCTAGATGAAGCTGAATGGGTACGAGCCAGATTTGATCAGCTGAGCCTTATTGAGGAAAAGCGATTGGCGGCTGTATGTCATGGGCAACTATATCAGCGCAGAATGAAACAGGCATTTGACCAAAAGGTGCGTCCTCGGGTTTATAAAGTCGGAGATGTGGTACTCAAAAGGATCCTTCCTCCCAATACAGATCACAGGGGCAAATGGACTCCTAATTATGAAGGTCCATTCGTGGTTAAAAAGGTCTTTTCGGGCGGAGCTTTATTGCTTACAACCATGGATGGCGAAGACTTTTCATCTCCTGTCAACTCGGACGTAGTCAAAAAATACTTCGCATGAATAGACCCGCTGGATAATAAAAATAAAAAAATTCAGGCAAAAAAGGGCATCCCGGCGAACCAAAAACAGAATAAGGTTCGGGCAAAAATTAGGGATATAATTGAAAAAAAATTGTACACCCGGTAAGTTGAAAACCCGAAAGGGCAACTTAGGCAAAAAAGGGTATCCTGGTGGATCGAAAACCTGAAAGGGCGGTCCACACAAAAGAGGGATTTAAGCGAATGACTACAGTCTGAGTTATCTGTACCCATTACCGTTTGAACAACTGACGTTCTGAAGAATAGGAATCGGTCTGATCATTCCTCAGAAGGCAAGGTCGGGGAGTTTTGAAGACATACTGGTCATAACAGAATGGAAACTCAGTGGAATTCCGTTTTCACATTGCCATTAGGATAGTTTCTTTTCTCAATTTTCAGCGATCACCTCTTTCCAGGGATTGCTTCCAGATGTAATTGCCTATTCTGGGCTCTTAGTCAATAAATTGAATTTCAATAAAAAGCTTTCTATTTTTGTTTTATTGCTTTGTTTGCAAAAACGTCCTAATTTTTGATAAAACATTGCAATTGAAAACATGGCAGCCTTGCAATAACATGCGCAGAAAAAACATTTGAAATTACTTCGAATGTTGAATACTCCCGGATGGTGGATTCTAGCCACGCAATATGCGGGGCATGTGGGCATATTCTTTTGTTGCAGGTAGCAGGTGCAGATGATTTTAAGCACAAGACTAGTAATAAATCACCCCACGCAAAAGACTGAGGTTGGCGTTCATCGCTCGGTCGACGATTGTTCATAACGGGTCGATATCAGTGAATTAAGTTCAACTGGGTACCGTTGTATCTTATTAAGTCGATTCTCTTATTCAGTCCTTCCAACAGCTACAAGCTTTTCTATGTCGATAACGGTCACAGGTTCCCCAAAAGAGGGGTCTCGTCGACACCGAAACTGATGGTCATTATCCCCAGCGAAGTCACAAGAGTTTGAAGAGGCTAGATCTTCTGTAAAATCCTCTTATGACATCCTCCTCGGGGACGAATTGTTGTTTTGTCCAAGCATGGGGCATGATTGTTTCCCCAGCATGAAGTGTTGATCATCCCCAGTGGAGTTTGAGGACAGTTGGTCTTCTGTAAAATCCTCTCAAAAGGCATTCTCCAGCACGAGACGTTTTAAAGCAGTTTTCTCCAACAGAGTTTGTTATAAACCCGTCATCCCTAACGGAATTGTCTAAAGGGAAGCTCGCCTAACATGGGGCATTGTAGTACTTATCCTAAGCTCGACAGTCACATTCTTCAGCAGACTACTGTGGATTTGCTTTGGGTTTCCCCAACAGATCTCTAAGGACTCTTTCTAGCAAGTTGCAGTGGAATGTTCTAACCAGGATTTGCATATCCCTGGCAGAGTAGCCCTGATACCCAGCAAGATCGTATCTCTGGTCATGGTATCCCCACAAAGGTCAGCATCGAATCTTGTCAGCAATACTCCCCAGCTGAGTTGTCGTTCTCCCCACAGAGGTTTATCAGATCGACAGAATCTATTCCTCAACAAGGATGGTACAGCCTTTCCCCAGCCGGGTCAGAAGGTTGATAATCCCTATAAAGGATCTTGGGTTGAATAAATCCCCAAGCAGAGTTTTAATGGCTCATCTCCCCAGCAGGACGTCATTTAAAAATTCTCATCCCCAGCGGAGTTGCTGTGACCAGAATCCACCCCCAAACAGATGGAATAATTCCTGCCAGAGTCGTCATTCCCTCATTTCTTCAAGTCCAATTTATTTTTGGCAAACTTGATAATTCGGAGCAGACGGATTGTTCATTCATTATCCAGCAGAGATATTATCCTCTCAGGAACCTCTAAAGTCAAGTCATTGATCATTGTTCCTCAGCAGAGTCAGCATAGATGTCTGACACAGATGCAGAGAGTAATGCAATTTTGCATATTCTAAAAGTCCAACAGTGGATTGGCGAAAGGTCCATCTAAGGGTGGCATATTCTCAAAGTCCAACAGTGGATTGGCAAAAGTCCGTCTTCGGGTGGCAAAAGTCCAACAGTGGATTGGCAAAAGTCCGTCTTCGGGTGGCAAAAGTCCAACAGTGGATTGGCAAAAGTCCGTCTTCGGGTGGCAAAAGTCCAACAGTGGATTGGCAAAAGTCCGTCTTCGGGTGGCAAAAGTCCAACAGTGGATTGGCAAAAGTCCGTCTTCGGGTGGCAAAAGTCCAACAGTGGATCGGCAAAAGTCCGTCTTCGGGTGGCAAAAGTCCAACAGTGGATTGGCAAAAGTCCGTCTTCGGGTGGCAAAAGTCCAACAGTGGATTGGCAAAAGTCCATCTTCGGGTGGCAAAGCAGCCAAAAGTCCAACAGTGGATTGGCGAAAGGTCCATCTAAGGGTGGCATATTCCAAAAGTCCAACAGTGGATTGGCAAAAGTCCGTCTTCGGGTGGCACGAAGCTGCAAAGTCCACCAGTAGCGTGGCAGGCCAGTAGTCGTCTGGAATTGCATAAAAGACATTATTAAAGTCCACCAGTAGTGTGGCAAGCCAGTAGTCGTCTGGCGTCGTTCAAAAGACATTGTCAAAGTCCACCAGTAGTGTGGCAGGCCAGTAGTCGTCTGGAATTGCATAAAAGACAGTATTAAAGTCCACCAGCAGCGTGGCAAGCCAGCAGTCGTCGGGCATCGTTCAAAAGACAGATCTCTCCGACGTTTCGTCGAAGATTCAATCCAGCAGTCTTGTTGGGTTTATATCCCTTTTCTTCTTCATCACCCAGAGCAAATTTTTGGTTATTTTTGGTATTCAATCACTATATACCTTGAAAGTCCGAAAGCAATTGCTTTCAGGCATTCAGGTCTACAGCGCTTGAATAGGGGCAGCTGTAATACCCCAAAATTTGCTCTCCCCTTTTGTCATCATAGCATGGCATTATCATTTATCATATCATATCCACCTCATTAACATTACATTGCATTTAACATAGAAAAATGAAGCATGGCATCCTTCTTACCATTAGGGCATGTGATCAGGTGGAAGGTGGACTGTCAAAGGATCATTCAAAACACCAAGGGGTCAAATAAGTGGTCTCAAGGCAAGCCAAGAGGTCTCTCATGTCTCATACTACCTCAATTGATCATCCACAATCTCAAGAAAGTGAAATCCAATGGGAGATTGAAGCACTACATCTTTCACTATGCAAGAGATTCAAAAATTGAAGGAAAACCCTCAAAAGAGATAGCTCATTGATTCAAAATCATTCTCAAGTGGCATTTCTCATCATCCTTTAAGAGGATACACAACATACTCTGAGGAATTTGGATTTGGAAGATGTGCAATTTCCTCCTAACCAAAGGGGGTCAAAACTAGGGTTTCCCATTAAATCAGGGAATCTTTGATTTTTTGGACAAAGCTTGTTGTCATGGTATTCTACATGTTCTTAAGTGTATATGTGTGGAAGATTGCATCTCAATTGGTTTTAGAAGTGGTTCAATTGGAAGAAAGATCAAGAATCAGAGAAATTAGGGCAAAGTCAAGTAATCAGAGGAAAAAGTCAACTCTTGACTTTTTGAGCCCAAAATCATGAAATTCATGTTGCATATGTCCAATGTACAAAATTTGGTCAAGAAACTCCAAAGGAATCATGACAAAATCAAGATGTGGAAAGTTGCCATTTTTGGATGAAGAAGGGTTACTAAAAATAGCAAGTTTTGGCCATTTTGCATCAGAATTTGAACCAAGGCCATTTAAATTTGGAGCACCAAATGAAAAATCCACTCTGCCTCAATGAAAGATCTTGCTTTGAGCTTCAAATCCATGGGTAGAACATCTCCATTGGATAAAAATTGAGTGAGATATGATTGATCAAAGTTTGAGCAAAGTAGGTCCAAAACTAGGTCATGACCAAGATTTTCAGGGCACGCGCGCAGTCATTTTCTCAAACACTTGGTGGGCCAAATGTATTGATCAATTACTCATGATTAGAGGCTTCAAATGGAAAATCTTTCAACATCAAAATTGTTCCTCTATGTGAGATCTTCAAAGTTGGTGTTTATCAATTTTTCATCTGATCAAAGGTCAAGAAGTTATGTTGAGTCCAATGTGCTTTGATCACGCTGAAAACCTAGGGGCCATGTTACCTTGTCAACCAACCTTGGCCACGCCCTCATACCAGTTCCAAACCTATGTGTTATAGGTCATTTTTCAACCTCTTCCAAGCATCATTTCATTTCATTTTTCGTACCAAACATGTAGCATTACATCTCCTCTTTCCAATGACTCCTAAAACACACCAATTCATTCATTGAGTAGAGAGAAAAACTTCCTCAAACCACCTCATGTTGATAACTGATTCATTGACAGACTGGTGCACGATTTTGGTTCACACACACCCCAAACACTTCATCACATCAGCTTTCCACATTAAACCAAACACACATGACTTACACATTGCACACTTGCCTTGGCATACATGAGAATGGAAAGAAACAAACTTGCTGAGCAAGTTTCTGCTACAACCAGCCGTGCCTTCATTTTCTTTTCACCTCCACCATAGCATATCATGAGTTGCCATCACCATATCATTGCTCTCCCTAACTAACTTGACTCAGTTAGTTAGGGATGACTCACCCAAACCACCATGACTCAGCTGACTCACTCAGTTAACTATGGTTAGCTCACACTATAAATAAAAACTTCACTCTCAAATTTCATTCCTAACTTCATTTTCTCACATTCAACTCAGAAATTCTCTCGATTCTCTCTCAATTCCTCCACATTGCAACTGATTTTCAAACTCCATTTCATTCATCTTCCTCATCTTCATCTCAGAATATCTCTGATTCTATCTCCATTTTCATCACATTGCAACTGTTTTGAAGCTTGGATATCAACTCTCCTCCACTGAAGCATCATTCATTCTCTGCATCTAAGCCTTTATTTGGCCAAAAGAAACTCAAAGAAGAAGCAACATCTCTGGTTTTTCTGAAGAACACATCAAGATCATAAATCTTCAGGTACGAATTTCTTCCCTTATAGACCTAATGTGAAGATGTTATCAGGTTCTTGATGCTTCATATAAGCTCAAGAACTTGTCTGGCTAGTTGATAGGCCTTTAGAGGCATAGTTGAAATGTTAGGGCAAATATTCATATGCTCGATTCTCCCATTTCATGAGCTTTTTGTATGTTTTGTCACTGGATTCATGCTCTACATTACTTCCTCTTCATTTTGGTATACTGTTTGTAAGATTCTGGGAGAATTGAAGTTGCAGACGGTGGCGTGTGACCGGAGAAGGTGACCGGAGGTCCCTCTCCGGCCGGTGGTTTTTGGTTAGGGTTTTGTTTGCAGTTTAAATCATGGCCGTTGATGTGTTCTAATCGTGTGGTGAGGAGCGTGCCAACACATTAAAAATCACATGCCATTCACGTGCATTTTTCTGAATCTCACTTGAACTTTGTATGGCATGGTACACGATAGGGAGTGTGGACATTCATGTGTGTTTGTTGATCATGCATACTTTGACTTTGGTTTGACTTGGACTTGATCTGATGGTTGGGGTTGAGTCAAGATTGTTGACTGAGAGTTCATGTTTGTTAGTGTGTTATGCGCGTAGCTGGACCTAAGCCAGATTGATATCCACACCCCCTTGGTTAAGGCCCAATGTAATTTGAACTGAATAGTTACTAGGCATGCACCCCCATTCACATTTACATTCCATTTTATTTTTTTTCATTTTGCTACACGTTTCATAATTAATTTTTAAAAATACCAAAACATATAATAAAATTCTACAAAAATTCATGTGTATTCTTAAAACATTTAGGAAATTTTCTATGATTTTATTTTCTGATTTTATGACCATTTTGCCCCTGTTCCATTATTTCTTTTGAATTTCCATTTGCATGCATACTTAATGTGACATATGATTTTGTGCATTTTTGTTCTTGATCATAAAAATTGATTTTGATGCCTTTCTTTTTGCATTGTGGTCACAATATGTTGAGGTATGTTTGAGATTTATGATATGATTTTTAAGTCTTTTTTGGATGACTTTTGATGTGTTGCTTTGAGCATGAATGCATGAAACTTCCATGAGACTTTGACCTAATTGTTGAGTGACTTTGGTTCTGATTCATTGCTTGTGGACTTGATATGTTAATGGCATGGGTTTAAGGTGTTTGATTGGTGAAAGTCATAATTTTTGGAGCATGTTTGCTATTTGTTTGAAGCATGAAGTTTAACTTGTTCATTTTGTGAATGCATGCCTCATGTTTGGTTTGCTTGATCATGAAGGCACTTGTGCCATGAGTTGTGGTTTTGTTTGAGGATGTATAGCATGTTAATTGACTTCTGATTGTGACATTTGGGTTTCATCTTTGCATGTTTGATGTTTATCTTGCACCTTAAGTCACTTGTTTCACAAGTATGAACCACATTCACATCACTTCACCTTTTCTTCTTTGCTTCTTGTTGGATTGAGATTTTGTTTGCATGATTTGGTATGCTCATTTAGGATAACATTAGGTTGTGTAAATATGAGTTACATTCTGACTTGGAAGCATGTATAGCATTCAATCTCCTTTTACTTTGTTTGTCAACTTGTTTGAATTTGATTTGTTCATTATACTTTCTTACTTTACTTGTAAGTGATTGTGCTAACCATGTAGGGGCTTTGGTAAGTTTCAATTGAGTGTGGATAAGGAATCCACATTCAACTTCTATCCTTTCTCTTTTACAATTCCATTTTGTGTTTTGTTAAGCACTTATGTGCTTTCTTTTAATAACTCATCACTTGCCCTTTGTGAATTACCATTCATCTTCTACTTTAGAAGTGAATTGTTTAATTCATTTCTTTCTTTAGACGTTAGGTTGAAACCTCACAAACCTTAGGATCACTCCCTTAACTAATCAATTAGGATTGAGTCTTAGTCCATATAGATTTTTACCTTTATCCTCCCTTGAGTCTCTTTTCTCATCTCAAAGAAAATTCAAAATACATAATAAAGGTAGGCATTTATTGCATTTAGGCCTTTCATATAAAGAAAAGATTATAAGGGGTCTTCTCTTGTAATCTTAGAATGTATAGCATATAGCCCATCTTGGGTCAATGTGTTAAACATTTGATCTTGTATGAGGGACTTAAATGCAATACTTGTTGAAGGTGCAAATAGTAAAAAACACTTCTTCATTTCTTAATTCACAAAAACACTTAATAAACACAAGTATGCTAGTGTGTTTGAACCTTGATAATTGGAACTAAGTGTGAGGGTCTTCTTCACCCTTAGTGTGCTTTCTTACCCATTCCATCTTGGAATGTGAGAAGGTACACATTCCAATGACTAAGATCCAGGTACACTGTCGTATGCAAACAAATCCAAGACACCTCCTTCTAAAAGACAAAAACAAACAATAACGTCTTTCCTTCGGGAATTCTTTTCTCATCTTATTCATTCTCAACGCACGAACGCGCTTCTACTCGTTCTCTTGCAAGATGGTAACGCACTCGGACCAGCGAGCCTGCAACACCTGAGCTAGAACGTAAGCCGTTCTCTAAAAAACGCAACTTTCCCTAGTGAGGGGAACTACGTCGCTCTGATTCTCATGTTCCCGATGAGATACGTAGGCAGTGGGGTAGGGCCCATGCGAGCACTTCTTTTATTTTCCCTACGTTTGTTTCTCGTTCCTGTTCCATTCTTTCTCCTTTCTTTCTTTCAGTTCCTTTTCCAGTATCTTTTCTTTACACCCTTTGATCGAGACAAGCAAGCGTGGATCCCATCGGGTACGATGGACGTGAGGGGGTGCTAATACCTTCCTCTCGCGTAACCGACTCCCGAACCCATTTCTCTTGGTCGCAAGACCATGCTTTTCCTTTCTCTCAGGTTTACGCGGTGTTTCCTTTCCCTCTCTTGGGATAAATACACATTGCTGGCGACTCTGTTTCGGTGCCACTTTCGCGTTTGTACTAGGATGAAAATCCCGGGAGCGACACACACATTCTGACCTTTCCGTCCTTCTTCGGAACAGGTACGATGTTGACTAACCATTGAGGATATTCATATGTAGCGAGGAAACCCGCGTCGATCTGTTTCTGTACATCCTCTTTGATTTTGATGGCCATGTCCGGGTGAGTCCGTCTCAACCTCTGTTTTACTGGAGGACATTCCAATCTTAACGGTAAGTGATGTTCCACGATGCTGGTATCCAACCCTGGCATATCCTGATAGGACCAAGCGAATACATCGGGAAATTCTTTGAGAAGCTTTATCAAACTCTCTTTGGCAGTTGGACTGAGCAGTGCCCCAATCCTGATTTCTTTTCTCTCTTTTTTTGAACCCAAGTTTACCATTTCCAACGGCTCTTTGTGAGGTTAAATGGACCTTTCCTCTTGTCTGAGTAGTCGAGAGATCTCTTCTGGAATTTTTTCGTCATCTTCTTCTTCAGCCCCAAATACCGGGAACTCAAAGTCGGGAGAAGGCATTGGATCGTATGTTTCGACGGAGTTTAAAACAAGCAATCTGCATGACGTGATGATTCGTGTTTAGAAGAGATAGAGAAAATGCAAGTGTGTGCAGTGTATTTATTTTACTGCTTGTTTTTATTTTTAAATGTTTTTTAGGATTACCATTTTCTGAAAATGCAAAAAGAGAAAACAACAATAAATGCGGAAATTACAGAACGACGTTATTTTATTAATGAACAAGTCGATCCTTGAAACTACAGCCCTATAAAACAAAACTCTGTCACTTTGGGCAAAGCGAAGAGGGAAAATTTACAGAAAACGAGCCCTATCAAAACATCCGTTTCACCTAGGCAGGGTGAAAGGTTAAAGATGGCAATTACGTTGACTGATGAACGACCTTCGGAACCTCGATGGAAACCCATTGGCGGCGAGCTCATCGGTGAATCACAAAGTCTGGCACCTTCTTTGATTTGTCTCCAGAAATGACGTTGATTTCTGGTGGAGCAGGATCATTGGAATCTGTCTCCCAGGCAGAATTGTCGTAGGAGAATTCCTCTGTCGCATTTTGCATAGCATTTGTACTTTCAGGTACATCTCCCCATCCAGTTGGCTGGATATCTTCGAACCTGATACGAGAGCTTTCTGGAGCGGTGTACTTGACCATATAGTCGTATTTTCCACTTGGTTCTCCCAGAGTGTCCCAAACTTCTTTGGAACTGGAGGAGTCATCTCTCTCGATGACATTGACCTCAGGAAAAACATAGTTGATGAACTCAAGTCCTGCAAACGTTGCGAATTCATCTTCACGTTGAGTAGTTTCTGAGTGACCTAAGTGTTGATCCCATGACATGGTGGGGACACAGGTATTTTGTTCAATGACAGTCAGTTAATTTTCATTGTTCGGCTGACCCTCTTGCCCCAAGTTTCCTAGGTAAGGCTGCCACATTGGCAGACTATCCATTGGGCCATAATAATTGTAGTCAAAGTTGTCTTTCATCAGAGTGTCCTCCTCTAATGAATTTAGCGGAGCACGACATCCTTCCGGATCACAATCTCCATATGTTATTTTGACATCTGACCGTGGTATAAATCTCGGACTCTGTGCGGGAAAGCAAAATGGCGTAGGCACCTCTTCCTGAGACATATAACCGTCCTCGTTAAGGTAGGACTTCCATTCTTCATCTGTGTCAGAGGGATCTTCCTCATTGATAGCATCTACTGCTTGAGACACTGGGTGAAGGAAACCTCCATTGTGGAAGAAGTTTTGAAGGGGATGAAGACTTTCATCGTTAGCAGCTGTCTGGGTACAGGTTACAGAAAAATCAAGACCCTTCTTTGTTTTATTGTCAGTAGGAATGACAAGCAGTCCCCATCCTGTTGTATCGGTACTCTCGACCGCTTTGATAGCATCTTTGTATGAGGAAATCGAATTTCCTCCTTGGGATTGATTGTCCTTGCTCACCGACAATGCTTGGAACTGAGTTCCAATAACCTCCTCGGGTTCTATACCAGTAGATGATGACAAGTTACTCACAAGCAAGGCTTGTTCCCCACAAACCGTGACAAGTTGATCATTCTTGACGAACTTTAGGTTTTGGTGGAGGGTCGAAGTGACCACTCCAGCCTAATATATCCAAGGTCTTCCTAATAAACAACTGTATGTTGCCCGGATGTCCATGACCCGGAAAGTGACTTGGAAAGTGTGAGGACCGATAGTTATGGGAAGATCAACTTCGTCGATAACTGTTTTTCTGGATCCGTCGAATGCTTTGACAACAACCTCGCTGACTCTCATTGAAGGGCCTTTGAAAAATAATTGCATCAAAGTGGACTTCGGTATAACATTCAGGGCTGACCCTGTGTCTACCAGTACGCTGGCTAAAGCATCGTCCTGGCAGTTGACTGTAATGTTGAGCGCCATGCTATGACGGCGACCCTCTTCGGGTAATTCCTCATAACTAAATCCCAAATTGTTGCGGGAAGTGATGTTAGAGACAATGCTATCGAACTGTCTGATTGTTACATCCTGCTCCACAAAGGCTTGCTCCAAGACTTTCTGTAGAGCCTCCCTATGGGCTTCTGAACTGAGTAACAGTGATAACACCGAGATCTTTGAAGGAGTCTGTAACAGTTGATCAACAATGTTGTATTCACTCCTTTGGATGAGCTTCAGCATCTCATCATCATTTTTCAAAAGGTCGGGATTACTGGATTGACCGACTGATAGATCGGGAGCTTCTGTCTGAAGTTCCTTTTCCTTGTTAACTTCCCCAACCCCTCGGTTGAAGATTCTACCACTCCGTGTTACTCGACTGATGTCTGCAATATTCACAACGGAGGGTGTAATACCCCAAATTTTGACCACTTAGATTTCCCATCATTGTGAAAATCATCATCACAATATGGATGAACCATCATGCTTCATCAGTCTCCCCAAAGATGGGTGAGCATCCAATACAATCAAAATTAGGGTTTCAAGCCCTCTCTGAGTGCTTAGACAAAGGATCAATCAAGAAATGACATGATCTTCAACTTGTCTAATCTCTTAAACATCCACAATGGATCAAAAAGGACTCCCACTTCAAGGATTAAGCACAAGGCTGCTCCCTTCTAGGTGGATCAAGTCTCAAGATCGACAGTGTCACCAAATTAGGGTTTTGGTCGACCAGGGCCTCCAGATGGAAATTTTCATCTGGGCACAAGGCAATGATCCAAAACATGACCTAATATACTTCATGGAACCTCATGGACCCATGCATCAAGTCAATTTTGCCTCAGGGGATGCATTCATCAAAAATCAGGAATTAGGGTTTCTTGACCTAATTCACCCCTAAGTTGACTTTTGGGACAAACCATGAGCCAAGACCTCAAGAGATGATTTGAGGGTCTCTAATACACCATATTGATCCATTTGGAATAATGGATTGATCCAAGAAGCTTGAGCAACAAGTCTCATTTTCATCTGCACCACAATTAGGGTTTTAAGGGAAAAGTCAACTGTAACTTTGACTTTTGACCAAGGCATGCTCCCAAACCCTAATACATGATTGAATATACCCTATGACACCCATGGAACATGTCCATCAAGTTTGATTTAGGTCAAGGACATGATTTCCTGAAGAATTGCACAGTTTGGAATTCATCTGATAAAAAGTCAACTGTGCACAAAAGTCAACTTTGACTTTTTGAGATTTTTCACCAAAATGGATTTTTAACCCTAAAATGATGTTAATGTATGATTTGAATCATCATTCATCAAGAAAAATCAAGAAAAGTGAGATAACTTGTAAAAGGGGTAACCATAAAACTTAGAAATTTTTCTAAGTTAAAAATAAAGTGGCAAAGGTACCAACTTTGGAGGACCATAACTCCTAAACCACAAGGCCATTTTTTCTCATCCAAAGATGGATTTGTAGCCCTCATTAACACCTACAAAAACTTCAACTACAAGTCATTCCAATTCATTAAGGATTTTGAGTTATGGAGTGATCAAAGTGGCTGAAAAGTGAAAAAGTCACTTTTTCCAACACTTAGTGAAATTTTCACTAAGTCAGATTTGCCTTCACTTTTTGCCAAATGTAGGGGGATTTTTCACTTGGAATCAAAAGAGATCAAAACCAAACTTGTTCAAACAGTTGTTGTATCATGTTAGGGCTTTCCAAAATGGCCAAGAATATTGCCAAATTCAACCTACATCATGAGATACAACATTGGCAAGTTGCCTTGCTGAAATCTGTCAAGGCAAGGCAGAATTTGCATTTTGGCTCGATTTGCCAAAATCAGCCAATTGCAATTGCTCCAATCCACTTGGACACCTCAGAGGATTGAATCCAAAGGGGACAATCACTGAGCCAAGCCTCCAAGGTCCAAGGAACAAAGAATAGCATGTTGAACCTAGAATGGCCAAAATAGGGACAAGACTTCAAATTTGGAAAGAGGCATTCAATGGAACCATCAAGGTGGCATGGACTGAGCCATTCTCATCTGAAATCAGTCAAGACTTATCCAAGACCAAGGGGACCAAAGCTCTGTGCCCTAACCTCTAGTCAATGGCTAGAGGAGACTTTCATTCTCATTGGCCAACATTGAGGAAACCTACTTACCAGCTGCCATGCACTATTCCTTGCAAAACAAACTTGCTCTACTATAAATAGAGCTCAATTGTGGTCAGTTTAAGTACACCAAAGCCATCTAACAGATGCTTTCCTCAAAATCTCTTTCTCTTGGCAAAAATGCCTTTCTTAGCAAGGTAGCTATCGGGTTTTGATTTTGAGAGCAATTCTGCACAAACCAATCACTCACACACCTCACATACATCACATATGAGCTGATCAAACACTCACATAACTTCTGAAACATCAAAATCTTAAAATCACTTGCCATCCACACAAGTTTGAAGTGAAGTTGCAGTTGAGATGCCATAAACTGATCCAGTCCATTTCAATTCAATCCAAGTGTTCAAACACACTCCATATGGTGTAGGGAAGCTGTCCAGATCATCACAACTTGTCTGTAACACCTCCAACTCAAAATCACATCTGCTCTTGCTGTCACGACTTGGAGGTAAGCCTAAACTTGGGCATCTCTCAATCTATGCATATTTCCTCGCACAATAATTTGGCCATATGTTCATAATCATGCATGGAATGTTTTCCCTCAATTAATTGCATTGTTTGAATCGTGTATCAAAAATCCTAGCCTTCATGCAGAAATTAGGGTTCTTGAGGTTTCTTCGTGATTTCTTGTTGTATGTTTAATTTAAATGAAATTAAAGTACATAGACATGATCGTGATGTTGAGACGAACATAATGATATGTGGATTGCATGATATGATTACGTATTCATAGAGATTGGATAGAAAATGCAAATCTGGGCAAACTGAAAAACGCGCGTGTTCTTGGTGTTGTTCTTGGCGCCATTTTCATATATTTGAATATTTGAATTTTGTGATTTTGCTTAATTGATTCAAAAATTAATTTCTCTCTGAGTTTTAATGATTTTGAGTTGATTCTTTTTTTAATAATTCACAAAAATGTTAAAATATTTTATTTTATCAAAAAATCCCAAAAATATTATTTATTTCATATAATTGATATTTTTGTAAAGAATTAATATTTTGATTGTTTTTGGCATTTTAAATATTTTTTCTACATTGATTTTGCAACTTTTAATGCTTTCTAATTATTTTGTAGGTCAATACTTAATTTTTGAAGCATTAATCCAAGATCACAATTTGTTTTCCATGTGTTAAATAATTTTTGATCATTTTAATTGAATTTTTATTCAATTAAATACATTTTGAAAACAAATTAGGGTTTTGGATTAATTCAACCCTCATAAATCATTTTCAAAACACTTTGGGCCTCTATTAGAGTGTAAGACCGAACCCTTTTTTGTGACCAAAACATTTTGGGCGTCACTTATTGTATAAGTCCCGATACCGTCAAAAAACAAACGGCGCGATCGTCGCCTTTTCAAAAATCATCTGGGCCTCTCCTTGAGCTATAAGACCCATTCAAAACACTTTGGGCCTCTATTAGAGTGTAAGACCCAATCCCCCTTTTAACCAAAACATTTTTGGGCCTTACTTATTGTATAAGTCCCTCTGCGTTAAAAGAAAACCTCGGTGCGATCGCCATTTTTAAACGAAAAATCATTTGGGCCTACCCTCGTGTTATAAGCCCCACTCTTTTTCTTTAAACCTTTTTTGGGCCTCTTGAGAGAGTGTAAGACCCATCCCTTTGTACAGAAAACCTTTTTGGGCCTCAATCACTTGTATAAGTCCCTCTGTATAAAGTCAAACAGTGCGCTCACTGATAAAACCATGGGCCTCTCCTTGAGCTGTAAGCCCCGAATCTTTCTTTTTCAAAGCACTTTCTCCTTTGATTTTGAATATACTGTTGTTTTCAATCTTTCTTTGTTGAACAACTAACCAAACAGCATGGAAGCACTACAACCGAGTAAGTGGTTATCGCTTTCATTTACTGCTTTCAAATTATAAACTGCATTGTGGGGCTGCTCATTGTAAGTCTCCTTTCATAAACTCATATCTATTGTGTAATAATAGTATAGATATTTCGAGTTTCCCCGGCAACTACGTCTAGAACTAGGTGACGCCGTTTCATTTATTCGTAGAAATAGACGCCTAGATCCCCAATAGGAGCACCAGATACAGTCTTCTCTTTGGCTGTCCTCCTTAGGAATCGTCAAGAAGCTCTACTCCCCAAGATGAATGTATTCTCCGTGAATGGCATCTTTGAGTTTCTTCCAAATTCTCGAACTTTCCTGACTTGATCTATTCCTTGTGGATAGCTTGCCTTGAATGTCTCGGGGTTTGGGTACCCACTACGGTCATAATCTTGGACCTTAACTAAGGAACCCTCTTTAAAAGTTAAAAGTCGCTGGATAGTAAACCTCGCACGTTTACCAGTGGTTTTCATCTTTAAAAGAGTTATCTCTCCTAATGGAAAGGAGATGATAAGACCCACGGGCTTCTTAAAAGCATCGGCCTCCTCTTGGGCATTATACAAGGACCCACGGGCTTCCTAAAAGCAACCCCGCCTCCTCTTGGGCTTCGTACAAGGACCCTACGGCTTCTTAGAAGTATTCATAGCCTCCTCTTAGGCTTCGTATAATGATCTCTTCCTCCGGGAATGATAGCCTTCTCTTGGGCTTCGTACAAGGACCCGTCGGCTTCTTAAAAGTTTCCAGCCTCCTCTTGGGCTTTGTACAAATTGTCCCGACGACCTCTTAGAGGTATAGGAACATAACCTAGTCATCCTCATAGAACAGTCCTTTCATAGAGTCTACTACTGTTTCTCGAAGCATAGTACAAAAGATAAAACTCTAGACACGGACAGTCTAACTTCCTTGAGTCTCAAAGACATTCTCAAGCACCCTTCGTTAAATAGGAAGGAAACCCGCAGACTCGGACAGTCTCAATACCCTTTGGATTTCGCGTTTCCTCAAAGAAAAGGAAATATCCCTGATCCTCAAATTAAATCCCTGTGTACAGTGTTACTCATATAAGAACTGATTTTCTCTTTTAAATCAGTATATTGGATCTGTCACTCAACTGAAACAGTTACAATAGCCTCCATCTCGGGCTTCGTACGAGATACCAAAATTCTCCCCAGTGGAGTCAAAACAACCTTTTAGCCTCTCTCTCAGGCTTTGTATGAGACACAAAAGATTCCCTCGTTGAGTCAATCACCCTTTTTTTGCCTCCATCTCGGGCCTCGTACGAGATATAAATCCCTTAAGCAAGAGTCAGACTCTTTGCTAGCCTCCTCTTAGGCTTTGTATAACGATATGCCCCACTGGGTCAAAAACCTTTAGCCTCTCTCTCGGGCTTTGTACGAGACACAAAATAGCATCCTCTTAGGCTTTGTATAATGATTTTCCTAGCGGAAATTAGCCTCCTCTTAGGCTTTGTATAAGAAAACCACTGGTTGATCCAATCAACCTTTTAGCATCAAAGTTGTGCCTCGTTCACAGTACACAAACATCAACAACTCCCTTCCCTTCATCTAATCGCTGTAAGCGGCAAGCCTCTGGATCATCTACATCCATGCCACTGTCCCTCTTTTAGCATGAGAAATTCCTAAGGAAAGATGGCATTGCTCTACATTGAGTTAAAGTCTTCTCCTTCAGGTTAAAACCCTTTCTTCGGAAATTATGGCATTGCTCGGATCCGCGTATCCCAGTTAAAGTAATTCTCCTTCTCCCCTTTTTAGAGATGACAAATTCTCTCTAAAGTCGAGGTCTTTTAGCTTCACATCTTGGGCTTTGAACAAGATACAAATCACCTTTCGCTTCACGTCTTGGGCTTTGAACAAGACACCAAAAACCATTTCCTCCCATAGAATAGGAGGAACTACGAACGCTCTGATTTCCCTGTTTCGGTAAACGGGAATACGTAGGCATAAGATCGAAAGAAAATATCTTAGCGAGCGCAATCAACAAAAAACCCAAATCCCATATCTCCATCAATTAAAAGCAGTAATTCAAAAGCATCAGTCCTAACATCCTAATCCTTATTCCCCGCCAGAAACCCTTTGCCTAGAAAAAAGAAAGAAAGAACCGTATTGGCGAAATACGAATAACCAGTACAAAGGCCCCCCCACATTGATAGCATCCGTAACCTAACAGACCGCTATTTAAACTCAGTATGCAAGCAGGGTTAATTGGAGACATCTATTTCCCTTCCTTATTCAGCTCACAATAGGATAAAAAATGAATCGACCTGTAGTTTTAAGCTCAACCGCAGAGAGCGACCAGCGCTTAAGAACCGCGTCCAAAATCGCTCGCTACAGAGGGTAGTGGAATTTCCTTTCCATTTTCAATTATTGTTGCACCGTATTTGTAAGGGATCGCCTTAGCTGATTCATACGGTAGCGGTCCTGGTAGATAGATGACTACAGGAGCCTTCTGATTTTTTTGACCATCGTAAGCAATCTCAATTCGTTCCCGGTTAGGAACCTTAGACTCGTCAAGTAGAGGGATGATGGCAAAAAATCCCTGGTATGGTGATAAACAGAGATTGTGACAACATCCTTGACTTGATTGGAAAGGACGCCGCAGACCTCTGCTTGGTCCCAAATGTGAAAGTCCCGCACAAGTTCCAAGTGCCCGACTTTGAAAAATACAAGGGTAACTCTTGCCCTCAGAGCCATCTTGTGATGTACGCTCGGCGGATGTTAGCTCAGACGGAGAATTAGGACCTGCTGATTCACTACTTTCAGGATAGTTTAACCGGTACCGCACTCAAATGGTACATGGGTTTAAACAGTACTACGATCAGTACATTCAGAGATCTTGGTACTTCCTTCGTCCAACAATACAAATACAATTTGGACATGGCACCCGACAGAGATCAACTCAGATCAATGTCACAAAAGGAAAAGGAAACCTTTAAGGAGTATGCTCAAAGGTGGCGTGAAATTGCCGCTCAAATTTGTCCACCTCTTGAGGAAAAAGAGATGACAAAAATCTTCTTAAAGACCTTAAGCTCATTTTACTATGACCGAATGGTTGCCAGTGCGCCCAGTGATTTCACCGAGATGGTCGGTATGGGTGTACGTCTTGAGGAAGCCGTCCGTAAAGGACGTTTGGTAAAGGACACTGGATCAATGAGCGGTACTAAAAAATACGGTAGTGCTCTCCCTAAGAAAAAAGAGCAATATATTGGGAATATCTCTCTCGGAAAGCAAAGGCGTCGTTATCAGCCAGTAGCAGCTGTTACTCCTGCTATCGGCCCCGCGCCTGTTCCTATGTATCAACCTCAGGTTGCGCAGAGCCAACCTGACCAACAAAGGACACAACAGCCTCTTCAGCAGGCTCATCCTCCATACAACAACAACCGTACAACACGGCCACCAGGATTTGATCCTATACCCGTAACGTACGCAGAGTTGTTTCCGTTACTGCTGGCTAAGGGGCACATTCAGACTAAGTCTCCCCTTTCAGTTCCGGAGAATCTGCCTTTTTGGTTTAAAGCGGATCAAACATGTCCTTATCATCAAGGAGGTTCAGGGCATAACATTGAGACTTGCCTCAATTTTAAATCCGACGTGCAAAAGCTTGTTAGGAGTGGGCTCTTATCTTTTAAAGATACGAATCCTAATGTTCTTACGAACCCGCTGCCTCAACATGAGAAGGCTGCAGTCAATCTGATTGAGAAAGAGACTAACAATGTCTATCAAATTCATGATGTACTCTTATTAGGGACCGATCTGGTCAAGATGCATTGTAGACAGAGTGGATATGGCCATGTGCCACCTCATAATTATCACCAGTGTGATATCTGCTCTAAAGATAACCAAGGATGCTCTGTAGTGCAATCAGCTCTACAGGAACAAATGGATCTTGGATGGATCCAAGAGCACCGAGTTCGTGGAGTTAACATGGTTTACACGAATTCCAACGTCATTCAAAACCATGACATCCGTGCGATGAATGTCAACTTGGTGGCGATGCACTCAAGGCAAAGCCAGTATCATAATCTGCCACGGCACGATTACAGTTCCTGTCTGATTTGCTCGGTAAACAAACCGGGATGCTCTTTCATACAAGAGGCCCTCCAGCGTCAGATGGATCTTGGATGGATCCAAGACTACCATGATAGGAACTCCTATCAAATCAACATAGTTCAGATCTTCGACATCCGCGTAATGAATACCAACCTGGTAGAGTTACATGCTGAGCAGGTCCGACTCGGATTCTTAATATCACATGATTACCAAAGCTGTAAAGCGGGTTGCAAAAACGATCGAGGTTGTACCCTTGTCCAGGAGGCACTTCAGCACTTGTTAAATCACTGGTGGATGCCAATCTATATGGACGAAGATACTGAGTAGATTAGTATCAATAACAGGAATCCTACTCGTCGTCAAAGTCAGGAAGTCCGATCAATGGAAGGTAACCTAGTGAGGTTACATTGTATTCAAAGTGGGCGTGGCCAGGTGCCACCACACAACTATGACAGTTGTAGCGTCTGTTCGGAAAGTAACCAAGGGTGTTACCTTGTGAGAGCAGCTCTTCAGGGTCAAGTCGATCATCGAGAAATTCGTCCATATCCAAATTCTGGACCCATCATTTGGTCGCCGAACTACCTTGCCGAGCAAGTTGAGGATGTCGTCATGATCTCTAGTCATCACAGGACCATGGATGTTTTTGCCATCATTCCTCTACTTGACGAATCTAGAGTTCCCAACCGGGAACGGATCGAGGTTACTTATGACGGTTAGAAAAATCAGAAGGTTCCCATAGTCATCTATCTACCGGGGCCATTACCGTATGAATCAGCTAAGGCGATCCCTTACAAATACGGTGCAACAATAATCGAGAATGGAAAGGAAATTCCATTACCCTCCGTCGTGAATATTGCAGACATCAGTCGTGTAACACGGAGCGGTCGAATCTTCAACCGAGGGGTTGGAGAATCCAACAAAGAAAAAGAACTTCAGGCGAAAATTCCTGATCCACCAGTCGGTCAATCTAGTAATCCCGACTTTTCAAAAGACAAAGATGAGATGCTAAAACTCATCCAAAGGAGTGAATATAACATTGTTGATCAACTGTTACAGACTCCTTCAAAGATCTCAGTATTATCATTGTTACTCAGTTCAGAAGCCCACAGGGAGGCTCTACAGAAAGTCTTGGAGCAAGCCTTTGTGGAACAGGATGTAACAATCAGACAATTCGATAGCATTGTCTCTAACATCACTTCCTGCAATAATTTGGGATTTAGTGATGAGGAATTACTTGAAGAGGGTCGTCGTCATAACATGGCGCTCAATATCACAGTTAACTGCCAGGGCGATGCTTTAGCCAACGTACTGGTAGACACAGGGTCAGCCCTGAATGTTATGCCGAAATCCACCTTGATGCAATTATCATTCAAAGGCCCTCCGATGTGAGTCAGCGAGGTCGTCGTCAAAGCATTCGACGGATCCAGAAAAACTGTTATCGGCGAAGTCGATCTTCCCATAACTATTGGTCCTCACACTTTCCAAGTCACTTTCCAGGTCATGGACATCCGGGCAACATACAGTTGTTTATTAGGAAGACCTTGGATACATCAGGCTGGAGCGGTCACTTCGACCCTCCACCAAAAGCTAAAGTTCGTCCAGAACGATCAACTTGTCACGGTTTGTGGAGAACAAGCCTTGCTTGTGAGCAACTTATCATCATCTACTTGTGTGGAACCCGAGGAGGTTATTGGAACTCAGTTCCAAGCACTATCGGTGAGCAAGAATGATCAATTCAAAGAAGGAACTTCAATTTCTTCATACAAAGATGCTATCAAAGCGGTCGAGAGTACCGATACGACAGGATGGGGACGGCTTGTCATTCCTATTGACAATAAAACAAAGAAGGGTCTTGGTTTTTCTGCAACCTGTACCCAGACGGCCGCCAACGATGAAAGTCTTCATCCCCTTCAAAACTTCTTCCACAGTGGAGGTTTTCTCCACCCAGTGTCTGAGATAGTTCATGCTATCAATGAGGAAGATCCCTCTGACACAGATGAAGAATGGAAGTCCTACCTTAACAAGGACGGCTATATGTCTCAGGAAGAGGTGCCTATGCCTTTTTGCTTTCCTACAAAAAGTCCGAGATTTATACCAAGATCAGATGTCAAAATGATCTACGGAGATTGTGATCCGGAAGGATACCGTGCTCTGCCAAATTCATTAGAGGAAGACACTCTGATGAAAGAAAACTTTGACCGCAATTACTATGGCCCAATGGATGGCCTGCCAATGTGGCAGCCTTACCCAGGAAACTTGGGGCAAGAAAGTCAGCCGAACAATGAAACTCAGCTGAGCGTCATTGAACAGAATACCTGTGTCCCCACCATGTCATGGGATCAACACTCAGGTCATTCAGAGACTACTCAACATGAAGATGAATTCGCAACGTTCGCAGGACTTGAATTCATCAACTATGCTTTTCCTGAGGTCAACGTCATCGAAAGGGATGACTCCTCCAGTTCCACAGAAGTGTGGGACACCTTGGGACAACCAAGTGGAAAATACGACTTTATGGTCAAGTACACTGCTCCCGAAAGCTCTCGTATCATGCTCGAAGATATCCAGCCAACTGGATGGGGAAATGCAGCTGAGAGCACCAATGCTATGCAAAATGCAACAGAGGAATCCTCCTACGACAATTCTGCTTGGGAGACAGATTCCAACGATCCTGCTCCACCAGAAATCAGCGTCATTTCTGAAAACAAATCAAGGAAGGTGCCAGACTTTGTGATTCACCGAGGAGTTCGCCGCCAATGGGTTGCCGTCGAGGTTCCGAAGGTCGTTCGTCAGTCAAAGTAATTGCCATCTTAAACCTTTCACTCTGCCCAGGTGAAACAGATACTTTGATAGGGCTCGCTTTCTGTAAATTTCCCTCTTCGCTTTGCCCAAAGCGAGTGAGTTTTGTTTTATAGGGCTGTAGTTTCAAGATTCGACTTGTTCATTAATAAAATAACGTCGTTCTGTAATTTCCGCATTAATTGCTGTTTTCTCTTTTTGCTTTTTCAGAAAATGGTAATCCTAAAAAACATTCAATAATAAAAACAAGCAGTAAAATAAATACACTGCACACACTTACATTTTCTCTATCTCTTCTAAACACGAATCATCACGTCATGCAGATTGCTTGTTTTATACCTCGTTGAAACATACGATCCGATGCCTTCTTCCAACTTTGAGTTCCCGGTATTCGAGGCTGAAGAAGAAAATGACAAAGAAATTCCAAAAGAGATCTCCCGATTACTCAGACAAGAGGAAAGGTCCATCGAACCTCACAAAGAGCCGTTGGAAATGGTAAACTTGGGTTCAGAAAAAGAGAGAAAAGAAATCAGGATCGGAGCACTGCTCAGTCCAACTGCCAGAGAGGGTTTGATAAAGCTTCTCAAAGAATTCCCCGATGTATTCGCTTGGTCCTATCAGGATATGCCAGGGTTGGATACCAGCATCGTGGAACATCATTTACCGTTAAGATCGGAATGTCCGCCAGTAAAGCAAAGGTTGAGACACACTCACCCGGACATGGCCATCAAAATCAAAGAGGAGGTACAGAAACAGATCGACGCGGGTTTCCTCGCTACATCTGAATATTCTTAATGGTTAGCCAACATCGTACCCGTTCCCAAAAAGGACGGAAGGGTCAGAATGTGTGTTGATTATAGAGATCTGAACAAGGCAAGTCCAAAGGACGACTTTCCTTTACCACACATTGACATGTTGATTGACAGCACAGCAATGTTTAAAGTATTCTCCTTCATGGATGGATTCTCGGGCTATAACCAGATCAAAATGGCGCCGAAAGACATGGAGAAAACTTCGTTCATTACCCCATGGGGTACCTTTTGTTACAAGGTAATGCCGTTCAGTTTGAAGAATGTCGGGGCAACCTATCAAAGGGCCATGACTACTCTGTTTCATGACATGATACACAAAGAAATCTAGGTATATGTCGATGATTTGATTGCAAAATCAAGAACAGAGGATGAGCACGTTGAACATCTGTCAAAATTATTCGAACTTCTAAGAAAATTCAAGCTCCGCTTGAATCCCAACAAGTGCACCTTCGGTGTCCGTTCAGGGAAACTACTAGGGTTCATCGTCAGCCAGAAAGGAATTGAGGTTGATCCTGACAAGGTCAAGGCCATTCAAGAAATGCCTTCTCCGAAAACTGAAAAACAAGTCAGAGGATTCCTAGGACGTTTGAACTACATCTCCAGATTCATATTCCTTATGATCGCCACTTGTGCGCCGGTTTTCAAATTACTCAAAAAGAACCAGGATTGCGTTTGGTCAGAAGACTGCCAAGCCGCCTTCGACAGTATTAAGGAATATCTGTTGAATCCTCTGATTCTATCACCTCCAGTGGAAGGAAGACCACTAATCATATACCTCACAGTCCTAGAGGACTCAATGGGATGTGTACTTGGCCAACAAGACGAAACTAAAAGGAAAGAGTCTGCCATTTACTATCTAAGCAAGAAATTCACAGACTGCGAGACTCGGTACACAATGCTTGAGAAAACTTGTTGCGCTTTGGCTTGGGCAGCCAAACGTCTTCGCCAGTACATGATTCGTCATACTACTTGGTTGGTCTCCGAAATGGATCCAATCAAGTACGTTTTCGAAAAACCTGCTCTCACGGGAAGGATTGCCCGTTGGCAGATGTTACTATCAGAATATGACATAGAGTACCACGTTCAGAAAGCCGTTAAGGGAAGTATTTTAGCCGATCATTTGGCTCATCAACCGATTGACGATCAAGAATCAATTGGGTTTGACTTCCCAGACGAAGATGTCATGTATCTAAAGATGAAAGATTGCGATGAACCGCTACCCAGTGAAGGGCCAAAACCATGTTCCCAGTGGGGACTCATCTTTGACGGAGCAGTCAATCATTATGGAAATGGAATTGGGGCAATCATTGTTACCCCTCAGGGTTCCCACATTCCTTTCACTGCCAGACTTACATTCAAATGTACGAACAACAAGGCCGAATACGAAGCATGTATTATGGGTCTCGAAGAAGCAATTGATTTAAGGATAAAAAACTTGGATGTATACGGTGACTCAGCTCTGGTTATTAACCAGATAAAAGGAGATTGGAACACATACCAATCAGGATTGATTCCTTACAAAGACTATGCAAGAAGGTTGTTACCCTTCTTCAACAGAGTCGACTTTCATCACATCCCTCGTGATGAGAATCACATGGCTGATGCATTAGCCACTCTCTCTTCCATGATTAGTGTAGGTCGATGGAATGACATACCTAAGATCGACATCATGCGCCTTGAACGGCCCGCTTACATCTTCATGATTGAAGCAGTCATAGACGACAGACCTTGGTATTACGATATCAAATGCTTCCTTCAGAAACAAGAGTACCCATCTGGGGCACTCAGAAAAGACAGGAAAACCCTCAGAAGATTGGCTGGAAACTTCTTCCTGAGCGGTGACACTCTTTATAAGAGAAATTTTGACATGGGTTTGCTCCGATGTGTCGACAGACCAGAAGCAGACATGCTCATGAAAGAAATTCATGAAGGATCCTTTGGCACTCATGCCAACGGACACACAATGGCGAGAAAAATTCTCAGGGCCGGGTACTATTGGTTGACAATGGAATCCGACTGCTACAAGTACATGAGGAGGTGTCACAAGTGTCAGATATACTCCGACAAAATTCATGTACCGCCATCACATCTCAAAGTTCTTTCTTCCCCGTGGCCTTTTTCCATATGGGGAATCGATATGATTGGTATGATTGAGCCCAAGGCTTCAAACGGACATCGGTTCATCCTGGTAGCCATTGACTATTTCACCAAGTGGGTCGAAGCAGCGTCATTCGCCAATGTAACCCGACAAGTGGTGGTCCGATTTATCAAAAACAATATCATCTGCCGTTATGGTGTTCCAAGCGAGATCATTACTGATAATGGATCTAACTTGAACAATAAGATGATGAAAGAGTTATGCGCAGAGTTCAAGATCGAACACCATAACTCATCTCCCTACCGACCCAAGATGAACGGAGCGGTAGAAGCGGCTAACAAGAACATCAAGAAGATTTTTCAAAAGATGGTTGTAACCTATAAAGACTGGCACGAGATGTTACCCTTTGCTCTTCACGGTTATCGAACATCTGTCCGCACTTCAACAGGGGCTACCCCTTTCTCTCTAGTATATGGCATGGAGGTAGTTCTCCCCATAGAAGTAGAGATCCCATCAATCCGGGTATTGATGGAAGCTAAGTTCACCGAGGCTGAATGGTGTCAAAATCGACACGACGAACTGAACCTGATCGAAGAGAAGCGAATCACGACACTATGCCACGGTCAGTTGTATCAACAAAGAATGAAGAGGGCATTTGACAAAAAGGTCCGACCTCGTGTCTTCAGAAAATGAGACCTCGTGCTCAAGAAGATACAATCATTTCTCACTGACTCTCGGGGCAAATGGACCCTGAATTATGATGGCCCCTATGTGGTCACGAAAGCTTTCTCAGGCGGCGCCTTGAGACTTGCAACCATGGACGGAGAGGAATTTTCCTACCCCACGAATGTTGATGTAGTCAAGAAATACTTCGCCTAAAATAAAAATAAAAAAAAAAACGTCTCGGTGGATTGAAAACCCGAAAGGGCGGTCCAGGCAAAAGTTAGAGACATGAAAAAAAATCATCCCGATGGATTGGAAATCTCATAGTACAATCCAGGCAAAAATTAGGGATAATGGCAAGTAACTATGTTCAACAGAGGCAAGTCCCTCAGCAGCAGTTACATCATCATCTATCGGAGGAAATCTCCAGTCAAAGGTCATCTTCGACAGAAGCTCAGGATGCCCCGAATTCAAAGTTGGTAGAAGGATAGTGGTCGTTATGTTTCAATGTAGCCCTTTTTCCCTATAAATTACCATTTTCTAACTTTGTATATACTCTTTGGAATCATGCGTTTGGCTGATCTCCATCTTATCAAAAAAATTTGAGCCTTTGTGCTTTTGTTTGTAATTCTTAACTTGTTTTAGCTTTACAGAACGACGTTGTTTAAACTTAATCAGCGATTCTTGAAATAAAACAAAAATGAATTTACTTGTTAAAACTTTTTCTGCTTTTAAAATAAAGATGGCAATTTCTTTTGACTGTTGAACATCAGAAGAACATCGATTGCTTCTCCCGAAGTAAGCGAATTTCAAAGTGCAGAATCAAAGTACTCCTTCTAAGCCAGTATGCCTGAATGAAGGGATCAACTGTGTCAGAGACCTTGTTTCGTCGGACATCTTCGGCCGAGTTCTCATCTCCTAAGCCCGATCAACATAGCTCCCAACGGGACTATCTCTCCTAAGCAAGGTGGAATTGCTATCTTGAACCAGCGATATCTCTATACGCCCCGCGATGGCCGAGTATCCAATTGTGTTCATCCATTAGTCTGTATGTCGCGTCAGTTTTGTCAGCATATACATACGTACTTCATGCATTTTTGATTTGCATTTACATTTCATATTGCATCGTTATCACTCTAGCCGGTCTTGTCCCCTAGTGATAAACAGTTTTCTCAATCGAGTTTGTCAGTTCTTTCCTCGTCAGGAAGTGTTGCGTCTGCACAATCTCGCCACCAGTGTATCTTTAGATCAGAGTCGGTCCTTGACCACTTTGATAACTTGAACCTCTGAAAAGCCAGAGAAAACTTTCAATAAACATCACTCTTCGCCATTGAAGATGATATCCTTGCTTTCCCGAATTAAGGAAAATCCACAGAGAAAACCTCGTGATCAGAGATTCGGCAGTACATCAGTTTTGCTCCGAAAGGACCACTGATGAGAAGGTCATTGGCACCTCAAAATTGGACCCCATCATATGGCATTTCCCCGGGAAGATCCCGAGAAAAGTATAATGAAAGATCCCAAACAAAAACAGTCTCTTAAGAGACTCGCTTTCCCTAGTAGAATCGACAAATGGCGTCTCCAAAACAGAGAAGTTTGTGTATCTCTACAACTCAGACGAATGGGTTCCCCAGCAAGTCTGACATCAAAACTTTTTCCACTCAAATGGCATCTCCCCAGGAAAATTCGGCGAGAAGTTTGAGGAAAGCCGCTACGAATAGCGTCCCTTGTCAATAAAGTTTATTGACAAAAGAAACTAAGACCAGTTCCTTGGTAAGAAACCAGGATCGAGGGGAAGTTTAAATCAGAAACTAAGACCAGTTCCTTGGTAAGAAACCAGGATCGAGGGGAAGTTTAAATAAGAAACTAAGACCAGTTCCTTGGTAGGAAACCAGGATCGAGGGGAAGTTTAAATCAGAAACTAAGACCAGTTCCTTGGTAGGAAAGCAGGATCGAGGGGAAGTTTAAATCAGAAACTAAGACCAGTTCCTTGGTAGGAAACCAAGAATGAGGGGAAGTTTAAATCAGAAACTAAGACCAGTTCCTTGGTAGGAAACCAAGAACGAGGGGAGGTTTATTTCAAAAGAAAACTGAGACCTGTTCCTTGGTAGGAAACCAGGATCGAGGGGAAGTTTACCTTTTCTAAGCATCATTGCTTAGCTAAAGAAGATGAATGCGTAAGCTTCCATTCATAACCACCATCAAAATTTTGGATATTCCGATATTTAATCCTCTTGCACCCCGAATGCTCGAATACCTTCGTCATTCATACCTTCGGGTCCAAGAAGATTAAATAGGGGCATCTGTAATACCCCAAATTTTGACCACTTAGATTTCCCATCATTGTGAAAATCATCATCACAATATGGATGAACCATCATGCTTCATCAGTCTCCCCAAAGATGGGTGAGCATCCAATACAATCAAAATTAGGGTTTCAAGCCCTCTCTGAGTGCTTAGACAAAGGATCAATCAAGAAATGACATGATCTTCAACTTGTCTAATCTCTTAAACATCCACAATGGATCAAAAAGGACTCCCACTTCAAGGATTAAGCACAAGGCTGCTCCCTTCTAGGTGGATCAAGTCTCAAGATCGACAGTGTCACCAAATTAGGGTTTTGGTTGACCAGGGCCTCCAGATGGAAATTTTCATCTGGGCACAAGGCAATGATCCAAAACATGACCTAATATACTTCATGGAACCTCATGGACCCATGCATCAAGTCAATTTTTCCTCAGGGGATGCATTCATCAAAAATCAGGAATTAGGGTTTCTTGACCTAATTCACCCCTAAGTTGACTTTTGGGACAAACCATGAGCCAAGACCTCAAGAGATGATTTGAGGGTCTCTAATACACCATATTGATCCATTTGGAACAATGGATTGATCCAAGAAGCTTGAGCAACAAGTCTCATATTCATCTGCACCACAATTAGGGTTTTAAGGGAAAAGTCAACTGTAACTTTGACTTTTGACCAAGGCATGCTCCCAAACCCTAATACATGATTGAATATACCCTATGACACCCATGGAACATGTCCATCAAGTTTGATTTAGGTCAAGGACATGATTTCCTGAAGAATTGCACAGTTTGGAATTCATCTGATAAAAAGTCAACTGTGCACAAAAGTCAACTTTGACTTTTTGAGATTTTTCACCAAAATGGATTTTTAACCCTAAAATGATGTTAATGTATGATTTGAATCATCATTCATCAAGAAAAATCAAGAAAAGTGAGATAACTTGTAAAAGGGGTAACCATAAAACTTAGAAATTTTTCTAAGTTAAAAATAAAGTGGCAAAGGTACCAACTTTGGAGGACCATAACTCCTAAACCACAAGGCCATTTTTTCTCATCCAAAGATGGATTTGTAGCCCTCATTATCACCTACAAAAACTTCAACTACAAGTCATTCCAATTCATTAAGGATTTTGAGTTATGGAGTGATCAAAGTGGCTGAAAAGTGAAAAAGTCACTTTTTCCAACACTTAGTGAAATTTTCACTAAGTCAGATTTGCCTTCACTTTTTGCCAAATGTAGGGGGATTTTTCACTTGGAATCAAAAGAGATCAAAACCAAACTTGTTCAAACAGTTGTTGTATCATGTTAGGGCTTTCTAAAATGGCCAAGAACATTGCCAAATTCAACCTACATCATGAGATACAACATTGGCAAGTTGCCTTGCTGAAATCTGTCAAGGCAAGGCAGAATTTGCATTTTGGCTCGATTTGCCAAAATCAGCCAATTGCAATTGCTCCAATCCACTTGGACACCTCAGAGGATTGAATCCAAAGGGGACAATCACTGAGCCAAGCCTCCAAGGTCCAAGGAACAAAGAATAACATGTTGAACCTAGAATGGCCATAATAGGGACAAGACTTCAAATTTGGAATGAGGCATTCAATGGAACCATCAAGGTGGCATGGACTGAGCCATTCTCATCTGAAATCAGTCAAGACTTATCCAAGACCAAGGAGACGAAAGCTCTGTGCCCTAACCTCTAGTCAATGGCTAGAGGAGACTTTCATTCTCATTGGCCAACATTGAGGAAACCTACTTACCAGCTGCCATGCACTATTCCTTGCAAAACAAACTTGCTCTACTATAAATAGAGCTCAATTTTGGTCAGTTTAAGTACACCAAATCCATCTAACAGATGCTTTCCTCAAAATCTCTTTCTCTTGGCAAAAATGCCTTTCTTAGCAAGGTAGCTATCGGGTTTTGAGTTTGAGAGCAATTCTGCACAAACCAATCACTCACACACCTCACATACATCACATATGAGCTGATCAAACACTCACATAACTTCTGAAACATCAAAATCTCAAAATCACTTGCCATCCACACAAGTTTGAAGTGAAGTTACAGTTGAGATGCCATAAACTGATCCAGTCCATTTCAATTCAATCCAAGTGTTCAAACACACTCCATATGGTGTAGGGAAGCTGTTCAGATCATCACAACTTGTCTGTAACACCTCCAACTCAAAATCACATCTGCTCTTGCTGTCACGACTTGGAGGTAAGCCTAAACTTGGGCATCTCTCAATCTATGCATATTTCCTCGCACAATAATTTGGCCATATGTTCATAATCATGCATGGAATGTTTTCCCTCAATTAATTGCATTGTTTGAATCGTGTATCAAAAATCCTAGCCTTCATGCAGAAATTAGGGTTCTTGAGGTTTCTTCGTGATTTCTTGTTGTATGTTTAATTTAAATGAAATTAAAGTACATAGACGTGATCGTGATGTTGAGACGAGCATAATGATATGTGGATTGCATGATATGATTACGTATTCATGGAGATTGGATAGAAAATGCAAATCTGGGCAAACTGAAAAACGCGCGTGTTCTTGGTGTTGTTCTTGGCGCCATTTTCATATATTTGAATATTTGAATTTTGTGATTTTGTTTAATTGATTCAAAAATTAATTTCTCTCTGAGTTTTAATGATTTTGAGTTGATTCTTTTTTTAATAATTCAAAAAAATGTTAAAATATTTTATTTTATAAAAAAATCCCAAAAATATTATTTATTTCATATAATTAATATTTTTGTAAAGAATTAATATTTTGATTGTTTTTGGCATTTTAAATATTTTTTCTACATTGATTTTGCAACTTTTAATGCTTTCTAATTATTTTGTAGGTCAATACTTAATTTTTGAAGCATTAATCCAAGATCACAATTTGTTTTCCATGTGTTAAACAATTTTTGATCATTTTAATTGAATTTTTATTCAATTAAATACATTTTGAAAACAAATTAGGGTTTTGGATTAATTCAACCCTCATAAATCATTTTCAAAACACTTTGGGCCTCTATTAGAGTGTAAGACCCAACCCTTTTTTTTGGCCAAAACATTTTGGGCCTCACTTATTGTATAAGTCCCGATACCGTCAAAAAACAAACGGCGCGATCGTCGCCTTTTCAAAAATCATATGGGCCTCTCCTTGAGCTATAAGACCCATTCAAAACACTTTGGGCCTCTATTAGAGTGTAAGACCCAATCCCCCTTTTAACCAAAACATTTTTGGGCCTCACTTATTGTATAAGTCCCTCTGCGTTAAAAGAAAACCTCGGCACGATCGCCATTTTTAAACGAAAAATCATTTGGGCCTACCCTCGTGTTATAAGCCCCACTCTTTTTCTTTAAACCGGTTTTGGGCCTCTTGAGAGAGTGTAAGACCCATCCCTTTGTACAGAAAACCTTTTTGGGCCTCAGTCACTTGTATAAGTCCCTCTGTACAAAGTCAAACAGTGCGCTCACTGATAAAACCCTGGGCCTCTCCTTGAGCTATAAGCCCCAAATCTTTCTTTTTCAAAGCACTTTCTCCTTTGATTTTGAATATACTGTTGTTTTCAATCTTTCTTTGTTGAACAACTAACCAAACAGCATGGAAGCACTACAACCGAGTAAGTGGTTATCGCTTTCATTTACTGCTTTCATATTATAAACTGCATTGTGGGGCTGCTCAATGTAAGTCTCCTTTCATAAACTCATATCTACTGTGTAATAATAGTATAGATATTTCGAGTTTCCCCGGCAACTACGTCTAGAACTAGGTGACGCCGTTTCATTTATTCGTAGAAATAGACGCCTAGATCCCCAATAGGAGCACCAGATACAGTCTTCTCTTCGGCTGTCCTCCTTAGGAATCGTCAAGAAGCTCTACTCCCCAAGATGAATGTATTCTCCGTGAATGGCATCTTTGAGTTTCTTCCAAATTCTCGAACTTTCCTGACTTGATCTATTCCTTGTGGATAGCTTGCCTTGAATGTCTCGGGGTTTGGGTACCCACTACGGTCATAATCTTGGACCTTAACTAAGGAACCCTCTTTAAAAGTTAAAAGTCGCTGGATAGTAAACCTCGCACGTTTACCAGTGGTTTTCATCTTTAAAAGAGTTATCTCTCCTAATGGAAAGGAGATGATAAGACCCACGGGCTTCTTAAAAGCATCGGCCTCCTCTTGGGCATTATACAAGGACCCACGGGCTTCCTAAAAGCAACCCCGCCTCCTCTTGGGCTTCGTACAAGGACCCTACGGCTTCTTAGAAGTATTCACAGCCTCCTCTTAGGCTTCGTATAATGATCTCTTCCTCCGGGAATGATAGCCTTCTCTTGGGCTTCGTACAAGGACCCGTCGGCTTCTTAAAAGTTTCCAGCCTCCTCTTGGGCTTTGTACAAATTGTCCCGACGACCTCTTAGAGGTATAGGAACAGAACCTAGTCATCCTCATAGAACAGTCCTTTCATAGAGTCTACTACTGTTTCTCGAAGCATAGTACAAAAGATAAAACTCTAGACACGGACAGTCTAACTTCCTTAAGTCTCAAAGACATTCTCAAGCACCCTTCGTTAAATAGGAAGGAAACCCACAGACTCGGACAGTCTCAATACCCTTTGGATTTCCCGTTTCCTCAAAGAAAAGGAAATATCCCTGATCCTCAAATTAAATCCCTGTGTACAGTGTTACTCATATAAGAACTGATTTTCTCTTTTAAATCAGTATATTGGATCTGTCACTCAACTGAAACAGTTACAATAGCCTCCATCTCGGGCTTCGTACGAGATACCAAAATTCTCCCCAGTGGAGTCAAAACAACCTTTTAGCCTCTCTCTCAGGCTTTGTATGAGACACAAAAGATTCCCTCGTTGAGTCAATCACCCTTTTTTTGCCTCCATCTCGGGCCTCGTACGAGATATAAATCCCTTAAGCAAGAGTCGAACTCTTTGCTAGCCTCCTCTTAGGCTTTGTATAACGATATGCCCCACTGGGTCAAAAACCTTTAGCCTCTCTCTCGGGCTTTGTACGAGACACAAAATAGCCTCCTCTTAGGCTTTGTATAATGATTTTCCTAGCGGAAATTAGCCTCCTCTTAGGCTTTGTATAAGAAAACCACTGGTTGATCCAATCAACCTTTTAGCATCAAAGCCGTGCCTCGTTCACAGTACACAAACACCAACAACTCTTTTCCCTTCATCTAATCGCTGTAAGCGGCAAGCCTCTAGATCATCTACATCCATGCCACTATCCCTCTTTTAGCATGAGAAATTCCTAAGGAAAGATGGCATTGCTCTACACTGAGTTAAAGTCTTCTCCTTCAGGTTAAAACCCTTTCTTCGGAAATTATGGCATTGCTCGGATCCGCATATCCCAGTTAAAGTAATTCTCCTTCTCCCCTCTTTAGAGATGACAAATTCTCTCTAAAGTCGAGGTCTTTTAGCTTCACATCTTGGGCTTTGAACAAGATACAAATCACCTTTCGCTTCACGTCTTGGGCTTTGAACAAGACACCAAAAACCATTTCCTCCCATAGAATAGGAGGAACTACGAACGCTCTGATTTCCCTTTTTCGGTAAACGGGAATACGTAGGCATAAGATCGAAAGAAAAGATCTTAGCGAGTGCAATCAACAAAAAACCCAAATCCCATATCTCCATCAATTAAAAGCAGTAATTCAAAAGCATCAGTCCTAACATCCTAATCCTTATTCCCCGCCAGAAACCCTTTGCCTAGAAAAAAGAAAGAAAGAACCGTATTGGCGAAATACGAATAACCAGTACAAAGGCCCCCCCACATTGATAGCATCCGTAACCTAACAGACCGCTGTTTAAACTCAGTATGCAAGCAGGGTTAATTGGAGACATCTATTTCCCTTCCTTATTCAGCTCACAATAGGATAAAAAATGAATCGACCTGTAGTTTTAGGCTCAACCGCAGAGAGCGACCAGCGCTTAAGAACCGCGTCCAAAATCGCTCGCTACAGAGGGTAGTGGAATTTCCTTTCCATTTTCAATTATTGTTGCACCGTATTTGTAAGGGATCGCCTTAGCTGATTCATACGGTAGCGGTCCTGGTAGATAGATGACTACAGGAGCCTTCTGATTTTTTTGACCATCGTAAGCAATCTCAATTCGTTCCCGGTTGGGAACCTTAGACTCGTCAAGTAGAGGGATGATGGCAAAAAATCCCTGGTATGGTGATAAACAGAGATTGTGACAACATCCTTGACTTGATTGGCAAGGTAGTTCGGCGTCCAGTTGATGGGTCCAGAACCCGGATATGGACGAATTTCTCCACGATCCACCTGACCCTGAAGAGCTGCTCTCACAAGGTAACACCCTTGGTTACTTTCCGAACAGATGCTACAACTGTCATAGTTGTGTGGTGGCACCTGGCCACGCCCACTTTGAATACAATGTAACCTTACTAGGTTAGCTTCCACTGATCGGACATCCTGACTTTGACGCCGGGTAGGATTCCTGTTACTGATACTAATCTGCTGAGTATCTTCATCCATATAAATTGGCATCCACCAGTGATTTAACAAGTGCTGAAGTGCCTCCTGGACAAGGGTACAACCTCGATCGTTTTCGCAACCTGCTTTACAGCTTTGATAGTCATGTGATATTAAGAATCCGAGTCGGACTTGCTCAACATGTAACTCTACCAGGTTGGTATTCATCACGCGAATATCGAAGATTTGAACCATGTTGATCTGATAAGGGTTCCTATCATGGTAGTCTTGGATCCATCCAAGATCCATCTGACGCTGGAGGGCCTCTTGTATGAAAGAGCATCCCTGTTTATTTACCGAGCAAGTCAGACAGGAACTGTAATCGTGCCGTGGCAGATTATGATACTGGCTTTGCCGTGAGTGCATTGCCACCAGATTGACATTCATCGCACGGATGTCGTGGTTTTGAATGACGTTGGAATTCGTGTAGACCATGTTAACTCCACGAACTCGGTGCTCTTGGATCCATCCGAGATCCATTTGTTTCTTTAGAGCTGATTGCACCACAGAACATCCTTGATTGTCTTTAGAGCAGATATCACACTGATGATAATTATGAGGTGGCACATGGCCATATCCACTCTGTCTATAATGCATCTTGACCAAATTGGTTTTCAACAAGAGTACATCGTGAATTTGATAGACATTGCTAAATTCTCCTTCTATCAAATTGACTGCGGCCTTCTCATGTTGAGGCAGCGGGTTCGTGAGAACATTAGGATTCGTATCCTTGAAGGATAAGACCCCGCTCCTAACAAGCTTTTGTACGTTGGACTTGACATTGAGGCAAGTCTCTATGTTATGCCCCGAACCTCCTTGATGATAAGGGCATGTTTGATCCAACTTAAACCAAAAAGGCAGATTTTCCGGTACTGTAAGAGGAGACTTAGTCTGGAGGTGCCCCTTAGCCAGTAGTAACGAAAACAGTTCTGCATACGTTACGGGTATAGGATCAAATCCTGGTGGCCGTGTTGTACGGTTGTTGTTATATGGAGGACGAGCCTGCTGAAGAGGCTGTTGTGTCCTTTGTTGATCAGGCTGGCTTTGCGCAACCTGAGGTTGATACGTAGGAATAGACGCAGGGTTGATAGTAGGAGTCACAGCTGCTACCGGTTGATAACGTCGTCTTTTCTTTCCAAGAGAGATATTCCAAATATCTTGCTCTTTTTTCTTAGGGAGAGCACTACCGTATTTTTGAGTACCGCTCGTTGATCCAGTGTCTTTTACCAAATGTCCTTCTCGGACGGCTTCCTCAAGACGTACGCCCATGCCCACCATCTCGGTGAAATCACTGGGTGCACTGGCAACCATTCGGTAATAGTAAAATGAGCTTAAGGTCTTTAAGAAGATCTTTGTCATCTCTTTTTCCTCAAGAGGCGGACAAATTTGAGCGGCAATTTCACGCCATCTTTGAGCATACTCCTTAAAGGTTTCCTTGTCGTTTTGCGACATTGACCTGAGTTGATCTCTGCCAGGTGCCATGTCCAAATTGTATTTGTATTGTTGGACGAAGGCATTACCAAGATCTCTGAATGTGCTGATCGTAGTACGGTTTAAACCCATGTACCATTTTAACGCGGCACCGGTTAAACTATCCTAAAAGTAGTGAATCAGTAGGTCCTGATTCTCCGTCTGAGCTAACATCCGCCGAGCATACATCACCAGATGGCTTTGAGGGAAAGAGTTACCCTTGTACTTTTCAAAGTCGGGCACTTGGAACTTGTGCGGGACTTTCACATTAGGGACCAAGCAGAGGTCTGCGGCGTCCTTTCTAAATAGATCCTGACCGCGAATGGCTTGTAGCTCCTTCTGCATTTCCAAGAACTGTTCCTGGAATTTATCCATTCGGTCAAACATAGTTTCCTTTTTACCAGCAGGTATCGGTGGAATCTGTCCTTCCGGGATAGTGTGCACCACAGTGGGTGGTACCGTGACTACGGCAGTGAGTCTTGGCGTTTCCCAAAGTTTTTAACCTTCAGGAGTCTTCAGTATGCCCCTGGCATCTTCGCTTTCCTGAAGTTTGTAACCTTCTGGCCCAACGGCTTCTGTTGCGATTCCCTGATCTTCAGTGATCGGCGGAACATATCCTTCCGGGATATAGTTAACAGGCATGCCCCAAGGACAATCTTTCGGTATTTGATACCTAGGATCATACTTCTCCACTATAGGCGTTGAGGTGATCTCTGAGATCACAGTCCTTTGTAGCTGAGCTTATGTCATGGCTTGCATGTCGTTACAAAGCTTTCTCATATCCTTTCTTAGAGCGTCGATTTCTTCCTTCAACTCTCTATTTTCTTCCTCAAGATCATCCATCCCTTTTTGACGATTGGCCCTAGTATTGTACGAATGAGACAGTTTGACTCTAGAACCGAGACACAAACGTGAGATTCGTAGGTAAGAAGAATACACGATGTGAGAATGATGAATGCAATGATTATATTAATTGTTTAAGGTTTAATCAAAATAAACTTCGACAATTAGATTGCAAATATCAAACAGTGGGGAAAACCCTTTTTTATTGAATTTAAAGGATTACAGAAATGGAAATACAGTAGATTACAAGGTGCAGAAACAGAAACCTAAGCTAATGGATCCCGAGTCCTCTCTGAAGAGAAATCAGGTACTGATTCTGGTATCTTCCTTTTCTTTGACCGGGGCTCTTGGGTCGTTGTTGGGTTGTCATTCCTTTGCCAAGTGAAAGGAGCGAGCAAATTCCTTTGGTCATCCTGATTATCTACAGCATGTTGCTCCAAAATTTCAATCAGAGCATCTTTTTCTTTTAGTAATTGCTGTATTTCGATGCATTCTACGTTGAGGGTGCGGTACTTGTTCTTCCAAGACCTTCTCTCCCGTTGAACTTTGTTGAGAGTAACCTGAAGCTTTTCAGTTTCCGTCATGAAGTACATGACAGATTCCCTCGGCGAAAGAATTCCGTAACGAGGATAAGGCATTTTTAGCTTGAGAGCTCTAGTTTGTACCCAATGGAGATAAGGCTCAACCGAGACACAATCCGATTTTCCTAGAGACTCTCATCCTTTCTTATGAACATGCTTCCAAGCGTGCACTATTTCCATCTTTAGTGCTCTGTCGTTTTCTCCTTCCTTGAAGAAAAGACCTTCCAGATGAACACCCAGTGGGATGTGTCTCATCGGGTATCCAAATTGACGAAGAACCAATACCGGATGGCAGTTGATTCCTTCCTTAGTTCCTATGAGGGGTACGTTGGGGAAGTTTCCACAACGATCAATGATCCTGATTCCATCATAAATCCTATTACACCAATCTATATCAGAGTTAGTAAGAGACATGATCTTCTGCGACCAACGTAAGGCACTCTTATAATCCCAAAAAGCAGCAGACTTGGGCAAGTGAGAGATAAACCATTTGTAAAGCAGAGGTACACAGCATGTGATCTCCCATCCGCTGTACAAATTTCCCAAGTGTACAGAATGATACGCATCTGCGAGCAAAGTCGGTACAGGGTTTCCAATGAGAAAAACCTTAATGGAGTTAATATCAACGAAGTTATTGATGTTGGGAAACAAAAATAACCCGTAAGTGAGCAAGACAAAGATGCTTTCAAAAGCAGTTATGTTTCCTATACTGGCAAAATACAGGGCTTTCTTTGTCAAGAACTGGGCTGGCAAACCTTGGATGCCACCCTTAGTGGTCATGTGAGTCCTAACCTCAGACTCGTCCAAATGAATTGCTCTTACAATGGTCTGATTCTTTGGAATTTCTTCCAGTCCAGAAAATGGAGCTCGATCTGTAATGTGTAAATCGATCAGGTGAGAATACTCCTCCAGCTTTGGTGCGAGCTGGTAATCCGGGAATATGAAACAGTGATAAACCGGATCATAAAACTAAATGAGCGCATCCATGATTCCCTCAATCACATGGACTCTTAACAGTGGTAGCAAACCTCCGTGCTTGGCTCTAAAAGCCTCTGGGTTAGTGATCATCCTCGGTAACCTTCTCAAATCCTCTAGTTTTGGAACCTTGAAGGTATACTGGTGAGTTCTCCTTCTACCGAAATCCATTAGTGCAATCCTTTTCTCTGATATTTGCAATCACAGTCTTAGTTTATTTTGAAAAAACAGAGAGACTAGAAGAGAAGATTTTTTAAATGTTTTAATGTTTTTTAGATGAATGCATGAATGCAGCACACAAAAACATAGGAAAAACATGGGGTCAAAGGGTCGTTGTCATGAAGTCAAGGCTCTACCCATCCCCAAAGGTTTATACTAGGGTGATTTTTGTACCTGTACTCATTATCATCAGCTCCTCCCCGGAAAGCAAAACAACAAGCGGATCACCAGCGAGTTGTAGAGCAATCTTAGAGTAAGTGCCATTCACCGAGAATAGATCACCAGCCTCAAATGAGGGTAGTATCGCGTAACAACTATTTTCGATAGTTTCCGTACTACGAAAGGGTTTGGCTCCTCAGCTTCTCAGACTTAACAACCGGCCCATTGTCTAGGCGAGAGAATGGGTTGCGTTGGTCAGCCTCCACTGAGGTTGATGGTCGACCCCATCGCCATCACTTATCTTAAGTGTATACTCAATCTTTCCACATACGGCATCACCCGCATTCCCATTAGCAGAAAAATAAACATGTATAGCAATTAGGAAAAGCAGTATATATATTTGTCCTAAACATCCTAGACCTTTAAAGCTACGAATCCTAAGTTCCTGACAGAAAATGGGTTCCCCGGCGGAAGCCCCAATCTGTGGTATTCACACAAGAGGTGAAAAGGTAGTCCATGCCTAGATCTAACTTTGATAGGCCCCGCGGTGGGCGCCATTTTTTCTGTAGCGAGCGATTTTGGACGCGGTTCTTAAGCGCTGGTCGCTCTCTGCGGTTTAAGCTTTAAACTACAGGTCGATTCATTTTTTATCCTATTGTGAGCTGATGAAGGAAGGGAAATAGATGTCTCCAATTAACCCTGCTTGCATACTGAGTTTAAACAGCGGTCTGTTAGGTTACGGATGCTATCAATGTGGGGGGGCCTTTGTACTGGTTATTTGTATTTTTGCCAATACTGTTTTCTTTCTTTTTATCTAGGCTGAAGGTTTCTGGCGGGGAACAAGGATTAGGATGTTAGGACTAATGTTTTTGAATTACTGCTTTTGATTAATGGAGATTTGGGATTTTGGGTTTTTGTTTAGTGTGCTCGCTAAGATCTTTCTTTCAATCTTATGCCTACGTATTCCTGTTTACCGAAACAGGGAAATCAGAGCGTTCGTAGTTCCTCCTATTCTACGGGAGGAAATGGGTGTTTTTGGTGTCTTGTTCAAAGCCCAAGACGTGAAGCTGAAAGTCTGTTTGTATCTTGTTCAAAGCCCAAGATATGAAGCTGAAAGGTCTCAACTTTAGGGAGAATTTGTCATCTCTAAAGAGGGGGTTGTATGTCACAACTGTTTTATGAAGGAGAATTACTTTAACCGGGATTTGTGAATCCGACAATGCCATAATTTCCTTTATATGGGATTTTAACCTGAAGGAGAAGACTTTAACTCAGTGTAGAGCAATGCTATCTTTCCTAAGGAATTCCTCATGCTAAAAGAGGGACAGTGGCGTGGATGTAGATGATCCAGAGGCTTGCCGCTTACAGCAATTAGATGAAGGGGAAGGAGTTGTTGATATTTGTGTACGGTGAACGAGGCACAACTTTGAGGCTAAAAGGTTAATTGGATTAACCAGTGGTGTTCTTATACAAAGCCTAAGAGGAGGCTAATATGTGTCTCGTACAAAGCCCGAGAGAGAGGCTAAAAGGTTTTGACTCAACGAGGGAATCTTTTGGTATCTCGTATAAAGCCCGAGATGGGGGCTATTTGACTTAACAAGGGAGTTTTTTTGTATCTCGTATGAAGCCCGAGAGAGAGGCGAAAGGGGTGATTGACTCAACGAGGGAGTCTCTTATGTGTCTCGTACAAAGCCCGAGAGAGAGGCCAAACGTTGTCTCAGTTAAGTGACAGGTCCAGTATACTGATTTTGAAAGAGAAAATCAGTTCTTATATGAGCAACACTGTACTCTGGGATTTGATTCAAGGATCCGGGTTATTCCTGTTCTTTAAGGAAACAGGAAATCCGAAGGCTATTGAGACTGTCCGAGTCTGCAGGTTTCCTTCCTATTTAACGAAGGGGTCACTTGAGAATGTCTTTGAGACTCAAGGAAGTTAGACGGTCCGCGTCTAGAGTTTTATCTTTTGTACTATGCTTTGAGAAACAGTAGTAGACTCTATGAAAGGACTGTTCTATACAAAGGACTAAGTTATGTTTCTATACCTCCAGGAGGTCGTCGGGACAGTTTGTATGAAGCCCAAGAGGAGGCTGGAAACTTTTAAGAAGCCGACGGGTCCTTGTACGAAGCCCAAGAGGAGGCTATCATTCCCGGAGGAAGAATCATTATATGAAGCCTAAGAGGAGGCTGTGAATACTTCTAAGAAGCCGTAGGGTCCTTGTACTAAGCCCAAGCGGAGGCGGGGTTGCTTTTAGGAAGCCTGTGGGTCCTTGTATGATTCCCAAGAGGAGGCCGATTGCTTTTAAGAAGCCGATGGGTCCCCAAACCCCGAGAAATTCAAGGCAATGCTATTCACCGAGAATAGATCAAAGTCAAGAAAGTCCGAGAATTTGGAAGAAACTCAAGAGATGCCATTCACGGAGAAAAGATCATCTCTGGGGAGTAGAGTCTCTTGACAAGTGCTTTTAAGAAGCCTGTGGGTCCCCAAATCCCGAGAAATTCAAGGCAATGCTATTCACCGAGAATAGATCAAAGTCAGGAAAGTCCGAGAATTTGGAAGAAACTCAAGAGATGCCATTCACGGAGAAAAGATCATCTCTGGGGAATAGAGTTTCTTTGACAACTTCTATGAGTGACAGTCTATGAAAGGGTTCACAGAGAATACTGCCTTTCATATCTCCATATTGTTTAACCCCAAGAGGAGGAAAGACTGTGTCTGGTAATCCTATGGGGATCTAGTTTAGACTATTTCTAAGAGTGATCCAAACGGCTTTACCTAGTGCTAGACGTAGTTGTCGGGGAAACTCTAAATATCTATACTATTATTACACAGTTGATATGAGTTTATGAAAGAAGACTTACAGCGAAACAGCCCCACAATACAGTTATATACATATGAAAGCGGTAAATGAAAGCGGGTAAACACTTACTCGGTTGTAGAGCTTCCAGGCTGTTTGGTTAGTTGTTCAACAAAGAAAGATTGAAAACAACAGTATATTCAAAATCAAAGGAGAAAGTGCTTTGAAAAAGAAAGTTTTGGGGCTTACAGCTCAAGGAGAGGCCCAGGGTTTTATCAGTGAGCGCACTGTTGAATTTGTACAGAGGGACTTATACAAGTGACTGAGGCCCAAAAATGGTTTTCTGTACAAAGGGATGGGTCTTACACTCTCTCAAGAGGCCCAAAAAGTTTAAAGAAAAAAGAGTGGGGCTTATAACACGAGGGTAGGCCCAATTGATTTTTCCGTTTGAAATGGCGATCGCGCCGAGGTTTTCTTTTAACGCAGAGGGACTTATACGATAAGTGAGGCCCAAAATGTTTTGGTTAAAAGGGTGTTGGGTCTTACACTCTATTAGAGGCCCAAAGTATTTTTGAATGGGTCTTATAGCTCAAGGAGAGGCCCAAGGTTATTTTTCAAAAGGCGATGATCGTGCCGTTTATTTGAAAATGTACAGAGGGACTTATACAACGAATGAGGCCCAAAATATTTCTGTACAAGTGGGTTGGGTCTTACACTCTCTCAAGAGGCCCAAAATGATTTGAAAATGATTTATGAGGGTTGAATTAATCCAAAAACCCTAATTTGTTTTCAAAAATGTATTTAATTGAATAAAAATTCAATTAAAAATGATCAAAATTGTTTAACATATGAAAAACAAATTGTGATTTTGGATTAATGCTTCAAAAATTAAGTATTGACCTACAAAATAATTAGAAAGCATTAAAAGTTGTAAAATCAATGTAGAAAAAATATTTAAAATGTCAAAAACAATTAAAATATTAATTCTTTGCAAAAATATCAATTATATGAAATAAATAATATTTTTGTGATTTTTTGATAAAATAAAATATTTTAACATTTTTGTGAATTATTAAAAAAAGAATCAACTCAAAATCATTAAAACTCAGAGAGAAATTAATTTTTGAATCAATTAAATAAAAATCACAAAATTCAAATATTTGAATTTATGAAAATGGCGCCAAGAACATGGACCAAGAACACGCGCGTGTTCTGCCTTGCACAGATTTGCATTTTCTATCCAATCTCACTGAATACTTGATTATAACATGCAATCCACATATCATTATGCTCGTCTCAACCTCACGATCATGTCTATGTCCATTAATTTCATTTAAATTAAACATATAACAAGAAATCATGAAAAATCCTCAAGAACTCTAATTCCTGCATGAAGGCTAGGATTTTTGATACACGATTCAAACAATGCAATTAATTGAGGGAAAACATTCCATGCATGATTATGAACATATGGCCAAATTATTGTGCAGCAAAAATTGCATGGATCATAGAGTTACAAGAGCTCATGCTTACCACTTGCAGCTGGTGATCGTGATTTGTGTTGGAGGTGTTACAGCTAGGTTCCAATGATGTGGATATCTTCCCTAGGTACCAAGTGATGTGTCTGAGTGCTTGGAATGGATTGAAATGGTTTGGAGTTGAAGATGGCACCTCAACTGCAAAACTGTCAAGAACTTGAGCAATTGGCCGGTGATTTTGTGAAATCAGTGTTCCAGATGTTATGTGAGTGTTTGGATCACTTCTATATGATGTATGTGAGGTGTGTGAGTGATTGGTTTGATTGGAAAAGCTCTCAAACTCAAAACCCGATAGCTACCTTGCTAAGAAAGGCATTTTTGCCAAGAGAAAGAGATTTTGAGGAAAACATCTGTTAGATGGCTTTGGTGTACTCAAATCGATCACAATTGAGCTCTATTTATAGTAGACCAAGTTTGTTTTGCAAGGAATAGTGAATGGCAACTGGTAAGTAGGTTTGGCCAATGTTGTCCAATGGAAATCCAAGTCTCCTCTAGCCATTGACTAGAGGTTAGGGCACAGAGCTTTGGTCCCCTTGGTCTTGGATAAGTCTTGACTGATTTCAGATGAGAATGGCTCAGTCCATGCCACCTTGATGCTTCCATTGAATGATTCAATCCAAATTTGGAGTCTTGTCCCTATTTTGGCCATTCTAGGTTCAACATGCTATTTCTTGTTCCATGGACTTTGGAGGCTTGGCTCAGTGATTGTCCCCTTTAGATTCAATCCTCAAATGTGTCCAAGTGGATAGGAGCATTTGAATTTGGTTGATTTTGGCAAATCTAGCAAAAATGCAAATTCTGCCTTGCCTTGGCAAATTTCAACAAGGCAACTTGACAATGTCATAACTCATGAATCAAATGGAATTTGGCAATGTTCTTGGCCATTTTGGAAAGCCCTTACATGATATAACAACTGTTTGAACATGTTTGGTTTTGATATCTTTTGAATCCAAGTGAAAAATCCCCCTACATTTGGCAAAAAGTGAAGGCAGATTCTGACTTGGTGAAAATTTCACTAAGTGTTGGAAAAAGTGACATTTTCACTTTTCAGCCATTTTGATCACTCCATAACTCAAAATCCTTAATGAATTGGACTTAGGTCTAGTTGAAGTTTTTGTAGAGGGTAATAAGGGCTACAAATCCATCTTTGGATGAGAAAAAATGGCCTTGTGGTTTAGGAGTTATAATCCTTCAAAGTTGGTACCGTTGTCACTTTATTTTTAACTTAGAAAATTTTCTAAGTTTTTATGGTTACCCCTTTTACAAGTTATCCCACTTTTCTTGATTTTTCTTGATGAATGATGATTCAAATCATACATTAACATCATTTTAGGGTTAAAAATCCATTTTGGTGAAAAATCTCAAAAAGTCAAAGTTGACTTTTGTGCACAGTTGACTTTTTATCAGATGAATTCCAAACTGTGCAATTCTTCAGGAAATCATGTCCTTGACCTAAATCAAACTTGATGGACATGTTCCATGGGTGTCATAGGGTATATTGGGGCATGTCCTAGGGCTTGGGAGCATGTCCTGGTCAAAAGTCAAGGTTACAGTTGACTTTCCTCGCGAAACCCTAATTGTGGTGCAGATGAAATTGAGACTTGTTGCTCAAGCTTCTTGGATTAATACATTGTTCCGAATGGATCAATATAGTTCATTAGAGACCCTCAAACCCTCTCTTGAGGTCTTGGCTCATGATTTGCCCTAAAAGTCAACTTAGGGGTGAATTAGGTCAAGAAACCCTAATTCCTGATTTTTGATGTATGCATCCCCTGAGGCAAAATTGACTTGATGATTGGGTCCATGAGGTTCCATGGAGTATATTAGGTTGTGTTTTGGATCATTGGCTTGTGCCCAGATGAAAAATTTCCATCTGGAGGCCCTGGTCGACCAAAACCCTAATTTGGTGACACTATCGATCTTGAAGCTTGATCCACCTAGAAGGGAGCAATCTTGTGCTTAATCCTTGAAGTGGGAGTCCTCTTGATCCATTGTGGATATTTGAGAGGTTAGACTAGTTGAAGATCATGTCATTCCTTGATTGATCCTTTGTCTAAGGCTCTGAGAGGGCTTAAAACCCTAATTTTGATTGTAGTGAATGCTCAACAACCCTTGAGGCATTTGATGAGGCATGATGGTTCATCCACATTGTGATGATGATTTGCACAATGATGGGAAATCTTAGTGGTCAAAATTTGGGGTATGACAACCTTGACTGGAGTTTTCCTGATTGGTGGCGTAACTGCTGCCGGGGGATTTGCCCCTTTGTTGAACGTAGTTACTTGACATTAATCCCTAACTTTTACCTGGATTGTACTTTGAGATTTCCAATCCACCGGGATTATTTTTTATCATGTCTCTAATTTTTGCCTGGACCGCCCTTTCGGGTTTTTAATCCACCGAGACGTTTTTTTTTAATTTAGGCGAAGTATTTCTTGACTACGTCAACATTCGTGGGGTAGGCAAATTCCTCTCCATCCATGGTTGCGGGTCTCAAGGTGCCGCCTGAGAAAGCTTTCTTGACCACAAAGGGGCCGTCATAATTCAGAGTCCATTTACCCCGGGAATCAGTGAGAAATGATTGTATCTTTTTGAGCACAAGGTCTCATTTTCTGAAGACGCGAGGTCGGACCTTTTTGTCAAACGCCTTCTTCATCCTTTGCTGATACAACTGACCATGGCATAGTGCCATTATTCATTTTTCTTTGATCAGACTCAGTTCATCGTGTCGACTTTGACACCATTCAACTTCTGTTAGCTTAGCTTCCATCAATACCCGGATTGATGGGATCTCTACTTCTATGTGGAGCACTGCCTCCATGCCATATACTAGAGAGAAACGGGTTGCCCCTGTTGAAGTACGGACAGATGTACGATAACCGTGAAGAGCAAAGGGCAGCATTTTGTGCCAATCTTTGTACGTTACAACCATCTTCTAAACCATCTTCTTGATGTTCTTATTAGCTGCTTCTACCGCTCCGTTCATCTTGGGTCGGTAGGGAGATGAGTTATGGTGTTCGATCTTGAACTCGGCACACAACTCCTTCATCATCTTATTGTTCAAGTTTGATCCATTGTCAGTTATGATCTATCCAGGAATACCGTAACGACAAATGATATTTTTTTTGACGAATCGGACCACCACTTGTCGGGTTACATTGGCGTACGACGCTGCTTCGACCCACTTAGTGAAGTAGTCAATGGTTACCAGGATGAACCGATGTCCGTTTGAAGCCTTAGGTTTGATCATGCCGATCATGTTGATTCCCCATATGGAAAAAGGCCATGGGGAAAACAGAACTTTGAGATGCGTTGGCGGCACATGGATTTTGTCTGAGTATATCTAACACTTGTGACACTTCCTCATGTACTTGTAGCAATCGGATTCCATTGTCAACCAATAATACCCTGCTCTTAGAATTTTTCTCGCCATTGTGTGTCTGTTAGCATGAGTGCCAAAGGATCCTTCATGAATTTCTTTTATCAGCATGTTTGCTTCTGGTCTGTCTACGCATCGGATTAAAACCATGTCAAAGTTTCTCTTATAGAGTGTATCACCGCTCAGAAAGAAGCTGCCTGTTAGTCTTCTGAGGGTCTTTCTGTCCTTTCTGGATGCCCCAGGTGGGTACTCTTGTTTCTGAAGGAAGCATTTGATATCGTGATACCAAGGTTTGTCGTCTATGACTGCTTCAATCGTGAAGATGTAAGCGGGCCTTTCAAGGCGCATTATGTCTATCTTAGGTAAGTCGTTCCATTGACCTACGCTAATCATGGAAGAGAGGGTGGATAATGCATCAGCCATGTGATTCTCCTCACGAGGGATACGATGAAACTCGATTCTGTTGAAGAATGGTAACAATCTTCTTGCATAGTCTTTGTAAGGAATCAATCCTGATTGGTATTTGTTCCAATCTCCTTTAATTTGATTGATAACCAGGGCTGAGTCGCTATATACATCCAAGTTCTTGATCCTTAAGTCGATTGCTTCTTCGAGACCCATGATACAAGCTTCGTATTTTGCCTCATTGTTTGTGCATTTGAATGCAAGTCTAGCGGTGAAAGGAATGTGGGTACCCTGAGGTGTTATGATGATTGCCCCAATTCCATTTTCGCAATGATTAACAGCTCCGTCAAAGATTAGTCCCCATTGGGAACCTGGTTCTGGCCCTTCACTGGGTAATGGTTCATCGCAGTCTTTCATTTTTAGATACATGACATCTTCGTCTGGGAAGTCAAATCTGACTGATTCCTGGTCGTCAATCGGTTGATGAGCCAAATGATCGGCTAAGACACTTCCTTTGACGGCTTTCTGAGCATGGTACTCTATGTCATATTCTGAAAGCAACATCTGCCAACGGGCAATCCTTCCCGTGAGAGCAGGTTTTTCAAAGACGTACTTGATTGGATTCATTTCGAATATTAACCAAGTAGTGTGACGAATCATGTACTGGCAAAGAAGTTTGGCTGCCCAAGCCAGAGCACAGCAAGTTTTTTCAAGCATAGTGTACCGAGTCTCGCAGTCGGTGAATTTCTTGCTCAAATAGTAGATGGCAGACTCCTTCCTTTTTGTTTCGTCTTGTTGGCCAAGGACACAACTTATTGAGTCTTCCAAGACTGTTAAGTAAATGAATAGTGGTCTTCCTTTCACTGGAGGTGATAGAATCGGCGGGTTCAACAGGTATTCCTTGATACTGTCGAAGGCGGTTTGATAATCTTCTATCCAAACACAGTCCTGATTCTTTTTGAGTAATTTGAAGATTGGCGCGCATGTCGCGGTCATGAGGAATATAAATCTGGAAATGTAATTCAGACGTCGCAGGAATCCACTGACTTGTTTTTCAGTCTGCGGAGAAGGCATTTCTTGAATGGCCTTGACCTTGTCAGGATCAACCTCAATTCCTTTCTGGCTGACGATGAACCCTAAAAGTTTCCCTGAACGGACACCGAATGTGCAGTTATTGGGATTCAAGCGGAGTTTGTAATTTCTCAGCCGCTCGAACAATTTTGACAAGTGGGTCATATGCTCCTCCTCTGTTCTATATTTGGCAATCATATCATTGACATATACCTCGATTTCCTTGTGTATCATGTCATGAAACAGAGTAGTCATGGCCCTTTGATAGGTTGCCCCGACGTTCTTCAAACCGAATGGAATTACCTTGTACCAAAAGGTACCCCATAGGGTAATGAACGAAGTTTTCTCCATGTCTTTCGGCGTCATTTTTATCTGATTATAGCCCGAGAATCCATCCATGAAGGAGAAGACTTTGAACTTTGTTGTACTGTTAACCAACATGTCAATGTGTGGTAAAGGAAAGTCATCCTTCGGACTAGCCTTGTTCAAATCCCTGTAGTCGACACACATTCTGACCTTTCTGTCCTTTTTCGGAACTGGTACTATGTTGGCTAACCATTGAGGATATTCTGATGAGGCGAGGAAACCCGCGTCTATTTGTTTCTGTACCTCCTCTTTGATTTTGATGGCCATGTCTGGATGAGTTCGTCTCAACCTCTGTTTTACTGGCGGACATTCTGATCGTAATGGTAGATGATGTTCCACGATGCTGGTATCCAACCCTGGCATATCCTGATAGGACCAAGTGAACACATCAGGAAATTCTCTGAGAAGCTTTGTCAAACTCCCTTTGACAGTTGGACTGAGCAGTGCCCCAATCTTGACCTCTTTTTTCTCTTTTTCCGAACCCGAGTTTACTGTTTCCAATGGCTCTTTGTGGGGTTCAATGGACCTTTCCTCTTGTTTGAGTAGTCGGGAGATCTCTTCTGGAATTTCGTCGTCAACTTCTTCTTCAGCCTCAAATACCGGGAATTCAAAGCCGGGAGAAAGCATCGGATCGTATGTTTCAACGGGGTTTAAAACAAGCAATCTGCATGACGTGATGATTTGTGTTTAGAAGAGATGGAGAAAATGCAAGAGTGTGTGCAGTGTATTTTTTTTACTGCTTGTTTTTATTATTCGAATTGTTTTTTAGGATTATCATTTTCTGAAAAACGAAAAGAGAAAACAGCAATAAATGCGAAAATTACAGAATGACGTTTATTTATTTATGATTTTGTCGATTCTTGAAACTACACCCCTATAAAACAAAACTCTGTCGCTTTGGACGAAGTGAAGAGGGATATTTACAGAAAGTGAGCCCTATCAAAACATCCGTTTCACCTAGGTAGGGTGAAAGGTTAAGATAAAGACGACAATTACTTTGACTTATGAACAATCTTCGGAACATCGACTACCACCCATTTGCGGTGAACTCCTCGGTGAATCACAAAGTCTGGCACCTTCCTTTATTTGTCATCAGAAATAACGCTGATTTCTGGTGGAGCAGGATCATTGGAATCTGTCTCCCAGGCAGAGTTGTCGTAGGAGGATTCCTCTATTGTATTTTGCATAGTATTTGTGCTCTCAGGTAAATCTCCCCATCTAGTTGGCTGAATGTTTTCGAGCCTGATACGAGAGCTTTCAGGAGCAGTGTACTTGACCATGAAGTCGAATTTTCTACTCGGTTGTCCCAAGGTGTCCCACACTTCTTTGGAACTGGAGGAGTCATCCTTTTCGATGACGTTGACCTCGGGAAAAGCATAGTTGATGAATTCTAGCCCTGCAAACTTTGCAAATTCATCGTCGTGCTGGATATTTTCTGAATGACCTGAGTGTTGATCCATGACATGGTGGGGATACAGGTATTTGTTTCAATGATGCTCAGCTGATTTTCATTGTTCGGTTGATTTTCTTGCCCCAAGTCTCCTAGGTACGGCTGCCAGATAGGCAGGCCATCCACCGGGCCATAATAGTCGTGGTCAAAGTTGTATTTCATCAGAGTGTCCTCCTCCAATGAATTTGGTGGAGCACGGCATCCTTCTGGATCACAATCTCCGTATATCATTTTGACATCTGACCTGGGTATAAATTTCGGACTATGTGCAGGATAGCAAAATGGCGTAGGCACCTCTTCTTGAGACATATAACTGTCCTTATTAAGGTAGGACTTCCATTCTTCATCGGTGTCAGAGGAATCTCCCTCGTTGATGGTATGTACTTCTTGAGATACTGGGTGGAAGAAACCTCCACTGTGGAAGAAGTTCTGAATGGGATGAAGACTCTCATCGTTAGTAGCTGTCTGGGTACAGGTTGAAGAAAAACCAAGACCCTTCTTTGTTTTATTATCAGTAGGAATGACAAGCTGTCCCCATCCCTTTGCATTGTTACTTTTGATCACCTCGAGAGCATCTTTGTACGACGATATTGATGTTCCTTTTTCTGATTGATCCTCATTGCTCGCCGAAAATGCTTGGAACTGAGTTCCAATAATCTCTTCGGGTTCTATACAAGTGGATAATGAAAGGTTACTCACGATCAAGGTTTGTTCTCCGCAGACCGTGACGAGTTGGTTATTCTTGACAAACTTCAGCTTCTGGTGAAGTGTCGAAGTTACTGCCCCAACCTGGTGTATCCAAGGTCTTCCTAATAAGCAACTGTATATTGCCCGGATGTCCATGACCTGAAAAGTGACTAGGAAAGTGTGAGGACCGATAGTTATGGGAAGGTCGACTTCGCCGATAACTATTTTCCTGGATCCGTCAAATGCTTTGACGACGACCTCACTGCCTCTCATCGGAGGTCCTTTGAATGATAGTTGCATCAGAGTGGACTTCGGCATAACATTGAGAGCCGATCAGGTATCTACCAGTACGCTGGCTAAAGCATCGTCCTTGTAGTTGACTGTGATATTGAGCGCCATGTTGTGGCTTTTGCCTTCCTCTGGCTATTCCTCATCACTAAACCCCAAGTTGTTGAAGGAAGTGATGTTAGATCCGATGCTATCGAACTGTCGTATTGACACATCCTGTTCCACAAAGGCCTATTCTAAGACTTTCTGCAGAGCCTCTCTGTGGGCTTCGGAACTGAGCAAAAGTGATAACACCGAGATTTTTGAAGCAGTTTGTAACAGCTAATCAACAATGTTGTATTCACTCCTTTGGATGAGCTTCAGCATCTCATCATCATTCTTTGAAAGGTCGGGATTACTGGATTGACCGACTGGTGGATTAGGAACTTCTATCTGAAGTTCCTTTTCTCTGTTAGGTTCTACAACTCCTCGGTTGAAGATTCGACCGCTCCGTGTTACTCGACTGATGTCTGCAATATTCACGACGGAGGGTAATGGAATTTCCTTTCCATTCTCAATTATTGTTACACCATATTTGTAAGGGATCGCGTTAGCTGATTCGTACGGTAACAGTCCTGGCAGATAGACAACTACAAGAGCCTTCTAATTTTTCTGACTGTCGTAAGTAACTTCAATCGGTTCCTGGTTAAGAACCTTCGACTCATCAAGCAGAGGGATGATGGTAAAGACATCTTTGGTCCCTTCGTGATCAGAGATCACGACAACATCCTTAATCTGATCAGCAAAATAGTCCGGTGTCCAGTTGATAGACCCCAAAACTGAGTATTGTTGAATATCTTGGCGGTCCAACTGACTCTGGAGAGCCGCTCGCATGAGGTAGCATCCTTGATTATTTTCCGAGCAGACTCTACAGCGCTCGTAGTTATGTGGTGGCACCTGGCCACGTTCACTTTGAATGCAGTGTAACCTCACCAGGTCTATTTCCATAGATCGGACATCTTGACTTTGATGCCTAGTAGGGTTCCCGTTTGTCACACAAATTTGTTGCGTGTCTTCACCCATATAGATCGGAAGCCACCAGTGGTTCAACAAGTGTTGCAAAGTTCTTTGAACGAGAGCACACCCTTGGTTACTCTCACTGCATACTTTACAGTTCAGATAATTATGTGAAGTGAGAAAATCGAGTTGGACTTGCTTGGCATGTAACTCCACCAAGCTGGTATTCATCAAACGAATATCGAAGATCTGAATCATGTTGATCTGATAGGGATTTATATCATGGTAGTCCTGGATCCATCCAAGATCCATCTGACGCTGGAGGGCCTCTTGTATAAAAGAGCATCCCTGTTTATTTACCGAGCAAGTCAGACAAGAATTGTAATCGTGTCGCGACAGATTATGATACTGGCTTTGCCTTGAGTGCATTGCCACCAGGTTGACATTCATTGCACGAATTTCGTCGTTCTGAATGATGTTGGAACTTGTATAAGTCATGTTAACTCCTCGAACACGGTGCTCTTGGATCCATCTGAGATCCAACTGTTCCTGTAGAGCTGCTTGCACCACAAATCTTCCCTGATTGTTTTTAGAGAAGATATCACACTGGTGATAATTATAAGGTGGTATATTCCCATACCCGCTCTGTATACAATGTATCTTGACCAAGTTGGGCCATAATAAGAGTACATCGTAAATTTGATAGCTGTCGTTAGACTCTCCCTCTATCAAATTGACTGCAGCTTTCTCGTGTTGAGGCAACGGGTTCGTGAGAACATTTGGATTCGTATCTTTGAAAGATAAGACCCCGCTCCTAACAAGCTTTTGCACATCGAATTTGAAAATGAGACAGTTTTCTATGTTATGCCCGGGTCCTCCTTGATGGTAAGGGCAAGTCTGATCCTTCTTGAACCAAAAAGGCGGATTCTCTAGTACTGTAAGAGGAGACCTGATTTGGACGTGCTCCTTGACCAGTAAGAGTGGAAACAATTCTGTGTACAACACCGGTATAGGGTCGAACCCTGGTGGCCGCATTGTGCGGTTGTTGTTATACGGAGGACGAGCCTGCTGAAGAGGCTGTTGTGTCCTTTGCTGATACTATTGGTGAATCGGTTGGCTCTGAGCAACCTGAGGTTGATACGTAGGAACAGGCGCAGAGTTGATAGTAGGAGTTACAGCTGCTACTGGTTGATACCGTCACCTTTGCTTTCCGAGAGAGATATTCCCAATATCTTTCTCTTTTTTCTTAGGGAGAGCACTACCGTATCGTTTTGTACTACTTGATGATCCAGCATCTTTAACTAAACGTCCTTCTCGAACTGCTTCCTCTAGACGAACTCCCATGCCCACCATCTCGGTGAAGTCACTGGGTGCACTGGCAACCATTCTGTCGTAGTAAAATGAGCGTAAGGATTTCAAGAAGATCTTTGTCATCTCTTTTTCCTCAAGAGGTGGACAAATCTGGGCGGAAATTTCACGCCATCTCTGAGCGTACTCCTTAAAGGTTTCCTTGTCCTTCTGTGACATTGATCTGAGCTGATCTCTGTCTGGTGCCATGTCCAAATTGTATTTATATTGTTGAACGAAAGCAGCGCCAAGATCCCTGAAAGTGGCGATCTTAGTGCGGTTTAAACCCATGTACCATTTTAATGCGGAACCGATTAAACTATCCTGAAAGTAGTGAATCAGTAGCTCCTGGTTCTTTGTCTGAGCTGACATTCGCTGAGCGTACATCACCAGATGGCTCTGAGGGCAAGAGTTACCCTTGTACTTTTCAAAATCGGGTACCTGGAACTTGTGCTGAACTTTCACATTGGGGACCAAACAAAGGTCCGCGGCGTCCTTTCCAAATAAGTCCTGGTCGCGAAGGGCTTGCAGTTCTTTCTGCATTCCCAGGAACTGTTCCTGGAACTCATTCATTCTGTCGAACATACTTTCATTTCCACCAACGGGTATCTATGGAATCTGTCCTTCCGGGATAGTGTGTACCACAGGCGGTGGTATAGTTATTATGGCAGAGACTCTCGGTGCCTCCCGAAGTTTATAACCTTCAAGAGTTGCTGTCATGCCCCTGGCTTCTTCGCTTTCCTGAAGTCTGTAACCTTCAGGCCCAGTGGCTCCTGCTGAAGTTTTCGGATCTTCAGTGATCGGCGGAACATATCCCTCCGGGATATAGTTGAGTGGCATGCCCTAGGGACGATCTTTTGGCATTTTGTACCTAGGATCATACATTTCCATTATGGGCGTTGATGTGATCTCTGAGATCACAGTCCTTTGTTGTTGCATCTGAGCTTCTGCTAGAGCTTGCATGTCATTATGAAGCTTTCTTAGATCCTCTTTTAGAGTGTCGATCTCTTCTCTCAACTCTCTGTTCTCTTCCTTGAGATCATCCATCTTTTTCTGACGATTGGCCCGAGTATTGTACGAATGAGACAGTTTGACTCTAGAATCGAGACACAAACATGAGATTCGTAGGTAAGAAGAATACGTTTATGCGAGAATGATGAATGATATATAATGATTATATTAATTGTATATAATTTTTGTTTAATCAAAATAAACTTCGACAATTGGATTGCAAATATCAAACAGTGGGGAAACCCCGTCTTATTGAATTCAAAGGATTGCGGAAATGGAAATACAGTAATTTACAAAGTGTTGCAAAAGGAAATCTAAGCTAATGGATCCCGAGTCCTCTATGAGGAGAGCTTAGGTGTTGGTTCTGGTACTTTCCTTTTCTTTGACTGTGGCTCTTCGGCCGTTGTCGGGTCGTCATTCCTTTGCCAAGTGAAAGGAGCGAGCAAATTCATTTGGTCATCCTGATTCTCCACAGCATATATGTTGCTCTAAAATCTCAATCAGAGCATCCTTTTCTCTTAACAGTTGCTGTATTTTCTTGCACTCCACATTGAGAATACGGTACTTGTTCCTTCAAGACCTCTTCTCCTGTTGAACTTTGTTGAGGGTCACCTGAAGTTTTTCCGTTTCAGACATAAAATAAAGGGCAGAGTCCCTTAATTGAAGAACTTCCTGATGAGGGTAAGGCATCCTCAGCTTGAGAGCTCTAGTTTGTACCCAGTGGAGATAAGGTTCCACCGAGACACAATTTGGTTTTCCTAGAGACTCTCGTACTTTTCTGTGAACGTGTTTCCAGGCATGCACTATTTTCATCTTTAGTGCCCTGTCACTTTCTCCTTCCTTGAAGAAAAGACCTTCCAGATGAGCATTACGCGGGACATGCCTCATCAGGTATCCAAACTGATGACGAACTAGTACTGGATGATAGTTGATTCCTCCCTTAGTTCCTATAAGGGGCACATTTAGGAAATTTCCACAACGGTCAATGATTCTGATCTCGTCATAGATTTGATTATACCAATCAATGTCAGAGTTGGTAAGAGACATGATTCTCTGTGACCAACGTAAAGTATTCTTTTGATCCCAAAATGCAGCAGACTTGGGTAAGTGGGAAGTGAACCATTTGTACAGCAGGGGTACACAACATGTGATCATTCCTCCGCCATACAAATTCCTTAAGTGTACCAAATGATAAGCATATGCGAGAAAAGTCGGTACAGGGTTTCTAATCGGAAAAAGCTTAATGGCGTTGATATCTACAAAGTTATCGATGTTGGGAAACAAAAATAACCCGTAGGTGAGTAAAACAAAGATACTCTCGAAAGCGGCCACATTCCCTATACTAGCAAAGTATAGAGCTTTCTTTATCAAAAACTGGGCTGGGAAGCCCTGGATTCCACCCTTGGTGGTCATGTGAGTCCTGACTTCTGACTCGTCCAAATAAATTTCTCTTGCAATGGTTTGATCCTTTGGAATCTATTCCAGTCCAGAAAAGGGAGCTTGATCAGTGATATGTAAATCAGTCAGGTGAGAGTACTCCTCTAGTGTTGGTGCTAGTTGATAATCTGGGAATGTGAAACAGTGATAGACTGGATCGTAGAAATGGATTAGCGTGGACAAGATTCCTTCGATTACACAAACCCATAACAAGGACAGCAGCCCTTCGTACTTGGCTCTAAAAGCCTCGGGGTTGGTGATCATTCTCGCCAGACCTCTTAAATCCTCTAGTTTTGGAACCTTGAAGGTGTACTTATGAGTTTTCCTTCTACCGAAATCCATTAGCGCAATCTCCTTTCTCTGACATTTGCAATCATAGTCTTAGTTTAATTTGAAAAAGAGAAACTAGAAGAGAAGATTTTTTTGTTTTAATGTTTTTTAGATGAATGTATGAATGCAGCACACAAAAACATAGAAAAAACATGGGGTCAAAGGGTCGGTGTCATGAAGTCAAGGCTCTACCCCCCCAAAGGATTATACTGGTGATTATTTGTACTTGTCCGCAAAATCATTGACCCCTCTTGGGATAACAACAGCAAGCGGATCGCCAGCGAGCTGATGTATCTTAGAGTGATCTCAGATGAGGGTAGTATCGCGTGACAACTATTTACGATAGCTTCCGCACTACAAAATGGTTTCAGCCTACTCAAAACCTCAGCTTCTCAGATAACCCAGTCGACCACACTACTTTCAAAAACTGAAGTCGTATAGGCAATGCATCTACAAAGGGAGTCTCCACTGAGTTTGATGGTCGATCGGGGACTCTTAACTGGGATTCACTCCCCGCAAGATTACCCGCATTGCCATCACCTATCTTAGGTGTATACTCAATCTTTCCACATGCGGCATCACACGCATTCCCATTAGCAGAAAAATAAACACAGATATCAATTAGGAAATGCAGTATATATATTTGTCTTAATTATCCTAGACCTCTGGTCTTATGATCCTATACAGACAATGACTCCCTAGCAGAGTTGCTATTTCTGTGACATTTTGTTGAACTTAAAGGTTTCCACCGAGGATTATAAGAAAGAGAACTGGGCCGCACGGTGGGCGCCATTTTTCTGTAGCGCGATTTTTGTGGTCCTGAGTCACTATCGCTTGGGTACTACAGTTCGATTCATTTTTTATCCTATTGAGCTGATTAAGGGAGGGAAATAGATGTCTCCAATTAACCCTGCTTGCATACTGAGTTTGAACAGCGGTCTGTTAGGTTACAAATGCGATTAAGATGTGGGTCCCTCTTCGGTTTATTTTGTTTAAATTCAGAATGTCTGGACTATTGGCGAGGTTGTGGGTAGGATGTTAGGATTTGGTGGTTTTGGGTTGATATCTGGGGGGGTACTGGATTTTGGGCTTTTTATTGGTATGCTCGCTAAGATTTTTGTAATCTTATGCCTACGTATTCCCGTTTAACGAAACAGGGAAATCATAGCGATCATAGTTCCTCCTGTTCTATGGGAGGAAAAAGGTTGTTTTAGTGTCTTGTTCAAAGCCCAAGACGTGAAGCTAAAGGTGGTTTATATCTTTTTCAAAGCCCAAGAAGTGAAGCTAGATGTTTGATTGAGAGAGAATTTGTCATCTCTAAAGAGGAGTCGTTGATGTTTGTATGCTGTGAACAAGGCACAACTTTGATGCAAAAAGGTTGATTGACTCAACCAGGGTTTCTTTATACAAAGCCTAAGAGGAAGCTAGGAGTTTGACTTTCTTGGGGAAAATGTTCTTTCTTTCTTGTAAAAAGCCCAAGATTGAGGATAAAATTGATTTTGACTCCGTTGGGGAGAATGGAGAATGTATCTTGTATAAAGCCCAAGATGGAGGCTTAAAGGGTTTAACTCAACAAGAGAGTACTTTTATCTGTCTGGTATAAAGCCCAAGACGGAGGCTAAAAAGGGTTGACTCAACAAGAGAGTCTTAAACGGGTGATTGACTCAACAAGAAAGTCTTTTATTCTCAACAAGAGGGTGTTTTGCTGTCTCGTACGAAGTTCGAGATTGAGGCTAAAAGGAGATTGACCCAACAAGAGAGTCTTTTATACTCAACAAGAGAGTGTTTTTATATGTCTTGTACAAAGCCCATGATGGAGGCTAAAAGTGGTTGACTCACCAAGAGAGTCTTTTATACTCAACAAGAGAGTGTTTTTATATGTCTTGTACAAAGCCCATGACGGAGGCTAAAAGTTGTTGACTCAACAAGAGAGCCTGAGAGTTGATTGACTCAACAAGAGAGTCTTTTATACTCAATAAGAGAGTGATTTTGATGTCTCGTATGAAGCCCGAGATTGAGGCTAAAAGGGGATTGATTCAACAAGAGAGTCCTTTATACTCAACAAGAGAGTGTTTTCTATCTCGTACAAAGCCCGAGATTGAGGCTAAAAGGTATTTGACTCAACAATAGAGTCTGAAAAGGTTAGCTCCACTGGGGAGGACCATTTGTACAAAGCCCAAGAGGAGGTTGTCTTACCGCTGTGGATTGTAGAGATCCTGAAGCGTGTCCAAGTGTGGGGAACTCTCATGAGAGAGACCGGGTTTCGGTGTTTCTTCCTATGTTTGAACGGAACATGAGAATGTCTTTGAGACTCAAAGGGTTTTAGACTATCCAAGTCTAGAGTTTTATCTTTTGTACAAAGCCCAAGAGGAGGCGCAGGTCATTAAGGGATGAGTATCAACCCTAAAATGGCCGGAGTTTTGAAGCTGGAAAGACTGCTCTAGCAAAGGATGACTAAGTTCTGTCTTATACCTTTAAGAGGTCGTCAGGGTCCTTGTATTAAGGGTAAGAGAAGGCATAAGAACTTATAAGAAGCCGAAGGGTCCTTGTACAACGCCCAAGAGGAGGCGGGGATGCTTTTAGGAAGCCTGTGGGTCCCCAAACCCCGAGAAGTTCAAGACATGCTATTCACCGAGAATAGATCAAGCCAGGAAAGTCCGAGAATTTAGAAGAAACTCAAGAGATGCCATTCATGGAGAAAAGATCATCTATGGGGAGTTAGAGTTTCTTTGACAATTTCTAAGGGTGACAGTCTGAGAAAGGGTTCACCGAGAATGCTGCCTTTCACGTCTCCATATTGTTTAACCCCAAGAGGAGGGAAGACTGTATCTGGAAATCCTATGGTGATCTAGTGTTGTTTGTATTTAAGAGTGACCGACAGGGCTTTACCTAGTGCTAAACGTAGTTGCCGGGGAAAACTCTAAATAACTATACTAGTATTACACAGTTGATATGTGACAAGTATATAAAAGTTTGTGAAAGAAGACTTACAGTGAGCAGCCCCACAATACAGTTTTATATATATATATATATATATATATATATGAAAGCGGATAAAGAAAGCAGGTAAACACTTACTCGGTTGTAGAGCTTCCATGCTGTTTTGTTAGTTGTTCAACAAAGAAAGCTTTGATAACAATATTATATTCTAAATCAAAGGAGAAAGTGCTTTGAAAAGATTGTTGGGGCTTACAGCTCAAGGAGAGGCCCAAGGTTTTATCAGTGATTGCACTATTGTTTTGAAATTGTACAAGGATTTATACAAGTAACTGAGGCCCAAAAAGGTTTTCTGTACAAAGGGAAGGGTCTTACACTCTCTCAAGAGGCCCAAAGGTATTTAGAGAAAAGGAATGGGGCTTATAACACGAGGGTAGGCCCAGATGGTTTGATTTTTGAACTAGCGATTATGCCGAGATTTTTGAAAACATCGTGGGTCTTATACAATAACTGAGGCCCAAACTATTTTTGTTTCAAAGAAGGATTGGGTCTTACGCTCTATTAGAGGCCCAAAGATTTATTTTTGTACAAGTGATGGGGCTTACAACTCAAGGAGAGGCCCATGGGTTTTTTTTAAAAAGGGCGACGATCGCGCCGAACTTTTTGATGGTATCGGGACTTATACAATACACTGAGGACCAAACTATTGGTTTTCAAAAAGGGTTGGGTCTTACACTCTACTAGAGGCCCAAAGGTGTTTGAAAAAGATTTGTGAGGGTGAAAATCAAAGAAACCCTAAATTTTTTTTCCTTTAAAAGTAAATATTTAAAGAAAATACCAAATAAATTTGAATAAACCACTTGTGATTTTTGTTTAAGGTTTGAAAAATGAGGTTTTAATCACAAGATGAATTAAAATTCATTTGGTTTTGATTTTCAAGATAAATATTCACTTTTAAATGTTTAAAAACAATTAAAAAATGAATTTATTCACAAAAATATCAATTATATTAAATAAATAATATAAATTTTATTTTTTTGTGGAATAAAATATTTCAACATTTTTGTGATTTTTTGAAAAAAGAACCATAAAAAATAATTAAAATTATGGGAGTTATTAATTTTTCAAATCATTATAATTAATATGAAAAATAGTAAAATATGAAAAAATATGAAAAAGTGGTAAAAAGGAGGATCTGAGGCGAGGGGGATTTGAACCCCAGACCTCTTGTGTACAGGGCGCGTGCCTTACCACTAGGGTGGTGATACATCCGTTGATTGAAACACAACCATAAATATACAAGGCTTACCTTGTTTTTGGCCTGGCCCAAGGCAAGGCAAGGCAAGATTTTGGTTAGAAACGTGAAGGCCATAACTTTCTCATGTCTCCATGGATTGGGACAAAATTTAGGTCTATCCTGCATAGAATTTCACAAGGAATCCAATGGTGGTGGTGTTTTTTTTTTTTTCAGATTATGCTCCTATTGAAAACCCCGATAGTGGTTTTGAAATAGGCCATGATTTGCATTTTCTGTGCTATCTCTTGGTACAGGTATGAATTACATGATAAATTGGTGCAAACACAACACATATAACATGTATAAGAGATGCATAATCAGTGGACATCAAAGGTAAGCGTGATTCAAAGAATCCAAGTTGTGATGCTTACCTCTTTTGGGAGCTTTTATGCAATCTGCCAAGTGCTTTGTTCCAGAAATGATTTGATGCTTTGGATACCCTCAAATGATCTCTAAGAAGCTTTTAGGATTGTTGGAATCAGTTGGAAACCTCAGGAACAAGTTTGAGCTTTTTCTTGCAAAAGGGGCAAAAGTGGCCAAAATAGCAACTCCCTCAAATGATGTTCCAGATGTTGGGAACCATTTGGGACAGTTCAAGGATGATATTTTGAGTGTGTTTATGGTTTTATCTGGTTTGGAAAGTGACTGAATCAAGACATGGCTTGAAAAATGCACAAAAGTCTAATTTTGAGGTTTTGAGATGTGACTTTGTGATCTTGGTGTTACAGGTCACTTGTGAATGTTTGGATCACTTCTATATGATGTTTATGAGGTGTGTGTGTGATTGGTTTGGTTGGAATTGCTCTCAAACTCAAAACCCGATAGTGACTTGCTTTGGAAGGCAAATCTGGAAGTGAGAAGGTGATTTTGAGGAAAACATCTGTTTGATGGCTTTGGTGTACTCAAACTGATCACAAATGATGTCTATTTATAGTGCAATAAGTTTCTTTTGCAAGCAATAGTGAATGGCAACTGCTGCAGAGGTTTGGCCAATGTTGATCAATGGGAATCCAAGTCTCCTCTAGCCATTGACTAGAAGTTAGGGCACAGGCACCTGGTTCCCTTGGTCTTGGATATGTCTTGACTGAATTCAGTTGGAAATAGCTCAGTCCATGCCACCTTGGTGTATCCATTAAATGCTCCAAACCAAAATTGGAGTCTTGTCCCTCTTTTAGGCATTTCTAGGTTTGGCATGCTACTTTTGGTTCCAAAGACTTGGGAGGCTGATGAATCAGTGTTTGTCCCTCCTTGGTCTCCCCCTGAGGTGTTCAGATGGATAAAATTATTTGTCATTTGCAAAATTTGCTCAAATCGAGCAAAATGCACAAATCTGCCTTGCCATGACAGTTTGCATCAAGGCACATTGGCATGGTCATATCTCATGGCTTAAGTGGAGTTTCATGGAGTTCTTGGTCATTTTGGAAAGCCCTCATATGATACAACATATGTGTGATCATAGTTTGTTTTGATACCTTTTGGATCCAAGTGAAAAATGCCCCTACATTTGGAAAAAAGTGAAGGCAGAATCTGACTTAGTGAAAATTTCACTAAGTGTTGGAAAAAATGACATTTCATGTTTTCAGCCATTTTGATCATTCCACAACTCAAAATCCATGATGAATTGGAATGAGGTGTAGTTGAAGCTTTTGTAGAGGGCCATGAGAGCTACAAATCCAGCTTTGAATGGGGGAAAATGGCCTGGTGGTTTAGGAGTTATGATCCTCCAAAGTTGGTACCCTAACCACTTTGTTCCATAACTTAGAAAATTTCTAAGTTTTTATGGTTACCCCTTTTACAAGTTATCCCACTTTTCTTGATTTTTCTTGATGAATGATGATTCCAATCGTACATTAACATCATTTTAGGGTCAAAGAACCATAATTGTGAAAAATCTCAAAAAGTCAAAGTTGACTTTTGTGCACAGTTGACTTTTTGTCAGATGAATTCCAAACTGTGCGATCCTCTATGAAATCAAGTCCTTGACCTAAATCAAACTCGATGGATTGATTTCATAGGTGTTATAGGGTGTATTGAATCATGTCCCAAGGTTTGGGAGCATGTCCTAGTCAAAAGTCAAAGACACAATTGACTTTTTCTTCAAAAACCCTAACTGTGGTTCTGATGAACTTGAAACTTGTTGATTAAGCTTCTTAGGTCAATACATTGTTGCAAATGGATCAATATAGTGTTTTAGAGACCCTCAAATCCTCTCTTGAGGTCTTGGCTCATGTTTTGTCCCAAAAGTCAACTTAGGGGTGAATTAGGTCAAGAAACCCTAATTCCTGATTTTTTATGAATGCATCCCCTGAGGCAAACTCAACTTGATGATTGGGTTCATGATGTCCCTTGGAGCATCTTAGGTTGTGCTTTGAAGTATTGGCTCATGCCCAGAGGAAAATTTCCATCTGGAGGCCCTAGTCGACCAAAACCCTAATTTGGTGAAACTGACGATCTTGAGGCTTGATTCACTTGGAATGTTGCAGCCTTGTGCTTAATCCTTGATGTGGGAGTCCTCTTAATCCATTATGGATGTTTGAGAGGCTTAGACCAGTTGAAAATCATGTCATTCCTTGATTGATCCTTTGTCTAAGGCTCTGAGAGGGCTTGAAACCCTAATCCTTGAGTATGGTGAATGCTGAAACATCTCTGAGGAGATTGATGAGGTATGATGGTTCATCCATATTGTGATGATGATTTGCACAATGATGGGAAATCTTAGTGGTCAAAATTTGGGGTATGACAGTCCGTTGGACACGTGTTTATGTTTATGTCATTTTTCTTTTGTCCACTTGGACCATATTATCTTGTGCTTTATTTTTCTTTTGTCCATTTGGACTCAAAAACATTAATAAAGGATTAAACCACTAAAAGACTTATGCTCTTAATTGTTGGACTATGGCCACTATCCTTTGCATTGGAAGACCTATACTCTTGATTATGGACTTATGGACTTAGAATTAGGATCCTAACCAATGCTTGGGAGTTTGTGATGGAAAACCTTGGATCTTGGATACTTGGAGTCCTCTTTTGAAGACTTATTTTGAATCAAGACCAAATCAAAAAGAAAAAATGCTTATGCTATGGAGCTTGTCCATGTGGTTAGATCTTTCTTATCCTTAGTTTTTATTTTATGCACTAGGATAGTCACTTCTTCTCCACCCCTTCTTCAATTTTCAAAATCTCCTCTCTTTTTCAAAACCTTCTTGTTTTCAAACTTAAAACCGCCTTCATAATAAAACCTTGACTTTGGTCAAGTGATTATCAAACTTTCCTTTTCTTTAATAAATGTCAATCAATATTAATCATATTTTGACCATTTCATAAAAACTTAAAAAATATAAAAACTCATCAATCTCTTTTTGTGCTTTGTGCACTTTTTCCCTTTAAAACTTTTTCATAAGTTTAGACATGATTCATTTCTTTAAGCGGAATTATTCGCTTGGAAATGATGACTTGTCTTTACATATAAAATCAACCAAAACAAACAAATTTTTGTTCTTTGTACCACGAACTACGAGGTTTTGATCCTACATTGCACATCGTGGGTACGTAGGCATGAGGCGATAAGTCTCTCCAAACACAAAAATCTAAAAAAATATTTCTCTTCTCATCCCCCCAATCTCTTTTTCAAGCAAACCATTTTCAGACCAAAAAGCGGTAGATATTTCAAAGGGTTCCTATAGAGTACTATAGACGTTTTGGGTGCTAACACCTTCCCATTGCGTAACCAACCCCCCTTACCCATTCTCTGTTTGTTCTTGTTTTTTTAGAACTCTTTAGGTTTTGTTCGCTCTTTTTCCTTTCCTTTTTTTTGGATAAAATAAAAGTGCGGTGGCGACTCTTGTTTTTTTTTAGTTAAGTTAATCAATAGCTTACACTCACAAATTTCCCCGCTACAGAAAAGTGGCGACTCTGCTGGGGAAATCTCCCTTGAGGGGTTTATCCTACTTTGATTTATTTACTGCTTTTTGTCTGATTTACTTGTTACTTGTTTGTTCTGTTTGGAAGTTCCTCTGTGTGTGAGATAGGTCCTATACCCAGACCAGAGTGTACTTTGAGATAGGGGGATAGTATAGTCAAGGGAGCTTTGAAGGAGTCGAATCCCGAAAAAGAAGAACTTGAGAATCTATCCACTCGGTGGTTGCCTCTTTGGAATTACTGATGTCGATCGAGCGATCGTTGAAGGCATTACATTTTCCATAGAAGCCTATAACACTGAGAACCGTAGTAACCATTAACCCATCTTAGCCTTTTTACGATCGTGGTGCGGAAGCTATGAGGATGCAAATCCGACTTAGCTGTTACGCGATGCCACACTCAAGTTAGATTCTCTTGAGGATAAATACCAACCTCCGAGCAAATGTTGCACTGGTGTGTCTGATAGTGGATTGTGGACCCTGGGCACTTTGTTAGAACTGCTGTTTTCTGCAGGTACAATGAAGACAAAACCTTAGTACACACCTTTGTGGGATTGGTTCTTACCCTTGGCTTCATGCTCGTGACTTGAACTTTGACCCGTGTGCTTTGTGTGATATTGTTTGTGATTGTTGCATTCATGCACTCATGCATTCATGAGCATTCTTTTGGAAGGTTTCAAGGAACTTAAAGGTGTTATTGTAAACATAGCAGATACTTTTATTATGGATTTTGGAAGGAGAAGTACAAGGAAGTATACTTTCAAGAGTCCTAAGTTAGATGGTTTGAGAGAGCTAGGATCTTTGGTTGTTGATACCAAGAAGTTCGAATCCAGATATGGAAGGTTTTTATCTCTCTTGAAGGTTGATATGGTTGAAGGATTGCTTGCTACTTTGGTTCAGTTCTATGACCCTTTGCTTCATTGTTTCACCTTTCCTGATTATCAGTTGGTACCTACGCTAGAGGAGTATTCTCTCCTTCTTGGTTTGCCTGTTCATGGTCAGATTTTCTCTGGTTTGGATCCCGCTCCCGAGCATCACGTTATTGCGAAGGCTACTCACTTGAAGGTTTCTGAGATTAAGGCTCGCATAGATACCAAAGGAAATATTCTTGGGTTACCCGCTAAGTTCTTGATGGATAGAGCTCATCACTTTGCTAGTGTGAAGAACACAATTGCTTTTGAGGCTATTCTTGCCTTGCTTATTTATGGACTGTTCCTCTTCCCGAATGTTGAGAACTTTGTCGATGCTATTCAGATCTTCTTGATTGGGAATCCAATTCCCACTTTGCTTGCCGATGCTTACCATTCTATTCACCTCAGGAATTTCCATGGTGAAGGGATGATTATCTGTTGTGCGCCTTTGCTTTACAAGTGGTTTATTTCTTACTTGCCGAAGTCTGCAGCTTTCTAGAATCTCAAGGATGGTTTATATTGGTCGCGGAAGATTATGTCTTTCACTCATTCTGATATTGATTGGTGTAGCCGTGTCCCTTCTGGAGCGATGATTATTGATAGTTGTGGTGATTTCCCCAACGTGCCTCTTCTTGGTACAAAGGGAGGAATCAGCTACAATCCCGGGTTTGCTCGTCGTCAGTTGAGATATCCTTTGCGAGAAGTACTGAAGAACATTCATTTGGCCGGTCTCTTTTTCAAGGAAGATGAATCTCAGGTTCCTCTCAAGAAAGAAATTACGGAAGCTTGGCACAACATTTGTAGAAAAGGAAAGGAAAGTTTGGGAAATCTGAATTGTGTCTCTTCGGAACCTTACCTCCAGTGGGTTAAAATTAGAGCTATTACTTTGAATATGCCTTATACGTGTCAGGAGCCTTTACCTCTAACTGATAAGAAGCCTATTCTCTACTTTATAAAAGACACAGAGAAGCTTCAGATTGCTTTGGCCGAGATGCAACAAGAGAGAGATGCTTGGAAGAACAAGTATCAGATGGTTGATTTATAGAATGAAAGACTTCAAGAGCACTTCAAGAAGAAGAATGAAGATGAAGTTGCCAACAAGAAGAGAAAGGCGCAAGAGGATTTATTTTCCTCTCGCATTCAGCCAGTTTCCGATATTCCGAAGAGTTCAGAATCTCCTTGGAGGTTGATCGTTGATCAGTTGCTGATTGAGAAGACTCAGATGCAGGCCCACTTCAAGAAGTTGGAATATAGAGCTGGGACTTCTTCTCATAGGATTCTCTAGGGATCTAGTTTTCTTTATTCTCTCTTGTTTTAGGATTCTTGAATCTGTACTTCCAAGATGTAATCTTTTCCATCATCAATGAATGAGATTTTGGTATTTCAAATAACAATGTTTGCAATATGCCTTATAATTCCTTGAAACTTTGCATTTGCATCTCGCACATCAAGCATCATTATGCATTGTTTCTTGCCTTTTACAGGTGTCTTATGATTCCTTTGGTCTTCATTCAGCCAAGCTGTCGCACCAGTATAATACTCGGGCTAATCTGAAGAAGAAGATGGATCAGTTGCAACAAGAGAACTGTGAGCTTCGTGAGGAAGTGACAAATTTGAAGGATAGTTTGGAGAGACTTACTGCTATGATGGAAGCTCTGGTGGCTGCTCAGAATCAGCCACCACCACCTCCTCCTCCACTTTCAACTCCTGTGCAAAGGACAGTCATTTCTGAGATTGTCTCTACTCCTATATCTGTGGTGCCTGCTAGTGTTCCTCAATACTCCATGCCTCCTGGTTTACCCTGGGGCATGCCACATAACTTTGTTCCTGAGGGTTATCAACCACCACCACCTCCTGAAGTTCCAGTTGTTCCTACTGTCTAGCCTGTGATGACTGTGACACCGCCAATGGTTCATGCCGTTCCTTTTGGTGAAGAGCAGATTTTCCATACTGCTCCAAGTGAAAATGTCAGTGCTTATAATAGAATGGAAGAGATTCAAGACCAGTTTGCTGAAATGTAGAAAGAAATCAAAGCTCTGAGAGGTAAAGAATTGTTTGGGAAGAATGCTCATGAGTTATGCTTGGTTCCTAATGTGAAGATCCCACATAAGTTCAAGGTCCCTGACTTTGAAAAGTATAGGGGAAACTCTTGTCCATTGAGTCACTTGACTATGTATGCTCGTAAGATGTCGACTCAGACAGATAATAATCGGCTTCTTATTCACTACTTTCAATATAGTTTGTCTGGTGCAGATTGGAAATGGTACATGGGACTCGACAGTACTCAAATTCGCACTTTTGAAGATTTGGGTGAAGCGTTTGTTAAACAGTATAAGTATAATGTGGATATGGATCCTGATCGTGACCAGCTTCGAGCAATGGCTCAGAAAGATAAGGAGACATTTAAATAATACGCGAAGAGGTGGCGCGAGATTGCTGCTCAGATTAATCCTCCTTTGGAAGAAAAAGAGATGACTAATATTTTTCTAAAAACTCTGAGTCCTTTCTATTATGAGCGTATGATTGCTAGTGCCCCGAGTGATTTCACTGAGATGGTTAATATGGGGATGAGATTAGAAGAAGGTGTCCGTGAGGGACGTTTGTCAAAAGATGGTAATTCTGCTGGTAATTCCAAGAAGTATGGGGGAGGACTTGCCAAAAAGAAAGAAGGTGAGACCAATGTTATTTCCCGTGGAGGACGCAAAAAGAGTTACAGTAAGAATAATCAGTGTCAGCAACATGTTGCATCTGTCACTCCTGTTATCAGTTCAGCTCCTGTTGTTCAGGCAGCTTCTGCTCATCAACAACGTCCTAATCAACAGAACAATCAACGGGGCCATTTTCAGAAGGATTTTGATCCGATTTTGATGACCTACACGGATTTGCTTCCTTGTTTAATTCAAAAGAATCTTGTTCAAACCCGTGCACCACCTGCTGTTCCAAAAGATTTGCCATGGTGGTATAAGCCTGAAGCTCATTACGCTTTCCAACAGGGAGGAGCTGGGCATGATACTGAGAAACGTTATCCATTGAAGATGGAGGTACAAAGATTGGCTAGAAGTGGTATTTTGTCTTTCAAAGATTCCAACCCTAATGTACAATCGAATCCGCTGCCTAATCATGGCAAGGCATCTGTCAATATGGTTTATAGTTGTCCTGGTACATTCAAAATCTTTGATATCCGTTGGATTCAGAGATCTCTTGTGGAAATGCATGCACTTTTGAGTGAATACCATGATATTGATCATGACTATGCAGCTTGTTGCATCTATTCCATGAATCCGCGTGGTTGTGTGATAGTGAAGAGGGACATTCAAAGGATGATGGATGAAAATTTGATTGAAGTCACTGCTAAAAGAGATGAATATCAGAATGAGGTGAATGTTATTGCACCATGCTTTAATATTCCCGAACGAGTTGTTATCTCTTATGATAGTCGGAAGACCACTGTTACGCCTTTGGTCATTCGGTTGCCTGGTCCAGTACCATAAGAATCTGACAAGGCTGTTCCGTATAAGTACAATGCTACCATGGTAAAAGATGGTAAGGAAGTTCCCATTCCTTCTTTGTCTTTTGTGGTTAGCATCGCTGATGTGAGTATAGTGACCCGAAGTGGTCGTGTCTTTGCTCCTCAGCCTCCAAAGATTGTGGAAAATGTTGTGACTGGCAAACAACATCAAGATGAGAGTAATGTCGATGCTTCTGGTCAGTCCAGTGGTTCGAAGGCTTATGAGGATGAAGTATTGAAATTGATGAAGAAGAGTGAGTACAGTGTTGTAGATCAACTCTTGCATACCCCGTCTAAGATTTTAGTGTTGTCCCTACTGATGAATTCTGAAGCTCATAGGCAATCTTTACAGAAGGTATTGGAACAAGCATATGTTGAGCATGATGTAACTATTAATCAGTTTGATGGAATTGTTGCCAACCTAACAGCATGTAATAATTTGAGTTTCTGCGATGAAGAGTTACCCAAGGAGGGGAGAAATCACAATTTGGCTTTACATATCTCCATGAACTGTCAAGAAGATGCGCTTTCGAATGTTTTGGTGAATACAGGCTCTTCTTTGAATGCGTTACCAAAATCTACTTTGTCAAGGCTTTCTTACCAAGGTCCTCCCATGAGGTATAGTGGGGTTGTTGTTAAAGCTTTTGATGGATCTTGAAAGGCATTGATTGGAGAAGTTGATCTTCCAATCAAAATAGGACCATGCTTCTTCCAAATTACTTTTCAAGTAATGGATATCCGTCCCGCTTATAGTTGTTTGCTTGGACGACCCTGGATTCATGAAGCTGGGGCAGTGACTTCGACTCTTCGTCAGAAATTGAAATTTGTTCAGAATGATAAGCTGGTAATTGTTGGAGCAGGCAAGCGATGCTGGTGAGCCATCTTTCTTCCTTTTCGTATGTTGATGCTGATGAGACTATTGGGACTCCGTTCCAAGCTTTTTCTGTTGATGATAAAGCTGTTAAGAAGAATGAATTGCCCATGTCTTCCTTGAAGGATGCTCTGCATGTATTAAAGACTGGTCGATCTGATGGTTGGGGCCGAGTCATTGATGTGGTTAATAACTTGGGCAAAACTAGTTTAGGCTTTATGCCTGGTATGGTCAGAAGAGATTTGAAGCGTATTAATGAGGCCTTTCACAACGTTGGATTCATCAACAAAGATCATTCTACAACTGTAATTCTTGAATATGACTCGGAAGGCTACATCCCGTTTGGTTCTGAAAGTGATGTCATTCCTTCTGAATACTAGGAGCCTTATTTGGAAGACCCCGAGTATATGTCCTCGGAGGATGCATATGTGCCCTTTTATTCCCCTCGAAAAAATTATAAGGAACCTGAATATGAAGTCAGTGCCATCATTGAAGATGACGAAGAAGAAGAATTTCCCAATTTTGTGACACATGGACAAATCTGCCAGAATTGGATAGTTGTTGATGTTCCCACTGTTGTTCATATTTCAAAGTAAATTATTTTTGTTTCTTTCAAAAATCCTTTCACTCCGCCCAAGGTGAAAGTGAATTTGTGAGGGCTTTGGTTCAAATTTTATCATCATCAATAAAATGTTATTTTGTTTAACCATATTATGTTTTTCTCTTTTTGCTTTATTTGTGAAAAATGTTAACATAAAAAACCAAAAAAATATAATAAAATCACTTTTATCTGCATAATACTTGCCCTTCTTGTTCATATTCTAAAATCAAACATAAATCATTGTGCAGATTGATTGTTAAACCCATTGAAAACAATGACCCTATGCCCCCTCCCAACTTTGAGTTCCCTGTGTTTGGAGCTGAAGAAGAGGATATTGAGGAGATTCCAGATGAAATTTCTCGGTTGCTTGAGCACGAGGAAAAAACCATTTAGCCTCACGAAGAGCTGGTGGAATTGGGTAATTTAGGTTCAGATGATGATAAGAAAGAAGTCAAGATTGGGGCACTGCTTCAGTCAGATGTTAAGAAGAGGATTGTGGAGCTTCTTAGAGAATATGTTGACGTGTTTGCTTGGTCCTATCAAGACATGCCTGGTCTTGATACTTATATTGTGGAGCACCATTTGCCATTAAAGCCTGGATGTCCACCTGTAAAACAGTAATTAAGGAGAACTCATCCTGACATGGTTGTGAAGATCAAAGAGGAGGTTCAAAAGCAGATTGATGCTGGTTTTCTTGTGACTTCTGCGTATCCCCAATGGGTGGCCAATATTGTGCCTGCTCCAAAGAAAAACGGAAAAGTCTGAATGTGCGTTGACTATAGAGATTTGAATAAAGCCAGTCCGAAAGATGATTTTCCATTGCCTCACATTGACATGTTGGTAGATAATACTGCTAAATTCAATATCTTTTCTTTTATGGATGGATTTTATGGTTATAATCAAATAAAGATGACAACTGAGGATATGGAAAACACAACATTCATTACACCCTGGGGAACATTCGGTTACAGAGTGATGCCCTTCGGTTTGAAAAATGCTGGTGCAACGTACCAGAGAGCTATGACTACTTTGCTCCATGATATAATGCATAAATAAATTGAGGTCTATGTAGATGATATGATTTGTAAGTCAAAGAATGAAGAAGATCATATTGAGTACTTATTGAAGTTGTTTCAACGTTTGAGAAAGTTTAAGCTATGTTTGAATCCTAATAAATGCACTTTTGGTGTTCGTTCTGGAGAATTGTTGGGCTTTATTGTCAGCCAAAAAGACATTGAAGTTGACCCTGGTAAAGTTAAAGCTATTCAGGAAATGCCTGCGCCCAAAACAGAAAAACAAGTAAGAGGATTCTTGGGACATTTGAATTATATCTCCCGATTTATATCCAACATGACTGCCACATGTGCGCCGATCTTCAAGCTTCTTTGCAAAGATCAGGGTTGTATATGGACAGAGGATTGTTAGAAAGATTTTGAAAGGATTAAAGAGTATCTCCTTGAACCTCTGATTTTGTCTCCTCCAGTGGAAGGAAGACCTTTGATCATGTATTTGACTGTGTTGGAAGAGTCTATGGGCTGTTGTCGTACCTCGAAAAATGAGAACGACCTCGCGAAGCGCAATCGCACGCTCGTGGGATGGACTTAACAGAGTCGCCACCGATCTTTATTTATTCCATAGAGGGAAAGGGAAAATATCAAATAAAACCCCTAAAAGAAAGGATAAGATATGGCCATCGCAACCAATGTCTGAGTTCGGGAGTCGGTTAAGCAAGGGGAAGGTATTAGCACCCCTCACGTCCGTTGTACTCAACGGGAACCATTTAGTTAGGGTTAAATGTATGTTAGCCTAAGGTTTGTATCCAATCTTCTACTTAATGGGAAAGGAAGGTAAATGATTATTGTAAAAGGAGAGAGAACCTAAAGAGGTTTTATTACTAGGGTGCTCGCCAACACTTCGGAGTCTCGTGCCTACGTATCCGTAGGAGGATGGAATCAGAGCAATCGTAGTTCACCTAACTAAGGTGAGGAACCATTGACTATGGTTAAAGTTCAAAGGGGAATGAGTATTCATGATCATGATACTCACATAGAGTTAAAGAACTCTCTAATTCTAAGTCGTGATGGGATTGAATGGCTATGAGGCCAAAGGGAAAAGTAGGTATCTTATGACTTTGAGGTCAAGGGTTGAGGATGTCACCCATGACTATGAGGTCAAGGGTTGAAGGTGTTTTGGTCTCTTGATGAGAATCAAGATCTGTCCATAAAATGGAGTTTTGAGTGTGATTGGATGTATTTAAGAATGATGATCATCAAATGATCAAAGAGTTTATGCTAAGGTGTTAAACTCTAACACTCTCTATCATTCAAGATTAGTTTGAGAAAATTATTTGTTGGACAATGAACATTGATAAAGATCAATGGTTCAAAGAGTTGTGCTAGAGTGCTTGACTCTAATATCTCTTAGTCCAAATTGTTATTAAGTGTTCTAAAGTTGAAAGAAAGAAATGATTAGCTACCTCAATGTGCAAGACTTGAGACCAATCTTTCAAGGGTTATGCTAGAATGCTAGATTCTAACAATCCTTTTCTTTCAAGTTTATTTCAAAAAAGATTTGATGTACTTTGAAGTATTGCTATCCTTAAAGAAGGATGGATTCTTGATGTGACGATTAACAAAGGTAAGAGGTGGCAAAAGGTGGAAGGTAAAAGGTGGCTCGCCAAGAATCTGGATTCTTGTGCCTACATATTCTCATTGAAGAATGAGAAATCAGAGCGTCCGTAGTTCTGATTACTACGGGTTGTTGGTTGAGGTATATTAAGTGAATGGCGAGCATTTGAGCAAATGTTCAAAGAGTTATGCTAGAGTGCTAGACTCTAACGGCTCTTATTCATTCAAGTTGATAATGAAAAATAATTGATGGATAATGAACACTTGATAAAAATCAATTGTTCGAAGAGTTATACCAAGATGCTAGATCTTGACGACTCTTATTCATCCAAGTTATGATTAAGATTGTTTTTAGGACAACGAGCTTTTGACGATGATCAATCGCTCAAAAGGGTTATGTCAAGATGCTAGATCTTAACAGCCCTTAATCATCCAAGTTTAATAAGAAAGTTGTTCGATGGACAATGAACGTTTGATGAAAAATCAATTGTTCGAAGAGTTGTGCCAAGATGCTAGATCTTGACAGCTCTTATTCGTCCGAATTAAAATTAGATATTTTTTAGGATCAAAAGAATGAATAATGGCTACCCCAAAGTGCGAGACTTGAGACCATTCGCTTGAGGTTTCCGCTAGAATGCTAGATTTCAACGGTCCTCTTCTTTCGTTTTTAGGAAAAGAGTGCTTGATAAGACTTTAATCGGCTTAGTATTAATCGAGTGAAGTTTTGAAATTGGTTTTGAAATTAACACCTTAATAAAATGACCATATCCAATGTCAAGGAAAAACTCTCAAACAAACATTTCATCCTAAAACACTCCAAGGCAAACTCTCGAAAAGGCTCTCAAGACAAGGTTGATTTTCAAGAGAAGTACAAAATTAAATATAAGGTTATGCATATTTTTTCGGAATTTTTAGAAATAAGTATGATAATAAAATAAAAATGAAAAATAAATTTATAGAAAATTAAATTAAGCATAAAAATAATATTTATGAATTTTTTTGAGTTTTTGGGTGAGAGAAAAAATAATTAAAAGTGAAAAAGAAAAAGAAAATAAAGTATTGTCACAAATTAAAATATGGGAGGGTGTATTAGAAATCCAGCTTGGACTGAGTTTGTTTGTTACGCGCATGGGCCTGTGAAATGGGGGTGTTATTAGTGAACAGTGCAAGGCCCAAGTCCAAATAAGTTGAAAACAGAAAAGGAAAAAAACTAAAAGGGTGTCTGGGGCGAGGGGGATTCGAACCCCAGACCCCTTGGTTTCACGCACGACTTCAATACCACTGGGGTGGCTATACATCCGATGTATAAGCCATCCCCTAATAACTTATAAACCAAAACGTTCAGAATGATAACATCTTTTAAACCACATGGAAATTGTTACAAGGCGGTGCTAACAACCACCTATCAATTGGTCACTAAAATCTTTAGTCATAAAATGCCAAAAGGCACGCTGGCCAATCACACGATGCCCTGCTCTCATTTTTTCCATGCAAACATGCAATACAACTGAAGCTATCGTAAATGCAACAACCCAGCCATAGCTACGAACCTCCCTTGTTCTATCATTTTTGTCATCAAAACTTTACCAAATGCCACGAAATAAAACATCAATGTGTAGCAATCACGAAATAGAACAACTCTAAACCTACAACAACTCAAGACACCAACTCAAACATGGCTGGAATGGACATGAAAACATAGTGCTCAAACTGGTATAAAACTTGCAATAAGGTGACGTATGATTAACGATCAGAACAGACAAACACAAAACTGATACAAACCCAACCAACACAAATGTATGAGTAAACTGACAGCATTAAGAATGTTTAACCTATGTATATGAGCATGGAAATCATTAAAGAATAAAATGGAGAGGCTTACTGAGTGAGTAGGCTTACCGTCTCTTTCGTGTATGATCTTGAAAAACTCACTTGACTGAGCTCTCTTTCCTTTTCAAAATGTTAGCTACTAATGAACCTTTCTTTTATTTCTCTTGATGGCTCAAACTCTTAGAGTAATGAAGCATAGGATGTATTCTATTGGTGATTTTGTTCTTCTGCTCTTGATGTTTGTTACTGATGGTGTTTTGATAGTTGGTGTTGTGTTGTTCTGATGTTCATGATTATTGGTGTTGTGTGTTGATGTAAAAAGCTCACGAGTTCTCAAGGTTTGGTCTGATAACTTGTGGAGTGTAGTGTTGATGTTCATTGAAGGTGATGAGGCTGTTCGGGTTGTGTTCTTGTTCAGATTTGAACTCAGGAGAGTGGACAAAATTCTTTTCTTTTTTATTAAGACAAAGAAAGTCCCTCTTTAAGACGAGAGAAAAAGGAGGGTTTAGAGTTCTCGCTCTCCCTTAGGGCTTTTCCAACTTATCTTTAAATACAGTGAGTTTTCTAGTGATCAAAACCAGTTACTGGGGTAAAAAACTATGGTTAAAACTTGTGAGATTTGAAAAATGAGAGGGAAAAGAGAGCTGTTCTGATTTTTGCAAGGACAGGTTGGTAGAGTCTTTGTCACGAGGTGCATCGTTTCAGCATGAAAAGAGGAGCAGGGTAGCAGCCTTGAAGTATGAGTTTGACTTGGTATCATTTTGGTGAAAGAGTGTCATAGGGTGCATAAAGTATCTCATACTACTAAGCTTGTTTTGGTAAGGTTTAGGGCTCACAAAAGAGTGCATTACACGTATGAATAATGGTTTGGGGATGCTGCAGAGGTTTGCCAATGTTTTGGTTCAAAATGAAACATGGTTAGTGTGAAGCAAACAAAGTCATGAACCTCTAGTTGGGACACGAGAATTATTCACCCAGGGGACCATATGACATACCTCTTGATTCTTTGGAAAGAGATCATGTAATAGAGCAAATTCCATGTTGGAGACAAGTTGAGATAATGGTTAAAACAAGTGAAAAAATCGTGACAACATGTAGTGTAGAAAAAGTGATTGAAATCTGAATTTTCCTAAGTGTATGTAACATTCCAACATGGCCATTTTGATGCACAATTTCTTAATGATCCATGCTCCAATTTATGAGTTCTTTGGCTCTTTGAAAAGTAGGCATTTGATATAACATTTTTCATATGGAAATCTACTTGAGATGAGGTTTGTAACATTGAGAAAATCAAACATGAAGTCATGCACATGAGCTGTCCAAAACGACTTGGAAAATTTTCTAAGTTATGGAAATATCACAACTTGAAACACCCAACTTTAAATCATCATAACTTAAGATTGGTTTATCCAAATGAGAAGTTATACATATGCTTGGAAAGCTTGAAGAACAAAGAACAACTTTCATGTTCAAAGATTTCTGATTTGAGGCTTGGAACTATGTGAAAAGTTGAGTCAAAGTTGGATGAAAATTGGGTGAAAATGATCAAAATTTCACTAAGTCATAAAGGCATCTTATCTTACAAGTCTCATAACTTAAAAACCATGCATTTTTTGAAGAAAGGTCCTCTAATACACTTTGGAGTTCATGGAAAGAGCTTCCATTTGAGCTTTGAGTCACTTAATTTGGACGTGTGGTTTGAAAGTTATGGCGTTCCCGATTTTGCACAAGAAGTGAATTTTCCACACTTAGAAAGTTTCAAGGACCAAACATTGCCCTCTTTGCAAGAAACCTCTCAAAACATGACCTCATGCCCTAACTCAACAATTAGACATGTCATGATGGATTAAGGACTTGGATGCTTCATCTTGGATCAAAATTCCAAAAGTCAAAGCCTCAGTCAAACCCTAATCTTCCTCAAGAGTACGACATGGATGATCTCTGATGGTCTTGCTTCTTTCATCACATCTAAAGCTCATAGATGGTCTCTAGTGATGTCTTCCATCATGTGGAATCAAGTCTTAGGGTTGGAGAATGACCCTTGATCAAAGTCAAGGTCAATGATCCACTTGTCTTAACAGAAACCCTAATTTCATACACAAGAGAAACAACTGCAAAATGTGGGTTAGTTAAATAATGCCTATATGATTGATCCTAAATGTCAATGCAAGATGTTATGACATCTATGGGGTAAAATTTGGGGTACAACAGTTGCCCCTATTTAAATAGCTTCACCGGGTGGCACGAGGAAAGAAGGTCCTCGGGACATCAGGGTGGAAAGGTATTTAAATATAGCAAACCGAAAATTTTGCCCTTAGATGGAATGCAGATGCTAAAAAAAAGCGACGGGCATGCCATGAACTTCTAGTATGATAATATGATGTCATGATAGTGCAAAGATGCAGACTGACCAAACACCCAAAAGAGAGCAAATAGCCAGAGGTGAGCCTCACTGGGAAAGGATGAAGGTTAGCATCCGCAAGGAAGACTCACTGGGATGCAAACTAACCAACAAAAGAGACTCACTAGGGAGACTCAAAGGAAAAACTGGGGATAGAAAAAATAAAGGGGCAAACCCTATAGGTCCTTACTGGAGATAGGAGTCAGATAGGTGTTCTCTACTGGGAAAAGATCCAGGGAGACGGACGACAAGTTCACATGTGACCAGACGACACTGGGGAAATAAAATACATTTTTATTGGGCATGAAACCATAAAGAAAACATGATCGCCATTGGGGATCAATTTTAAATAAAGAATAGACATCCTACAAGAGATTTCCTGGAGATTTCTTATTTTGAAGAGTTCAAACGAGATCTTCAAGAAAGCCAGAAAAGACATGGACGAACTCTGCGTGCCAGATGATAAAAAGACAACTGGACTTTAGTTGGGAATAAGGTTAATGAGCCATTAATGATTGGACTCAGTTACCAATATGAGTGGGATTTTAAATTTCGGTTTAGGTTCATATTGACCTGGTTTCAAACAACGGGTTCATATTTGACCTGCAGTTTAGGTTCATATATGACCTGGTTTCAAACAACGGGTTCATATTTGACCTGAAGTTTAGGTTCATATTTGACCTGGGTTCAAACAACAGGTTCAAATTTGACCTGAAGTTTAGGTTCATATTTGACCTGGGTTCAAACAAGGGGTTCATATTTGACCTGAAGTTTAGGTTCATATTCGACCTGGGTTCAAACAACGGGTTCATATTTGACCTGAAGTTTAGGTTCATATTTGACTTGGGTTCAAACAACGGTTCATATTAGACCTGAAGTTTAGGTTCATATTTCACCTGGGTTCAAACAACAGGTTCATATTTGACCTGAAGTTTAGGTTCATATTTGACCTGGGTTCAAACAACGGGTTCATATTTGACCTGAAGTTTAGTTTCATATTTGACCTGGGTTCAAACAACGGGTTCATATTTGACCTGAAGTTTAGGTTTATATTTGACCTGGGTTCAAACAACGGGTTCATATTTGACCTGAAGTTTAGGTTCATATTTGACCTGGGATAAACAATGCCAGCAGTTACTGGACTTTAGGTATCCATATGAGGAGATTAAGTATCAGATAGGTCAGTACCGGGGTTGCAAAAAATGAAGATTAGACTTCCTGGGGAATACCAATTATGGTTGCAACAAGGTTGTATAGTACCAGAGATAAATAAGCTTCTCATAAGAGACTGCCACTTATCACCACATGAAGACAAGCTTCTCCAAGAGATTGCTACTTGTTATTGGGTATAAATTCCAAAGAGATGTTGATATCACAACAATGCTGGAGAATGAATTTTGTCTTCAACTCGGGTCTGTAAAAAGATTTTTCCTGCGAGAAGCGGTGCAAAATAAATGCACGTTTAAACTAGGTTCAACGACCTAATCTGCCAGGGACCAAAGTTCAATCTAGGAACGAGCTAGAAAGAAACGGTCAAACAAGACTCCAACCATTGAGGTATAAGCTCAAATGTGGATTTATCTTATCCTAAAGTGGAAAAGACAACTGAATCCACCATCATCCATGAGGATAAAACTCTGTGGGAATTTAGAAAGGATGGACACTTTATGACTAGGGATGACAACTCTATTGGAGAAAAAAGACAAACCCAGCTACTTGGGGAGATAAACGCCAAAGTGGACAAAGCAGGTAAACACCAGAATGAAGCAAAAGATGCTAAGATGCAATACATATGAGCACATGTCATGCTTATGCTGACAAAATAGACAAGAAACGAAACTAGAGATGAAATAAACATCTCGACAAGGATACCCAACCAAACTCAATAGATTGGACCATTACTGGGGATGAAACTTGCTGAATCAGTGGTTCTGCTTTAAGATTACATCTTTCTCTAGTAAGAAGAGTACTCCACTTGGTATAGCATCACGACTTCACTAGGATTGCCATCATGAGCTTGATCTCTTCACAGGTGTCAATATCTTCAATCTCTTGGAGAAATTCATGAATCTCGGTATAACTGCCCCAGATTAACTGCATTGGACAACGAGGTCCTTGAACTTGTGCTTCAGACTGGTTGTTGACAACTGGGGAACAAACTTGCCCCTGTCAGCTTGGTTGGCCTATGAAGTCAGGTCGTTTGACTATTTTAGAGATTTACCGAATCTCGACTTGACTGCTTCTGATTAACTGGTCAGTGAAGGTAAGTCATCAAAAGGATTTTACAGAAGAATTGGTATAACTGGGTGCTTCAATATCTTCTAACTTTTGAAAAGGTTCATGAGCCTCGACATAACTGCCCCTGTTCAACTGTATTTGCAAAACAAAGTACTCAGACTGGGGTAGAAACAATTGGAGAAAAAACTTGCCCCTATTGATGGGTTCTTGGAATCCTTGACTTGAAACATACTTGTCATAAGATGGCCTTAAGAAGGCTTTCCCCAACATTCTAAACTTTGGAAGAGTTCTGCCCCTGATTTAATAACAACTTGGAACATTGGATTGGCAAATCCCTCTGCTTGGTTGCCCCTGACTGAGCTTCCCTTATCAAGTCAAATTCCCTAGCTGGCTTCTTTTGTTGGGACTTCTTTGATATTGAATTATTTTTGCAAACAAGTATTGTTCATTAAAAATTGGCAATATTAATGCAAAATTAATGCAAGCTTTTGAAAAATAAGGTTTATTGATGAAATACACATGGTGGAATGATTAAATAACCAAATAAAGGTGGATCTAGTCATTTACAGAATGACAGATGAAGTGATCAACACACGCAATTAGCAAAGATCATTAGGAGTCAGGTTAATCAACCTTGTTGTAGTATGCTTTCAAAATAACCTTACCTCACTTATGTCTTTTAAGGGTTGTAACGTGGTATGGTTCACAGGTTTATGAAACAAAGGATAATGGCTCAAAGTTTATTTGTCCCTCCCCATCTTCGTGATGAACTCCAATCCTATGCTCAGTCAACTTAGATTATACATTCAGATTCCCACAGGCTAGAAATTCAACTGATAATAGGTGGTGATGATTAAGACACCTAGGGTAGTCCTTACTCCCTTACAACATTTGGTTATCCCTTTATTGCTGAGGTTTTGATATCTCTTCTTGTCTTTGCTTGAGGTTATGAGACCTCATCTTGTCTTTGTTTGAGGTTATGAGACCTCTTCTTTGTCTTTGTTGAGGTTTTGAGACCTCTTCTTGTCTTTGTTGAGGTTTTGAGACCTCTTCTTGTCTTTGTTGAGGTTTTGAGACCTCTTCTTTTTTATTGTCCTTTGATTTGAGAGAGCTGACTGGTGTCTTGCATGAAGCGCTTGCATTAGCATGCATACCCAAGTTAAACTGAGAACTACCCTGCCCCAAGGTTGAGATTTAAGGGTTTTTTGTGTAAGGAAAGAAAACTCCTACTTCTAGGCTCGAAGGGTTAACGAGGGATTATCTTCCTTATTTCTCTAGTGTTTGGGAATTGAAACAATGCCTTACATCCTTGGCGAGGTTTAATCGAAAGCATACCACAACAATTAGGGATGTCATGTTTTCGTCATCCTCCCCAATCTTTGTTTAACAACAATTTGATAAGTGGAAAGAAACAAGATAAAGATATATATATATATATATATATATATATATATATATATTTGTTTTTTTGCTTTCATGAATATAACAGTAAATGAGTGAAACGAATGGATTTAATCAAAAGATGCATAAACATTTCATTATTGCTGCCAATTTGAAAGTACAACAATGCTTATAAGCAAATATAAATTCAAAGTGAAGGAAATACAATTGAAAATACTGAAATGAACAAAATACAGCCTGCTTTGGCGAATTGTTTTCAAAAGATTTCAGTTTTCAGGCCCTAGCGCGGGAACACCTTCGCCACTAATCACTAGTTCCTTGTGATACAGAATCTTGAGTGGCCTTGCAAGTCTTTTGCCTTTTGCTTCAGAAGTCGAGGCATTGGCATCTGAATCACCTTCTTAAGGTTGTAGTGTTTTCAGCAGGCTTAGTAGTCTCGCCCCGAACTCTTTGCATTCTTCAATGGGATGCCCCATTGTACCAGTGTGGAATTTGCATTCAATCTCTGGGAGATCTTCTTCAAGGATCAGTTCCTTGTCATAGATCAGCCTTCGTACAGTAGATTCTAAGGCTCGGAAACCATCCAAGTCATGCCCTTTGGCTCCCTTATATAATCCACAAGTCAGGTTTGGATTGTGCTAAAGTCCTGGCACAGGGTTGAGAAGTCGAGGAGTTACCAACTTGTCTGCATCAACAGTGGAAAGAGTTTGCTCAATGGTACCAGAATGGGCTGGTAGTTTACTTGGCCTCTTTCGACAGGGTACTTCAACTTGTTTTGATTTTGGGAACCTCAAGGAGAGACAACTGTTGGAGGCTGGGACGCCCTTTTGGTAGACACCTAATGACAATGATATTCTGGTGCAAGATCCAAATCAAATGCTGGCTGGTCTGAGGTTTCTCCAAAGGCAGATCCTTGGCATGGAAGAACCATATGAGATGGCAAAGGATTGTTGATTCGAATGCCTTAAGGTGTGAATGAGAGCCTCTCAGAGTCTATCAGGGTCTGAACCTTGCTCCTGAGCATCTTACAGTCTTCAGTTGAATGCCCTTGTGCCCCGGCATGGTAGTCACATCGAGCGTTGGCGTCAAAACCTGGCGAGTATGGAAAAGGCACTAGCTCTATTTCCTTTGGCACTATCAATCCACCTTTGATTAAGTCTGGCAAGAACTGACTGTATGATATTGGTAGCTGAGTGAAATTCCTCTCTGGCTTTCTTGCTCTTTATCGTGCATGCTGACGCAGCTGACGGCAGTCTGACCCTTGATACCGAGGAGGTCCTTGAGTTAGAGGAACCACAAGAGGCGATGAACTGACAACTTCTCTAGGAGTAACAGGGTGAGCGTGCTCCTCTTTTTTTATCAGAGCTTGCAAAGTTTCCAAAACCCAATTCATCTGGCCTTTGAGGATTCTGACCTCCTCTTTCAAGTCTTCTTGGTTCTTCAGAATTTCATTCATTGTTGCCATTGGTCCTGAGTACGGGCTAAGTATCCTTCTAGAGATAAAGGAAGAAGAGGATGAGAGAGACTCAAGGCTGAGAAACGAAATGCAATGCAAAATGGATGACATATGTATGGATGTAAAGCTTATGATGCTTATTTTCAGAGAGTCCTTTTTAAACTTTTAGTTTGTTTAGCATAAATTCGCGTAATTAAGATCAAACGAATTTAGAACCAAAATACTCATTCATTCAGATAATATCAAAAGTACATAGTACAAGTGGATAATGAATTGAGTCACCCAAATACAACAATACTCTCAAAATACAAAACCAATAATCAAAAAGTTTTTTTTATCTCGCGCTCTTGAAGCTCTTTCAATTCAATCCTAAACCTCTTCATCATCCTCTCGATGAGCTGAATGAAGTAACTGATAGAAGAAGGGGTGTATTCATCAACATCTTCCACAACCATCTCTAGCCTCAAAGGTAAGTCCTTGGCTATCTCATTGCAACACCTTATCAAGCTTGCAAATTTGTCGCGGTACATGGTATCAGAAAGCTCAAGGAAATAATGGTCTCCTCATAATCCTTCAAAACTTTATCCAATTGCTTTTTTTCATTCACCCATCCCACGCTCTGACTCTTCAAGGCCTGATGTTGGATTTTCCAGTGTTCCACCAACTTCTTGCTAGTGGCCAACTCATCACACTTCTCCTGCCATGCTTCAGAACTAATTCCAGAGACATTCCATGCTTGCCATCCTTGGCGGCGCTCACATTCTAATTCAACTTTAGATCCTTGGAGGAGCTCTTTCAATTCTTTGATCTGGGCTTCAAGCTTTACTCTTACCTCTTTCTTCTGTTTTATAGCTAAGTTCCACCAATGCTTCCATTCTTGTCCATTCCTTTTAGCTTCCTCTAATTGCTCGTGAAGAGATTCTAAAACACCATTGGCTTGGTCCAAGCACTCTAGGACTCGCTCTTTAAGATCTTCCTCTGCCTTGCTTTTCTTATTACTCTCTTCCAACAGCTCTTGTTTCTTATCAAACTTCCTCTTGAGAACCATGTTCTCGCCAGTCATTTTGTTCAGCTGCGACTGTAGACCTTCATTTTATTTCCCAAGTCTAGCCACCATGGCTCTCAGCTCTTCTACTTCCTCGAGAGAAACAGGCACAGGTTCGGGTGGAGGAGACCTTGGAGGAATAAGATCTTCTACAGAGAATGGGAGATTTACAACTTTGACTCTTTCGGTAACCCATTGCTGATATGGAACATCACTTGCCTTTAATATCCTTGATCCTTTAGTATGCACCTTCTCCCAAGATCTGATAATTCTATGGAGTAAAGATGGATCACTGGCTCCCATATCATTCAGAACCATTTCTTCCAATTCTCCATCCTTAGCTTTCCACGCATCGGGTGTCCAAGTTGTCGCAAACCCAACATAGGATTGTAGCTGATGTAACCCTTAGAACCTATTAATGGCACATTTTGGAAACTCCGACAGCTGATAACAATCTCATGGACGTTGACCTTGTAACGATACCAAGGAATATCGTTGCTTGTTAGAGATGCTAAGAATCTAGCCCATCCTTCAGTGGATATCCTTCTTATCTAATCATTGGATTTGAGCACACATGCAATGAACCAGTTGTAAAGTAAAGGAAGACAGCAAGTTAAAGACCCATTCTTCTTTTCATGGCGAGTGTGCAAGGTGTGGAAAGTATCTGCCAGGAGAGGATTAACAAGATTTTGCTTTTCTTTCCAAACGGCCCAAAAGACACTAATAGCTGATGAGTCAATGAAACCTTCATGATTAGGGAATAATACCAACCCATAAATGAGGAGGGCTAATATATTTGTCAATGCGTCCCAATGACGTGCAATCAACCATTTCTCTGCTTCATTTTCTAAGAAAGTTCTCCAAAACCCAAGGAAATTTTCCTTCTTCTTCTAATTCCTTTCAGTATCGGATATGGGAATGTATAGTGCAAGAGCAACTCTTTCACATCAGGCTTTTGACCAATTTGATTGTATGCCATTCTTCCTTTCATTGTGAAACCCAACAGTCTGTCATATTCCTCCAAGGTAGGAGTCAATTGGAAGTCTTGGAAAAGGAAGCTTCGGAGTGGAGGATAGTAAAACTGAGCTATGGTTGTGATAGCTGGGATCTGGACATCTACTGTGAGAAGATCTAAAATGTGACCAAACCTCCCTTGCATTGTAGTTTTGTAGCAAGGAGGGACCTTTTCCAAGAGCCTTAGTATGTTGGTGACATCTTGCATCTTTGCCTTGAGTGGCAATGGTTTCCTCCTGTCTGAACTCATTACGACCTTTTCGTGCTAAACAATTGCTTTGTTAATAGGACTCCCTGAAAACAAAACATATGAGTGTTATGATGCTATGCAAATGCTCATGAATGCATAATAAAGGTTTGGGATAAGGTAAACACCTCTTAACTCCCTAATTGGTAGGCCACTTAAAAGATGGTTCTACGACAATTTACCCTTGAACCCACTCACATGATAGTTTCTAGGTTTTTGGTAAAGGTTTCAGATTCACGGACCTTAGTCGTATCAACGTTATGCAATGGGCTAGCCATTTTACAATGAGAGTGACGAAAAGGTATCTTTTGATTAGGGTTTTCATATTGGTTGGAGCAAGGAGATGTCCTTGAAGTCCAATATTACGCAACCACCGAAATAGTACTGGTTCTAAATGGGGACCTAGAGTCATGGACCCTTCATGAATCAGCGTTATGCAACAGGCTAGCTGTTTTATAACGAGATCTACAAACAGGTCTACTCTAGAGGAGCCTTCATGTTAGTTGCTACAAGGAGCTTGCCCTCGTAGTCTAACACTACTAACTGCCAAATCTAACCTTATGTTTTCTCTCTGGTTTTTCCAAAACTCGGGTGTAGAGCTTTATTCAAGATATTAGATCCCCAAAGCCCACACATGATGTATATAGAGATATATAAATGACATAAAGTAAAGATAAACATATAATCAAAGAAGAATAAGAAACAAACAAAGCTAACACATATAACACCTAACTAAACTAGGCTTGACTCACTTAGGGATGGAAATTTCCCCTAGCAGAGTCGCCATCTGTCGTACCTCAAAAAATGAGAACGACCTCGTGAAGCGCAATCGCACGCTCGCGGGATGGACTTAACAGAGTCGCCACTGATCTTTATTTATTCCATAGAGGGAAAAGGAAAATATCGAATAAAACCCTTAAAAGAAAGGATAAGATATGGTCATCGCAACCAATGTCTGAGTTCGGGAGTCGGTTATGCAAGGGGAAGGTATTATCACCCCTCACGTCTGTTGTACTCAACGAGAACCATTTAGTTAGGGTTAAATGTATGTTAGCCTAAGGTTTGTATCTAATCTTCTACTTAATGGGAAAGGAAGGTAAATGATTATTGTTAAAGGAGAGAGAACCTAAAGAGGTTTTATTACTAGGGTGCTCGCCAAGACTTCGGAGTCTCGTGCCTACGTATCCTTAGGAGGATGGAATCAGAGCAATCGTAGTTCACCTAACTAAGGTGAGGAACCATTGACCATGGTCAAAGTTCCAAGGGGAATGAGTATTCATGATCATGATACTCACATAGAGTTAAAGAACTCTCTAATTCTAAGTTGTGATGGGATTGAATGACTGTGAGGCCAAAGGGAAAAGTAGGCATCTTATGACTTTGAGGTCAAGGGTTGAGGATGTCACCCATGACTATGAGGTCAAGGGTTGAAGGTGTTTTGGTCTCTTGATGAGAATCAAGATCTGTCCATAAAATGGAGTTTTGAGTGTGATTGGATGTATTTTAAGAATGATGATCATCAAATGATCAAAGAGTTTATGCTAAGGTGTTAAACTCTAACACTCTCTATCATTCAAGATTAGTTTTAGAAAATTATTTGTTAGACAACGAACATTGATAAAGATCAATGGTTCAAAGAGTTGTGCTAGAGTGCTAGACTCTAACATCTCTTAGTCCAAATTGTTATTAAGTGTTTTAAGGTTGAAAGAAAGAAATGATGGGCTACCTCAATGTGCAAGAGTTGAGACCAATCTTTCAAGGGTTATGCTAGAATGCTAGATTCTAACAATCCTTTTCTTTCAATTTTATTTCAAAAAAGATTTGATGTACTTTAAAGTATTGCTATCCTTAAAGAAGGATGGATTCTTGAGATGACGATTGACAAAGGTAAGAGGTGGCAAAAGGTGGAACGTAGAAGGTGGCTTGCCAAGAATCAGGATTCTTGTGCCTACGTATTCTCATTGAAGAATGTGAAATCAGAGCGTCAGTAGTTCTGATTACTACAGGTTGTTGGTTGAGGTATGTTAAGTGAATGGCGAACATTTGAGCAAATGTTCAAAGAGTTATGCTAGAGTGCTAGACTCTAACGACTCTTATTCATTCAAGTTGATAATGAAAAATAATTGATGGATAATGAACACTTGATATAAATTAATTGTTCGAAGAGTTGTGCCAAGATGCTAGATCTTGACGGCTCTTATTCATCCAAGTTATGATTAAGATTGTTTTTAGGACAACGAGCTTTTGACGATGGTCAATCACTCAAAAGGGTTATGTTAAGATGCTAGATCTTAACGACCCTTATTCATCCAAGTTTAATATGAAAGTTGTTCGATGGACAATGAACGTTTGATGAAAAATCAATTGTTCGAGGAGTTGTGCCAGGATGCTAGATCTTGACGGCTCTTATTCATCCGAAAGAAAATTAGATATTTTTGAGGAGCAAAAGAATGAATAATGGCTACCCAAAGTGCGAGACTTGAGACCATTCGCTCGAGGTTTCCGCTAGAATGCTAGATTCCAATGGTCCTCTTCTTTCGTTTTTAGGAAAAGTGTGCTTGATAATGTAGCGAGCGATTTTGGACGCGGTTCTTAAGCGCTGGTCGCTCTCTGCGATTGACCTTTAACTACAGGTCAATTCATTTTTTATCCTATTAAAGCTGGTGAATGAAGGGAAATAGAAATCTCCAATTAACCCTGCTTGCATACTGAGTTTAAACAGCGGTCTGTTAGGTTACGAATGCTATCAATGTGGGGGGGCCTTTGTACTGGTTATTTGTATTTTCGCTAATACTGTTTTCTCTCTTTTTGTTAGGATACTGCTTCAGATTAGGATATATGGGATTTAGGGTTTTTGTTTAGTGTGCTCGCTAAGATTTTTCTTTCAATCTTATGCCTACGTATTCCCGTTTACCGAAACAGGGAAATCAGAGCGTTCGTAATTCCTCCTATTCTATGGGAGAAAATGGTTGTTTTTGGTGTCTTGTTCAAAGCCCAAGACGTGAAACGAAAGGTAGTTTGTATCTTGTTCAAAGCTTAAGATGTGAAGCTGAAAAGTCTATTTGTATCTTGTTCAAAGCCCAAGATGTGAAGCTAAAGGTGTTGACCTTAGAGAGAATTTGTCATGTCTAAAGGGGGGTTTGTTTGTCACAACTGTTTATAAAGGAGAATTACTTTAACCGGGATGTGTGAATCTGACAATTCCATAATTTCCTTTATAGGGGATTTTTAACTTGAAGGAGAAGACTTTAACTCAGTGTAGAGCAATGTTATCTTTCCTTAGGAATTTATCATGCTAAAAGAGGGACAGTGGCATGGATGTAGATGATCCAGAGGCTTGCCGCTTACAACGATTAAATGAAGGGGAAGGAGTTGTTGATGTATGTGTACTGTGAACGAGGCACAGCTTTGAAGCTAAAAGGTTGATTGGACCAACCAGTGGTTTTCTTATACAAAGCCTAAGAGGAGGCTATTATGTGTCTCGTACAAAGCCCGAGAGAGAGGCTAAAAGGTTTTTGACTCGACGATAGAGTCTTTTGGTATCTCGTATAAAGCCCGAGAGAGAGGCTAAAATTTGTTTGGCTCAATAAGAACCTTTTTGTATCTCGTATAAAGCCCGAGATGGAGGCGAAAGAGGTGATTGACTCAACGAGGGAGTCTCTTATGTGTCTCGTACAAAGCCCGAGAGAGAGGATAAACGTTGTTTGACTCCGCTGGGGAGAATCATTGTACAAAGCCCAAGAGGAGACTAACTCCACTGAAGAAGGATCATTATACAAATCCTAAGAGGAGGCTATTGTAACTGTTACAGTTGAGTGACAGGTCCAGTATACTGATTTTGAAAGAGAAAATCAGTTCTTATATGAGCAACACTGTACTCAAGGATTTGATTCGAGGATCCGGGTTATTCCTGTTCTTTAAGGAAGTGGGAAATCCGAAGGGTATTGAGACTGTCCGAGTTTACGGGTTTTCTTCCTATTTAACGAAGGGGTCACTTGAGAATGTCTTTGAGACTCAAGGAGATTAGACTGTCCAAGTCTAGAGTTTCATCTTTTGTACTATGCTTTGAGAAACAATAGTAGACTCTTTGAAAGGACTGTTCTATGCAGATGACTAAGTTCTATTCCTATACCTCTAAGAGGTCGTCGCGACAATTTATACGAAGCCCAGGAGGAGGCTGGAAACTTTTAAGAAGCCGATGGGTCCTTATACGAAGCCCAAGAGAAGGCTATCATTCCCGGAGGAAGAGATCATTATACGAACCCTAAGAGGAGGCTATGAATACTTCTAAAAATCCGACGTGTCCTTGTACTAAGCCCAAGAGGAGGCGGGGGTGCTTTTAGGAAGCCTGTGGGTCCTTGTACGATGCCCAAGAGGAGGCCGATGCTTTTAAGAAGTCGATGGGTCCCCAAACCCCGAGATATTCAAGGCATGCTATTCACAAGGAATAGATCAAGTCAGGAAAGTTCGAGAATTTGGAAGAAACTCAAAGATGCCATTCACGGAGAATACATTCATCTCTGGGAGTAGAGTTTCTTGACAATTCCTAATGAGGACAGCCGAAGAGAAGACTGTATCTGGTGATCCTATTGGGGATCTAGTTGTTTATTTCTACGAACAAATGAAACGGCGTCACCTAGTTCTAGACGTAGTTGCCGGGGAAACTCGAAATATCTATACTATTATTACACAGTTGATATGAGTTTATGAAAGAAGACTTACAGTGAAACAGCCCCACAATACAGTTATATGTATATGAAAGCGGTAAATGAAAGTAATAACCACTTACTCGGTTGTAGAGCTTCCATGCTGTTTGGTTAGTTGTTCAACAAAGAAAGATTGAAAACAACAGTATATTCAAAATCAAAGGAGAAAGTGCTTTGAAAAAGAAAGATTTGGGGCTTACAGCTCAAGGAGAGGCCCAGGGTTTTATCAGTGAGCGCACTGTTTGAATTTGTACAGAGGGACTTATACAAGTGACTGAGGCCCAAAAAGGTTTTTTGTACAAAGGGATGGGTCTTACACTCTCTCAAGAGGTCTAAAAGGTTTAAAGAAAAAGAGTGGGGCTTATAACACAAGGGTAGGCCCAATTGATTTTTCCGTTTAAAATGGCGATCGCGCCGAGGTTTTCTTTTAACGCAGAGGGACTTATACAATAAGTGAGGCCCAAAATGTTTTTGGTTAAAAGGGGGTTGGGTCTTACACTCTATTAGAGGCCCAAAAAGTTTTAAGAAAAGAAATGGGTCTTACTACTCGAGGGTAGGCCCAAGTTTTTTTTGTTTTGAAAAGGCGACGATCGCGCCGTTTGTTTTTGAAGGTATCGGGACTTATACAATATACTGAGGCCCAAAATTGATTTGGTCAAAAAAAGGATTGGGTCTTGCACTCTATTAGAGGCCCATGAGTGTTTGAAAAAGTTTGATGAGGGTTGAATTAATCAAAAACCCTAATATCATTTTTTAAAGGGCAATTTTCAAAGAAAAATCAAGTAAAAAATGATAAAAAATATCAAATAAAATCATTAATCATGTTATAAACAGTGATTAAGGTTTATGAAAAAGTATTTTATCCACATGAATATTTAAAATCATTTTGGTTTTAAAAATCAAGAAAAAAAATCATTTTAAAAGCATTTAAAATAATTTAAAACAATATTTTTTAATATATTAAAAATATATCAAATAATAATATTTTTTGTGATTTTTTGGTGGATTAAAATATTATGGAGTATGAATAAGAAGTGTGTAAAACAGATTTTGAAAATGATGATTTTTGCTATGTGAAAGAATTGGTTGAGTTTTGAAGATAAACTAAGAAAAACAGGAAAGATGTCACAACATCACATTCGACATCTTTCATGAGTTTTCAACATCTTTTTTATCAAACTTCAAACACTCATAACTCTCCCAATTTTTAACGGAATTAAGATCTGGAAGAGCCTATCTTGACCAATTTTTCGCAAGGAATCCAATGGTATCACTCATACATACTGAAACTTAATGTACAACACACACAATGCAAAAAACCAGATCTGCACCTTAAGTTTAATCATCTTTTCTTATCAAATTTTTAAACATTCATAACTCTCTCAATTTTTAACGAAATTGAAATCTGTAAGAACCTATCTTGACCAATTTTTCGCAAGGAATCCAATGGTATTACTCATACATACTAAAACTTAATGTACAACACACACAAGGCAAAAAACCAGATCTGCACCTTAAGTTTAAAACAACATAAACTCCACATATAAACATGTTAAAGTGCAAACAGTAGGAGGATCATAACATACACATTAAGGACTACATTTTTTCTTCAAGAATTGTTCAATATGATGCATGTATGTGGACATCAAAGGAAAGCATGATTCAAAGAATTCAAGTTATGAATTTTACCTCTTTTTTTGGAGATTTTGTGCAACCTACCAAGTGCTTTGTTCCAGAAATGATTTGATGCTTTGGACACCCTCAAATGACCTCTTAGAAGCTTTTAGGATGGTTGGAATCAGCTGGAACCTGCAAAAACACAAACTGTCCCTTTCTTGCAAAAGGGGTTAAAAGTGACCAAAATAGCAACTCTCTCAAATTGTGTTTCAGATGTTGGTAACCATTTGGGATATTTCAAGGATGATATTTGGAGTGTGTTTGAGGTTTTATCTGGTTTGGTAAGTGACTGAATCAAGACATGGCTTGAAAAATGCAAAAAAGTGCCATTTTGAGGTTTTGAGAAGTGACTTTGTGATTTTGTGATTACAGGTCACTTGTGATAGTTTGCACAGCTTACATATGATATATATGAGGTGTGTGTGTGATTAGTTGTGATGGAAAAGCTCTCAAGCTCAAAAACTCAGAATTACTTGCTTTGGAAGGCAAAATTGAGGTGAAAGAAGAGATTTTGAGGAAAGCATATGTTTGATGGCTTTGGTGTACTCAAACTGAGCACAAATGAGCTCTATTTATAGTAGAGCAAGTTTATTTTCACAGCAATAGTGAATGGTGGATGCAGCAGAGGTTTGTTCAATGTTGGCCAATGAAAATCCAAGTCTCCTCTAGCCCTTGACTAGAGGTTAGAGCACAGAGCTTTGGTTCCCTACTTGTTGGAGGAATCTTGACTGAATTCAGTTGCAAATGTGTCAGTCCATGCCACCTTGATGTTTCCATTGAATGCTCCAATCCAAAATTGGAGTGTTGTCCCTCTTTTAGGGATTTTTAGGAATAACATGGTACTTCTTGTTCCAAGGACTTTGGAGGCTTGGCTCAGTGATTGTCCCCTTTAGATTTGATCCTCAGATGTGTCCAAGATGATGACAAGGCTTGGAAATTCTTATGGCACAAGAAATGTGCAAATCTGCCCCATGAAAAATTCAACTGCAGCAAGCCTTTTTGTAAAATCCATAACTCCCTGTTCGAGTATGCTACCTGGACTTTCTAGGACTTTCTGTAAAGCTGAGATGATGTACTTAACTTTGATGTTCAAGGTTTGTGAAGATAAGACTTGTAAATTTGTCAAAATTGACCTTGAACTTGTGTGATCAAATCTGTCCTAAAAGCTGTCATGAAAATTCTGTTTTATCAATGCCTTTTGCAAAAATCATATCTCCTTGCTCGAGTATGCTACAAGGACGTTCTACAACTTTCTGGAAAGCTGAGATAACGTACTTCATCTTTCATGCCCAGGGTTTTTTCTGAATCAACTTGGATCATGGAGAAAAACATCTTTGAAGTTGGGACATTCTTGCTGGAAAAAAAATATTGGTGATGTCCTATGCAATGTTGGAACATCAGACATTAAGAACATTAATAATTCCAAACTTCAATCACTTGTATCTTTTAATCCACTATGATATTTTTAGTTGAAGTGAATTGCATCTTTGATGCTTGTCTTGCATGGTGACAAAGTTTGAAAATTGGGTGGCACAAGAAAAGTGCACAAAATCTGTCCTAAAAAATCAGCTCGAGCAAGGCATGTTGTGATGTTCATAACTCCTTGCTCAAGTTGAATTAATGGGAGTTCTTATACATTTTGGAAAGACCTAATGACATACTTTAACTTTGATGTTTGACTTTGGTCTCGGTTCAGCTTGCAAAGTCATCAAAAATGGTCTTGAACTTATGTAGTCAAATCTTTCCTAAAAGCTGTCATGAAAATTCTGCTTTATCAATGCTTTTTGCAAAAATCATATCTCCTTGCTGGAGTATGCTACAAGGACGTTCTACAACTTTCTGGAAAGCTGAGATAACGTACTTCAACTTTGATGTTCAAGGTTTGGCTTGAATCAACATGGATCATGGAGAAAAACATCCTTGAAGTTGGGACATTCTTGCTGGAAAAATATTAATGATGTCCCTACGCAATGTCAGAACATTGGACATTAAGAATTCCCAACTTTGATCACTTATATCTTTCAATCCTTATGATATTTTGAGTTGATTCCTTCTACAATATTGAAGTATCAAATACCCTCTTTTAAAGTAGCTCCTACTCAAAATCAATGGATGCTTGGATCAATAGTTACAACCTTGAAAAGTTGTGCATTTGAACTTGATTTTAACTTAGAAAAATTTTCAAAGTTTCTTTCAATTTGATCAATTTTTCAATTTTGCATGATTTCTTGATTTAAATTTGATCAAATTAAATCATCCATCATATTTTCTTGAGTAATGGCTTGTGAAGCTCAAAGTTGACCAAAAGTCAAACTTTGACTTTCTGCGTCAGTTGACTTTGTATTAGATGAACTTGAGGCTTGATCCACTTGAAATGTTGCACTCTTGTGCTTAATTCTTGATGTGGGAGTCCTCTTGATCCTTTGTGAATGTTTGAGAGGTTTAGATAAGTTGAAGATCATGTCATTCCTTGATTGATCATTTGTCTAAAGGCTCTGAGAGGGCTTGAAACCCTAAGCTTGATTATAGTGAATGCTCAATAATTCCTTGAGGAGATTGATGAGGTATGATGGTTCCTCCATATTGTGATGATGATTTTCACAATGATGGGAAATCTTAGTGGTCAAAATTTGGGGTATGACAGATGCCCCTATTTAATCTTCTTAGACACGAAGGTGTGAATGACGAAGGTATTCGGGCATTCGGGGTGCAAGAGTATTAAATATCGGAATACCCAAAATTTTGATGGTGGTTATGAATGGTAGCTTACGCATTCATATTCTTTAGCTAAGCGATGATGCTTAGAAAAGGTAAAACTTCCCCTCGATCCTGGTCTTTAGCCAAGGAACTAGTCTTAGTTTTCTTTTGGTCAACTTCCCCTCGATCCTGGTTTTCTACCAAGGAACTGGTCTTAGTTTCTGATTTAAACTTCCCCTCGATCCTGGTTTCCTACCAAGGAACTGGTCTTAGTTTCTGATTTAAACTTCCCCTCGATCCTGGTTTCCTACCAAGGAACTGGTCTAAGTTTCTTTTGTCAATAAACTTTATTGACAAGGGACGCTATGTGTAGCGGTTTTCATCAAACTTCTCGCTGAATTTTCCTGGGGAGATGCCATTTGTTGGAAAAAATTTGATGTCAGAGTCGCTGGGGAACCCAGTCGTCTGAGTTGTAGAGTTGCACAACTTCTCTATTTGGAGACGCCATTTGTTTCTACTGGGGGAAAGCAGGTCTCTTGGGAGACTGTTGTCGCTTGGGATCTTACATCATACTTTTCTCGGGATCTTCCCGGAGAAATGCCATATGATGGGGTCCAATTTTGAGGTGCCGATGACCTTTTCATCAGCGATCTTTTCAGAGCGTAACTGGCGTGCTGCCGAATCTTCGATTACGAGGCTTTCTCTGTGGATTTCCTTAATCCGCGAAAGCAAGGATATCATCTTCAATGGCGAAGAGTGATGCTGACTGAGGGCTCTCTGTTCTTTCAGAGGTTCAAGTTATCAAAGTAGTCGAGGACCCAACTTCAATCCAGAAATAAAACTGGAGGAGAGAGATTGTTCAGACGTAACATTTCCTGACGAGGAAAGGGCTGACAACTCGATTGAGAGGACTTTTATCACTAGGGGACAAGACCGACTAGAGTGATAGTGATGCAATATGAATGCAAATGTAAATCAATAATGCATGATGTATGTATATTTATGCTGACAAAACTGTCGCGACACACAAACTAAAAGAATGAACATGACTGGATACTCGGCCATCGCAGGGCGAAGAAGTACTGCTGGTTCAGAATAGCAATTCCACCTTGCTTAGGAAAGATAGCCCCTGTTGGGAGCTATGTTGGTCGGGCTTAGGAGATAAGAACTCGGCCGAGGTGTGTCAGATGAAACAAGGTCTCTTACACAGTTGATCCCTTCATTCAGGCATATTGGCGTAGAAGGAGTACTTTGTGTAACGACCCGGTTTTTGTGTGAGTTTTATTTAATCGAGTCGTTTGATTATTTTATTATTATTTTATTTTATTTTCGACTTTTATCTGAAAATATGTTATTTTTCAATGTTCTGATATTTTATCGGGTTTTGGGAACGTTTGTGAGATATTTGAGTGTGGGGGTATTTTGGACATTTCACAATATTTTGTTAAGTTAGAATAGAAAGGGAATTAGGAAGAGAGAAAAATAGAAAGAAAGAAAAGGAAAAGAAAGAAAAAGAGGAGAAAAGAGAAGAAGAAGAGAAATAGTGGAAAACTTGGAAAAAATCAAGAAAAATCAACTTCTAGAATCGATTTAATCGGGTAAGGGTGCGAAACTCAATTATTGTATGATTGTGTATGATTATGTATGTATATTTGTGATGTTTGTTGGATTGAAATGAAGAAATTTAGTAAAACCCATTTTTGGTAAAATTGATTAGAAAGTGAGTAAATGTGTTGAAAATCATGTGTTAAGTGTTCATTCTTGTTGGCATATGATAGATACTTGTTGCAATGCATTGTATTGGTAATTTTTCTGGGTGTAGGTGAAAATTGGAGGATTTTTGAGTGGAAAATGCAGAACCACGTTCTTCAGAAATTTTTCTGAGATTTCTAGGTCATACGCGTATGGGGCATGTTCATACGCGTATGAACCTTGGCAATACGCGTATGGTGGGCGAGCCATAGGGCCAATACGCGTATGGGTTGCTTGTTTCCTCGGCCATCTACCCATTTGCGTATGGTACGCGTAGCATTTTAGGGCATTACGGGTATGGTTTTGGTCATTACGCGTACGGACATTTTAACGTGAACTTTGGGAAAAATGAGTCTCTGCTCATACGCGTATGGATGATGGTGATACGCGTATGAACAGGACTTTTGCAAAATGGGACTTTTCAAAATATCGTTTTTCATTTTCTTTCGTAACTTGAGTTCCGTTTGTCCAAGTTTTACATTTTTGGTATCGTTGCGTAGCTATTGAGCTATACTTTCTTGTTATGATGATTTTGGAATTGTTAGCCGATTTAATTATGTTGGAAAATCGGGAATAGTGTCAGTTGTCGACTTTTGTCGTTATAATTGTGCGCAATTGACGTGTATTATGCAAAGTGCTATTGTGCGACGCAAATGTATGTGCTTAGATGATGTTGTGACGAGTTGTGGTCGTATGGCAATTAAATGCATTGTTTTGGGCATAAGTGCAAAGTATGATTTTATCGATGTAAATGAATATGTGTGTGTGTGCATATTAAATGTTAGGGGTCTTTGTATGCCAAGCATCATGATATGCATTGTGGAACGTCCTGAGTGACGGTTTGGATTCCAGAGGGAATTCGCTATAACTTCGTGTGCCAATGTGGGGTGTGAGCGATGATTATAGACGATCGTGTGCCCATGTGGGGTGTGAGCGATCGGGTCGTGTGCCCGTGTGGGGTGTGAGCGATCCATAAACACCGTGTGCCCGTGTGGGGTGTGAGCGGTGGGGGACATCGTAGGCCTGGCGGGGAGTTACAGTGATGTAACGAGCGATGATTCCAGCAAAGTTCCTGAGTGAACTAGTGATGAGAAACAATGGAAGTCGATACCGCATGTGCATATGCATAGAGTCGTTGTGTCGGTCTCTTGCATTTGCATAAATCGTTTATGGTTAGTTATGTGTAGATTTGTTGATAAATTGATATATGGATATGTGTTGGTGATGGAAATATGTATTGTGTCTTGTAATGTCTTGTGTTTGCATTATGGCGTGAGTTGTGGTGAGAATTGTATGTATATATGTGTATTTTGTGTTATATATATAATTGTATGCAATTCTATTATGGTTGTTTTTCTCACCCTTCTGCTATTTTATAATGCTCTATGAGGCATTGCAGATTAGAGTTGCTGGAGGTATTTTTGTGAAGCTTTACGTCTTCATTCTTTTGTCGGTCGGCTCTGATATGTGACACCGGGTAGTTAAGGAGGCCGTTTGTGATAATTGTATATTATGTATATGTATATTTGTTGGCTTGTGCATGTATAACCTGATGTATGAAAAACTTTTCATGATATATATATGTATGTTATTCAGTTTTAGATTTTCCGCTTTTATTCTAAATTCTGAAATGTGGGTGTAAGGAAATGAGTTCCTCTATTGATTGCTACCCCACTGTTGCATATCTTTATGAGCAGGTGTTGTATGTATTGTTTCAATTTGATGTGACCCCTCGGTCTATGCCATGATAATTTAGATATACTCTGACGAAATTTTGAATTTTCTATTACTGCTTTTTTTTAATTGGGGGTTTAGATTGGGGGTGTTAATTTAAGTGGTATCAGAGCCAGTTTGTGTCAGTCCGTGTCAGTTGTGTCAGTCCTTGTTGGTCGTTGTGGTTGGATGAGTTGTTTGTTTAACCATAGTTTCTGTTATTGGAAATGAACAGAATATGGCTGGTAGGAATGATGCTGCTTTGGCTGCGGCTATGCAAGCTATGGCTCGTGCTGTACAGGGTGCACCTAATGCTGCGGGTAATGATGAGTTCAGGAAGAACAAACCGCCTGTCTTCAAGGGAAGATATGATCCGGATGGTGCACAGATTTTGCTGAAAGAGATTGAAAGGATTTTCTGAGTGATGGATTGTGAGGAGGATCAGAAGGTGAGACTGGGTACTCACATGTTATTGGAAGAAGCTGATGATTGGTGGGTTAGTACTCGACGTGTGTTGGAAGCTGCAAAAGAGGAAGAAATTACTTGGGAAGTTTTTAGTCGGGAGTTCTTGAGGAGGTATTTTCCTGAAGATGTGAGAGGGAAGAAGGAAATTGAGTTCTTGGAGCTAAAGCAAGGTAATATGTCTGTTGTCGATTATACTGCTAAGTTTGTGGAACTTGTGCAGTTTTATCCTCATTATGCTGAAGCGACTGCGGAATTCTCTAAGTGTGTGAAGTTTGAGAATGGCTTGCGTCCTGAGATAAAGCAGGCGATTGGATATCAGAGGATTCGGAGGTTTTCTGATTTGGTAGATTGTTGTAGGATTTATGAAGAGGACAGTAAGGCTCGTTCTACTCATTACAAGAGTGTGAGCGAGAGGAAAGGGAAGCAATAATTCCATGGTGGTCCATATGTGACACCAGCTGATAAAGGTAAACAAAGGGGGAATTTTGAGAAAAGGTCAGGTGGAGGAGGAATGTCTGGTCCTATGAGGTGTTATAAATGTGGTGAGTTGGGGCATCGTCAATTTGAGTGCAGGAAAGATTTGAGGAAGTGTACTAATTGTGGAGGAGTAGGACATGTTGCTGCTGATTGTGCAAGGAAGAATGTGGTGAAATGTTACAACTGTGGTGAACCTGGGCATATTAGTACCAAGTTTCCGAAACCGAAACAAGCTCCAGCTGGTGGAAAAGTGTTTGCATTATCGGGGACTCGGACTTCGAGTGCAGATCGTCTGATTCGAGGTACTTGTTTTATTAATAGTACTCCTTTGATTGCTATTATTGATACTGGAGCGAATCATTCGTTTATTTCGTCTGAGTGCGCGAAGCGTTTGAATCTTGTGTTGTCTGTGATGGGTGGTGAAATGGCTATTGATACTCCAGCAATGGGGTCAGTAACTACTTCTTTGGTTTGTCTAAGATGTCCTTTGACCATTTATGGTAAAGACTTTGAGATGGATTTGGTGTGTTTACCGTTGGAGGGATTAGATGTGGTTCTGGGTATGAATTGGTTGCAATTCAATCGAGTTCATATTGATTGTTATCATAAGCTGGTAAGGTTTCCTTCTCTTGAGGAAGACGAAGACTTGAGTTTCTTATCTACCAAAGAGTTGAAGAAACTTTTGGCGGAGGAAGCTCAGTTGTTTGGATTGTTTGCATCTTTAACTGTGGATAGTCAAGTTTCACTTGAGGTGTTTCCTGTTGTGTGTGAATTTCCAGAAGTGTTTCCTGAGGATATTTCAGACTTGCCGCCGGAGAGAGAGGTGGAGTTTTCTATAGATCTAGTTCCTGGTACTAGACCTGTTTCTATGGTACCTTATCGTATGTCGGCATCTGAATTGGTGGAGTTAAAGAAACAGTTGAATGAGTTGTTGGAAAAGAGGTTCGTGAGACCAAGTGTTTCTCCTTGGGGTGCTCCAATTTAATTGGTGAAAAAGAAGGATGAGAGTATAAGGTTATGTATTGATTATCGCCAATTGAATAAGGTGACGATCAAGAATAAGTATCCTCTTCCGAGGATTGATGATCTGATGGATCAGTTAGTTGGTGCGTGTGTGTTCAGTAAGATTGACTTGAGGTCAGGGTATCATCAGATAAGGGTGAAGGAGGAAGACATTCAGAAAACGGCCTTTAGGACACGATATAGTCATTATGAATATTCTGTGATGCCGTTCGGGGTTTCTAATGCGCCAGGTGTGTTTATGGAATACATGAATCGTATTTTTCACGAGCATCTGGATCGTTTTGTCGTGGTGTTTATTGATGATATCTTAATTTATTCTAAGTCTCGGGAGGAGCATGCAGAACATTTGCGTATTGTTTTGCAGGTGTTGAAGGAGAGGAAGCTTTTTGCTAAATTGTCCAAGTGTGAATTCTGGTTATCGGAAGTAAGTTTTCTTGGACACGTAATTTCAGGTAATGGTATCGCTGTGGATCCATCTAAAATAGAAGCAGTTTTACAATGGGAGGCTCTGAGATCTGTTACTAAAATTTGAAGCTTTTTGGGTTTGGCTGGTTATTATCAGAGGTTTATTGAAGGTTTTTCTAAGCTAGCACTTCCTTTGATCCATTTGATTTGTAAAGGGCAAGCGTTCATTTGGGATATTCGGTGTGAAGAGAGTTTTACTGAGCTGAAGAGAAGATTGATGACAGCTCCGATCTTGATTTTTCCGAATCCTAATGAACCATTTGTGGTTTATTGTGATGCTTCTTTGATTGGTCTAGGTGGTGTTCTGATGCAGGAAGGTAAGGTGGTGGCTTATGCTTCAAGGCAGTTAAGAGTTCATGAGAAGAATTATCCTACTCATGATCTTGAGTTAGCGGCTGCGGTGTTTGTGTTGAAGATCTGGAGGCATTATCTCTACGGTGCAAGGTTTGAAGTTTTTAGTGATCATAAAAGTTTGAAATATTTATTTGATCAGAAAGAGCTAAATATGAGGCAACGTAGATGGTTGGAATTCTTGAAGGACTACGACTTTGGCTTGAATTACCATCCTGGTAAAGCTTATGTAGTAGCCGATGCATTGAGCCGGAAATCGTTACATATGTCCGCTTTAATGGTTAAGGAGTGGGAACTTTTGGAATCGTTTAGAGACTTGAGTTTGGTTTGTGAAGTGACGTCGGATAGCGTTAGGCTTGGTATGCTAACGATTACTAATGATTTTCTGATGACTGTTTGTGAGAAGCAAAAGTTGGATGTGAAATTTGTGGATTTGATGTTGGTTGGAGGAAAAGATGCGAATAGTGATTTTCAAGTGGATATTAATGGTATTTTGAGATTTCGAGGTAGGATTTGTATTCCAGATGATGCGGAGTTGAAAAAGATGATTTTGGAGGAAGGACACCGGAGTAATTTGAGTATACATCCGGGAGCGAATAAGATGTACCAAGATTTGAAGAAGATTTTCTGGTGGTCTGGATTGAAAAGAGATGTGGCTCAGTTTGTTTATGCATGTTTGACTTGTCAGAAATCGAAGGTGGAACATCTGAGGTCTAGTGGTTTGTTGCAACCGTTGGATATTCCTGAGTGGAAGTGGGATAGCATTTCCATGGATTTTGTAACAGGGTTACCGAATACTCAGCGAGGGCATAATGCTATTTCGGTGATTGTTGATAGGCTGACTAAATCGGATCATTTTATTCCGATTGACATCAGTTTTTCTTTGGAGCGGTTGGCAGAGATTTACATAAGTGTGATTGTGAAGTTGCATGGAGTTCCATTGAGTATTGTTTCTGATCGAGATCCTAGATTTACATCGAGATTTTGGGAAAGTTTACAGAAGGTGTTGGGTTCTAAATTGAGATTGAGTTTGGCTTACCATCCACAGACGGATGGTCAGACGGAGAGGACGATTCAGTCTTTGGAGGATTTGTTGAGAGCTTGTGTTTTGGAACAAGGTGGTGCGTGGGATAGTTATCTTGCATTGATTGAGTTTACGTATAATAACAGTTTCCATTCTAGTATTGGAATGGCACCGTTTGAAGCATTGTATGGACAAAGGTGTCGAACATCTTTGTGTTGCCACGAATCTGGTGAGAGAACGGTGGTTGGACCAGAGTTGGTGCAACAGACGACAGAGAAAGTGAAGTTTATTCGTTAGAAGATGAAAGCTTCTCAGAGTAGACAAAAGAGTTATCATGATCGGAGACGGAAGGATCTTGAGTTCCAAGAGGGCGATCATGTATTTCTGAGGGTTACGCCGGTAACGGGTGTGGGTCGTGCATTGAAATCCAAGAAACTTACTTCTCGGTTTATTGGTCCTTACCAGATATCCGCGAGAGTGGGTGCTGTGGCTTATAGGGTGGCGTTGTCGCCGAATCTGTCGAATTTGCACGATGTGTTTCATGTTTCACAGCTTCAGAAGTATGTTCCAGATCCGTCGCATGTGATTCTGATGGATGAGGTTGAAGTAAGGGAGAACCTTACAGTTGAGGCATTACCAGTTAGGGTTTTGGATCGCGAAGTGAAGAGGTTGAGAGGCAAGGATATTGCACTTGTGAAAGTGGCGTGGGGAGGCGCTGCTGAGGGTAATTTGACTTGGGAGTTGGAGAGTCGGATGCGGGAGTCGTATCCAGAGTTGTTCATCTCAGGTAATATTTTCGAGGACGAAAATTTCTAAGTGGGGAAGAGTTGTAACGACCCGGTTTTTGTGTGAGTTTTATTTAATCGAGTCATTTGATTATTTTATTATTATTTTATTTTATTTTTGACTTTTATCTGAAAATATGTTATTTTTCAATGTTGTGATATTTTATCGGGTTTTGGGAACGTTTGTGAGATATTTGAGTAAGGGGGTATTTTGGACATTTCACAATATTTTGTTAAGTTAGAATAGAAAGGGAATTAGGAAGAGAGAAAAATAGAAAGAAAGAAAAGGAAAAGAAAGAAAAAGAGGCGAAAAGAGAAGAAGAAGAGAAATAGTGGAAAACTTGGAAAAAATCAAGAAAAATCAACTTCTAGAATCGATTTAATCGGGTAAGGGTGCGAAACTCAATTATTGTATGATTGTGTATGATTATGTATGTATATTTGTGATGTTTGTTGGATTGAAATGAAGAAATTTAGTAAAACCCATTTTTGGTAAAATTGATTAGAAAGTGAGTAAATGTGTTGAAAATCATGTGTTAAGTGTTCATTCTTGTTGGCATATGATAGATACTTGTTGCAATGCATTGTATTGGTAATTTTTTTGGGTGTAGGTGAAAATTAGAGGATTTTTGAGTGGAAAATGCAGAACCACGTTCTGCAGAAATTTTTCTGAGATTTCTAGGTCATACGCGTATGGGGCACATTCATACGCGTATGAACCTTGGCAATACGCGTATGGTGGGCGAGCCATAGGGCCAATACGCGTATGGGTTGCTTGTTTCCTCGGCCATCTGCCCATTTGCGTATGGTACGCGTAGCATTTTAGGGCATTACACGTATGGTTTTGGTCATTACGCGTACGGACATTTTAACGTGAACTTTGGGAAAAACGAGTCTCTGCTCATACGCGTATGGATCATGGTGATACGCGTATGAACATGACTTTTGCAAAATGGGACTTTTCAAAATATCGTTTTTCGTTTTTTTTTCGTAACTTGAGTTCCGTTTGTCCGATTTTTACATTCTTGGTATCGTTGCGTAGCTATTGAGCTGTACTTTCTTGTTATGATTATATTGGAATTGTTAGCCGATTTAATTATGTCAGAAAATTAGGAATAGTGTCGGTTGTCGACTTTTGTCGTTATAATTGTGCCCAATTGACGTGTATTATGCAAAGTGCTATTGTGCGACGCAAATGTATGTGCTTAGATGATGTTGTGACGATTTGTGGTCGTATGGCAATTAAATGCATTGTTTTGGGCATAAGTGCAAAGTATGATTTTATCGATGTAAATGAATGTGTGTGTCTGTGCATATTAAATGTTAGGGGTCTTTGTATGCCAAGCATCATGATATGCATTGTGGAACGTCCTGAGTGACGGTTTGGATTCCAGAGGGAATTCGCTATAACTTCGTGTGCCCATGTGGGGTGTGAGCGATGGTTATAGACGATCGTGTGCCCATGTGGGGTGTGAGCGATCGGGTCGTGTGCCCGTGTGGGGTGTGAGCGATCCATAAACACCGTGTGCCCGTGTGGGGTGTGAGCGGTGGGGGACATCGTAGGCCCGACGGGGAGTTACAGTGATGTAACGAGCGATGATTCCAGCAGAGTTCCTGAGTGAACTAGTGATGAGAAACAATGGAAGTCGGTACCGCATGTGCATATGCATAGAGTCGTTGTGTCGGTCTCTTGCATTTGCATAAATCATTTATGGTTGGTTATGTGTAGATTTATGGATAAATTGATATATGGATATGTCTTGGTGATGGAAATATGTATTGTGTCTTGTAATGTCTTGTGTTTGCATTATGGCGTGAGTTGTGGTGAGAATTGTATGTATATATGTGTATTTTGTGTTATATATATAATTGTATGCAATTATATTATGGTTGTTTTTCTCACCCTTCTGCTGTTTTATAATGCTCTATGAGGCATTGCAGATTAGAGTTGCTGGAGGTATTTTTGTGAAGCTTTGCGTCTTCATTCTTTTGTCGGTCGGCTCTGATATGTGACACCGGGTAGTTAGGGAGGCCGTTTGTGATAATTGTATATTATGTATATGTATATCTGTTGGCTTGTGCATGTATAACCTGATGTATGACAAACTTTTCATGATATATATATGTATGTTATTCAGTTTTAGATTTTTCGCTTTTATTCTAAATTCTTAAATGTGGGTGTAAGGAACTGAGTTCCTCTGTTGATTGCTACCCCACTGTTGCATATCTTTATGAGCAGGTGTTGTATGTATTGTTTCAATTTGATGTGACCCCTCGGTCTATGCCATGATAATTTAGATATACTATGACGAAATTTTGAATTTTCTTTTACTGCTTTTTTTTAATTGGGGGTTTAGATTGGGGGTGTTACACTTTGATTCTGCACTTTGAAGTTCGCTTACTTTTGGAGAAGCGGTTGATGTTCTTCTGATGTTCAACAGTCAAAAGAAATTGCAGTCTTTATTAAAAAGCAGAAAAAGTTTTAACAAGTAAATTCATTTTTGTTTTATTTCAAGAATCGTTAATCATGTTAACAACGTCGTTCTGTAAAGCTAAAACAAATAAGAATTACAAACAAAAGCACAAAGGCAAATTCCTCTCCGTCCATGGTTGCAAGTCTTAAGGCACCGCCTGAGAAAGCTTTCGTGACCACATATGGGCCATCATAATTTGGAGTCCATTTACCTCGCGAATCAGTGAGAAATGATTGTATCTTCTTGAGTAGCTTGAAGATTGGCGCGCATGTCGCGGTCATGAGGAATATGAATCTGGAAATGTAGTTCAAACGTCCCAGGAATCCTCTGACTTGTTTTTCAGTTTTCGAAGAAGGCATTTCTTGAATGGCCTTGACCTTGTCAGGATCAACCTCAATCCCTTTCTGGCTGACGATGAACCCTAAAAGTTTCCCTGAACAGACACCGAAGGTGCATTTGTTGGGATTCAAGCGGAGTTTGTACTTTCGCAAACGATCAAATAGTTTTGACAGGTGGGTCACATGCTCCTTTTCTGTCTTATATTTTGCAATCATGTCATCGACGTATACCCTATCTCTTTGTGTATCATGTCATGAAACAGAGTAGTCATGGTCCTTTGATAGGTTGCCCCAGCGTTCTTCAAACCGAACGACATTACCCTGTAACAAAAGGTACCCCATGGGGTAATGAACGATGTTTTCTCCATGTCTTTCGGCGCCATTTTGATTTGATTATAGCCCGAGAATCCATCCATGAAGGAGAAAATTTTGAACTTTGTTGTGCTGTCTACCAGCATGTCAATGTGTGCTAAAGGAAAGTCGTCCTTTGGACTTGCCTTGTTCAGATCCCTGTAATCAACACACATTCTGACCTTTCCTTCCTTTTTGGGAACGGGTACGATGTTGGCTAACCATTGAGGATACTCTGATGTGGCGAGGAAACCAGCGTCAATTTGTTTCTGTACCTCCTCTTTGATTTTGATGGCCATGTCCGGGTGAGTGCGTCTCAACCTTTGTTTTACTGGCGGACATTCTGATCTTAACGGTAAGTGATGTTCCACGATACTGGTATCCAACCCTGGCATGTCCTGATAGGACCAAACGAATACATCGGGGAATTCTTTGAGAAGCTTTATCAAACTCTCTTTGGCAGTTGGACTGAGAAGTGCCCCAATCCTGATTTCTTTTCTCTCTTCTTCTGAGCCCAAGTTTACCATTTCCAACGACTCTTTGTGAGGTTCAATAGACCTTTCCTCTTGTTTGAGTAATCGGGAGATCTCTTCTGGAATTTCGTCGTCAACTTCTTCTTCAGCCCCAAATACCGGGAACTCAAAGTTGAGAGAAGGCATCGGATCGTATGTTTCAACTGGGTTTAAAACAAGCAATCTGCATGACGTGATGATTCGTGTTTAGAAGAGATAGAGAAAATGTGAGTGTGTGCAGTGTATTTATTTTACTGCTTGTTTTAATTATTGAGTTATTTTTTAGGATTACCATTTTCTGAGAAACGAAAAGAGAAAACAACAATAAATGCAAAAATTACAGAACGACGTTATTTTATTAATGAATAAGTCAATTCTTGAAACTACATCCTGTAATACCCCAAATTTTGACCACTTAGATTTCCCATCATTGTGAAAATCATCATCACAATATGGATGAACCATCATGCTTCATCAGTCTCCCCAAAGATGGGTGAGCATCCAATACAAGCAAAATTAGGGTTTCAAGCCCTCTCTGAGTGCTTAGACAAAGGATCAATCAAGAAATGACATGATCTTCAACTTATCTAATCTCTTAAACATCCACAATGGATCAAAAAGGACTCCCACTTCAAGGATTAAGCACAAGGTTGCTCCCTTCGAGGTGGATCATGCCTCAAGATCGCCAGTGTCACCAAATTAGGGTTTTGATCACCCAGGGCCTCCAGATGGAAATTTTCATCTGGGCATAAGGCAATGATCCAAAACATAACCTAATATACTTCATGGAACCTCATGAACCCATGCATCAAGTCAATTTTGCCTCAGGGGATGCATTCATCAAAAATCAGGAATTAGGGTTTCTTGACCTAATTCACCCCTAAGTTGACTTTTGGGACAAACCATGAGCCAAGACCTCAAGACATGATTTGAGGGTCTCTAATATACCATATTGATCCATTTGGAACCATGGATTGATCCAAGAAGCTTGAGCAACAAGTCTCAATTTCATCTGCACCACAATTAGGGTTTTAAGGGAAAAGTCAACTGTGACTTTGACTTTTGACCTGGACATGCTCCCAAACCCTAATACATGATTGAATATACCCTATGACACCCATGGAACATGTCCATCAAGTTTGATTTAGGTCAAGGACATGATTTCCTGAAGAATTGCACAGTTTGGAATTCATCTGATAAAAAGTCAACTGTGCACAAAAGTCAACTTTGACTTTTTGAGATTTTTCACCAAAATGGATTTTTAACCCTAAAATGATGTTAATGTATGATTTGAATCATCATTCATCAAGAAAAATCAAGAAAAGTGAGATAACTTGTAAAAGGGGTAACCATAAAACTTAGAAATTTTCTAAGTTAAAAATAAAGTGGCAAAGGTACCAACTTTGGAGGACCATAACTCCTAAACCACAAGGCCATTTTTTCTCATCCAAAGACGGATTTGTAGCCCTCATTATCACCTACAAAAACTTCAACTACAAGTCATTCCAATTCATTAAGGATTTTGAGTTATGGAGTGATCAAAGTGGCTGAAAAGTGAAAATGTCACTTTTTCCAACACTTAGTGAAATTTTCACTAAGTCAGATTCCGCCTCACTTTTTGCCAAATGTAGGGGGATTTTTCACTTGGAATCGAAAGAGATCAAAACCAAACTTGTTCAAACAGTTGTTGTATCATGTAAGAGCTTTCCAAAATGGCCAAGAACATTGCCAAATTCAACCTACATCATGAGATACAACATTGGCAAGTTGCCTTACTGAAATCTGTCAAGGCAAGGCAGAATTTGCATTTTTGGTCGATTTGCCAAAATCAGCCAAATTCAATTGCTCCAATCCACTTGGACACCTCAGAGGATTGAATCTAAAGGGGACAATCACTGAGCCAAGCCTCCAAGGTCCAAGGAACAAGGAATAACATGTTGAACCTAGAGTTGCCAAAATAAGGACAAGACTTCAAATTTGGAATGAGGCATTCAATGGAACCATCAAGGTGGCATGGACTGAGCCATTCTCATCTGAAATCAGTCAAGACTTATCCAAGACCAAGGGGACCAAAGCTCTGTGCCCTAACCTCTAGTCAATGGCTAGAGGAGACTTGGATTTTCATTGGACAACATTGGCCAAACCTACTTACCAGCTGCCATGTACTATTCCTTTCAAAACAAACTTGCTCTACTATAAATAGAGCTCAATTGTGGTCAGTTTGAGTACACCAAAGCCATCTAACAGATGCTTTCCTCAAAATCTCTTTCTCTTGGCAAAAATGCCTTTCTTAGCAAGGTAGCTATCGGGTTTTGAGTTTGAGAGCAATTCCAATCAAACCAATCACTCACACACCTCACATACATCACATATGAACTGATCAAACACTCACATAATATCTGGAACATCAAAATCTCAAAATCACTTGCCATCTACACAAGTTTGAAGTGAAGTTGCAGCTAAGATGCCATAAACTGATCCAGTCCATTTCAATTCAATCCAAGTGTTCAAACACACTCCATATGGTGTAGGGAAGCTGTCCAGATCATCACAACTTGTTTGTAACACCTCCAACTCAAAAACACATCTGCTCTTGTTGTCACGACTTGGAGGTCAATACTTAATTTTTGAAGCATTAATCCAAGATCACAATTTGTTTTCCATGTGTTAAACAATTTTTGATCATTTTAATTGAATTTTTATTCAATTAAATACATTTTGAAAACAAATTAGGGTTTTGGATTAATTCAACCCTCATAAATCATTTTCAAAACTTTTTTTGGGCCTCTTGAGAGAGTGTAAGACCCAACCCCCTTTTTTGAAAACCTTTTTGGGCCTCACTTATTGTATAAGTCCCGTTGTATTTCAAAAATCACGGCGCGATCGTCGCCTTTTCAAAATAAAACCTTTGGGCCTACCCTCGGGTAGTAAGACCCATTTCTTTTCTTTAAAAAACTCTTTGGGCCTCTTGAGAGAGTGTAAGACCCATCCCCCCTTGTACAAAAACTTTTTGGGCCTCACTCATTGTATAAGTCCCTCTGTACAAGTAAACGGCGCGATCGTCGCCCGTTTAAAAATAAAAATCATCTGGGCCTCTCCTTGAGCTATAAGACCCATTCAAAATAATTTGGGCCTCTATTAGAGTGTAAGACCCAATCCCCCTTTTAACCAAAACATTTTGGGCCTCACTTATTGTATAAGTCCCTCTGCGTTAAAAGAAAACCTCGGCGCGATCGCCATTTTTAAACGAAAAATCATTTGGGCCTACCCTCATGTTATAAGCCCCACTCTTTTTCTTTAAACCTTTTTGGGCCTCTTGAGAGAGTGTAAGACCCATCCCTTTGTACAGAAAACCATTTTGGGCCACAGTCACTTGTGTAAGACCCTCTGTACAAATTCAACAGTGCAATCACTGGTAAACCCCTGGGCCTCTCCTTGAGCTGTAAGCCCCAAATCTTTCTTTTTCAAAGCACTTTCTCCTTTGATTTTGAATATAATGTTGTTTTCAATCTTTCTTTGTTGAACAACTAACCAAACAACATGGAAGCACTACAACCGAGTAAGTGGTTATCACTTTCGTTTACTGCTTTCATATTATAAACTGTATTGTGGGGCTGCTCACTGTAAGTCTCCTTTCATAAACTCATATCTACTGTGTAATAATAGTATAGATATTTCGAGTTTCCCCGGCAACTGCGTCTAGAACTAGGTGACGCCGTTTCATTTATTCGTAGAAATAGACGCCTAGATCCCCAATAGGAGCACCAGATACAGTCTTCTCTTCGGCTGTCCTCCTTAGGAATCGTCAAGAAGCTCTACTCCCCAAGATGAATGTATTCTCCGTGAATGGCATCTTTGAGTTTCTTCCAAATTCTCGAACTTTCCTGACTTGATCTATTCCTTGTGAATTGCTTGCCTTGAATGTCTCGGGGTTTGGGTACCCACTACGGTCATAATCTTAGACCTTAACTAAGGAACCCTCTTTCAAAGTTAAAAGTCGCTGGATAGTAAACCTCGCACGTTTACCAGTGGTTTTTATCTTTAAAAGAGTTATCTCTCCTAATGGAAAGGAGATGATAGACCCACGGGCTTCTTAAAAGCATCGGCCTCCTCTTGGGCATTATTCAAGGACTCTACGGCTTCTTAGAAGTATTCACAGCCTCCTCTTAGGCTTCGTATAATGATCTCTTCCTCCGGGAATGATAGCCTCCTCTTGGGCTTCGTACAAGGACCCGTCGGCTTCTTAAAAGTTTCCAGCCTCCTCTTGGGCTTCGTACAAATTGTCCCTACGACCTCCTAGAGGTATAGGAACAGAACCTAGTCATCCTCATAGAACAGTCCTTTCATAGAGTCTACTACTGTTTCTCAAAGCATAGTACAAAAGAAAAAAACTCTAGACACGGACAGTCTAGCTTCCTTGAGTCTCAAAGACATTCTCAAGTGACCCCCTTCGTTAAATAGGAAGAAAACCCGCAGACTCGGATAGTCTCAATACCCTTTGGATTTCCCGTTTCCTCAAAGAGAAGGAAATATCCCTGATCCTCAAATCAAATCCCTGAGTACATTGTTGCTCATATAAGAACTGAGTTTCTCTTTAAAAATCAGTATATTGGATCTGTCACTCAACTGAAACAAACCTTTAGCCTCCATCTCGGGCTTCGTACGAGATACAAAAACACTCTCTTGTTGAGTATCAAAGACTCTCTTGTTGAGTCAAACTTTTAGCCTCTATCTCGGGCTTTGTACGAGACACATAAGAGACTCCCTCGTCGAGTCAATCCCCCTTTCGCCTCCATCTCGGGCTTTGTACGAGATACAAAAAGGTTCTTATTGAGCCAAACAAACAATCGCCTCCATCTCGGGCTTTATACGAGATACCAAAGACTCCATCGTCGGGTCAAAAATCTTTTAGCCTCTCTCTCAGGCTTTGTACGAGACACAAATTAGCCTCCTCTTAGGCTTTGTATAATGATTTTCCTAGCGGAAATTAGCCTCCTCTTAGGCTTTGTATAAGAAAACCACTGGTTGATCCAATCAACCTTTTAGCATCAAACCTGTGCATCATTCACAGTACACAAACAACAACAACTCCTTCCCTTTCATCTAATCGTTGTAAGCGGCAAGCCTCTAGATCATCTATATCCATGCCATTGTCCCTCTTTTAGCATGAGAAATTCCTAAGGAAAGATGGCATTGCTCTACACTGAGTTAAAGTCTTCTCCTTCAGGTTAAAACCCCTTTTAAGGAAATTATGGCATTGCTCGGATCCGCGTATCCCAGTTAAAGTAATTCTCCTTCTCCCCTCTTTAGAGATGACAAATTCTCTCTAAAGTCGAGGTCTTTCAGCTTCACGTCTTGGGCTTTGAACAAGACACAAATAGACCTTTCATCTTCACATCTTGGGCTTTGAACAAGATACAAATCACCTTTCGCTTCACGTCTTGGGCTTTGAACAAGACACCAAAAACCAATTTCCTCCCATAGAATAGGAGGAACTACGAACGCTCTAATTTCCCTGTTTCGGTAAACGGGAATACGTAGGCATAATATCGAAAGAAAAGATCTTAGCGAGCGCAATCAACAAAAAACCCAAATCCCATATCTCCATCAATTAAAAGCAGTAATTCAAAAGCATCAGTCCTAACATCCTAATCCTTGTTCCCCGCCAGAAACCTTCTGCCTAGATAGAAAGAAAGAGAACCGTACTGGCGAAAATACAAATAACCAGTACAAGGCCCCCCCACATTGATAGCATCCGTAACCTAACAGACCGCTATTTAAACTCAATATGCAAAGCAGGGTTAATTGGAGACATCTATTTCCCTTCCTTATTCAGCTCACAATAGGATAAAAAATGAATCGACCTGTAGTTTTAAGCTCAAACCGCAGAGAGCGACCAGCGCTTAAGAACCGCGTCCAAAATCGCTCGCTACAGAAAAGTGGCGCCCACCGTGGGGCCTTCTTTCTTTCTGTTTTCCTTGTAAAATGGCAACTCTGCTGGGGAGTCTTTGCCAAGATCTTTTTGCCTTAGGGCATCATCCCCGTTTTCCACGGAAAATGGGAACTCTACCGAAGAGAAAGATTGACCTATGCTGGTCCATCTCTTAGGCAGGGAACCACAGATTGGGGCTTTCGCCGGGGAACCCATTTCTGTCAGGAACTTAAGAATCGTAGCTTTATAAGTCTAGGATGATTAGGACAAATATATATACTGCTTTTCCTAATTGCTATACGTGTTTATTTTTCTGCTAATGGGAATGCGTGTGATGCCGCATGTGGTGAGATTGAGTATACACTTAAGAAAAGCCAACCTTTTTCGTAGTGCGGAAGCTATCGGAAATAGCTGTTACGCGATACTACCCTCATTTGAGGCTGGTGATCTATTCTCGGTGAATGGCACTTACTCTAAGATTGCACACAACTCGCTGGCGATCCGCTTGTTGTCTGCCTTCCTGGGAGGAGCTGATGATAATGAGTACAGGTACAAAAATCACCCTAGTATAAACCTTTGGGGATGGGTAGAGCCTTGACTTCATGACAACGACCCTTTGACCCCATGTTTTTTCTATGTTTTTGTGTGCTGCATTCATGCATTCATTTAATAAAACATTAAAACATTCAAAAAACTTTCTCTTCTAATCTCTCTGTTTTTCAAATTAAACTAAGATTGTGATTGCAAATATCAGAGAAAAAGATTACGCTAATGGATTTCGGTAGAAGGAGAACTCACCAGTATACCTTCAAGGTTCCAAAACTAGGGGATTTGAGAAGGTTAGCGAGGATGATCGTTAACCCAGAGGCTTTCAGAGCCAAGCACGGTGGTTTACTACCACTGGTAAGAGTCCATGTGATTGAGGGAATCATAGATGCACTCATTCAGTTCTACGATCCGGTTTATCACTGTTTCACATTCCCGGATTACCAGCTATCACCAACGCTGGAGGAGTATTCTCATCTGACTGATTTACATATCACTGATCGAGCTCCATTTTCTGGACTGGAAGAAATTCCAAAGAATCAGATCATTGCAAGAGCAATTCATTTGGTTGAGTCTGAGGCCAGGACTCACATGACCACTAAAGGTGGCATCCAAGGTTTGCCAGCCCAGTTCTTAACAAAGAAAGCTCTATACTTCGCTAGTATAGGGAACGGGACTGCTTTTGAAAGCATCTTTGTCTTGCTCACCTACGGATTATTTTTGTTTCCCAACATCAATAAGTTCGTCGATATCAACGCTATTAAGGTTTTTCTCATTGGAAACCCTGTGCCAACTTTGCTCGCAGATGCGTATCATTCTGTACACTTAGGAAATTTGTACAGCGGAGGGGAGATCACATGCTGTGTACCTTTGCTCTACAAATGGTTTATCTCTCACTTGCCCAAGTCTGCTGCTTTTTGGGATTGCAAGAGTGTCTTACGTTGGTCGCAGAAGATCATGTCCCTCACCAACTCTGATATAGATTGGTGTAATAGGATTTACGAGGGAATCAGAATCATTGACTGTTGTGGAAACTTCCCCAGCGTACCCCTCATAGGAACTAAGGGAGGAATCAACTACCATCCGGTATTGGTTCGCCGTCAGTTTGGATACCCGATGAAACACATCCCACTGGGTGTTCATCTGGAAGGTCTTTTCTTCAAAGAAGGATAAATGACAGACCACTAAAGATGGAAATAGTGCAAGCTTGGAAACATGTTCTTAAGAAAAGACGAGAGTCTCTGGGAAAACCGGACTGTGTCTCGGTGGAGCCTTATCTCCATTGGGTACAAACCAGAGCTCTCAAGCTAAAAATGCCTTATCCTCGTTACGAAATTCTTCCACCGAGGGAAACTGTCATGTACTTCATGACGGAAACTGAAAAGCTTTAGGTTACTCTCAACAAAGTTCAACGGGAAAGAAGATCTTGGAAGAACAAGTACCGCACCCTCGACGTAGAGTGTATCCAAATACAGCAACTACTAAAAGAGAAAGATGCTCTGATTGAAATTTTGGAGCAGCATGCTGTAGAGAATCAAGATGACCAAAGGAATTTGCTCACTCCTTTCACTTGGCAAAGGAATGACAACCCGACAACGGCCCAAGCGCCCCGGTCAAAGAAAAGGAAGATACCAGAATCAGCACCCGGTTTCTCCTCAGAGAGGACTCGGGACCCATTAGTTTAGGTTTCTGTTTCTGCACTTTGTAATCTACTGTATTTCCATTTCTGTAATCCTTTGGAATTCAATAAAAAGGGGTTTCCCCACTGTTTGATATTTGCAATCTAATTGTCGAAGTTTATTTTGATTAAACCAAAAAACAACAATTAATATAATCATTGCATTCATCATTCTCACATCGCGTATTCTTCTTCCCTACGAATCTCACGTTTGTGTCTCGATTCTAGAGTCAAACTGTCTCATTCGTATAATACTCGGGCCAATCATCAGAAAAAGATGGATGATCTTGAGGAAGAGAACAGAGGGTTGAGAGAAAAGATCGACGCTCTGAGAGAGGTTATGAGAAAGCTTCGTAACGACATGCAAGCCATGGCAGAAGCTCAGCTACAAAGAACTGTGATCTCAGAGATCACCTCAACGCCCATCATAGAAAAGTATGATCCTAGGTATCAGATGCCGAAAGATCGTCCTTGGGGCATGCCTGTTAACTATATCCCGGAAGGATATGTTCCGCCAATCACTGAAGATCAGGGAATCGCAATAGAAGCCGCTGGGCCTGAAGGTTACAAACTTCGGGAAAGCGAAGATGCCAGGGGCATACTCAAGACTCCTGAAGGTTACAAACTTCGGGAGGCGCCAAGACTTACTGCCGTAGTCACGGTACCACCCCCTGTGGTGCACACTGTCCCGGAAGGACAGATTCCACAGACACCTTCTGGTAAGAAGGAAACTATGTTTGACAGAATGGATGAATTCCAGGAGCAGTTCCTCGAAACGCAGAAAGAGCTGCAAGCCATTCGCGGTCAGGATCTATTTGGAAAGGACGCCGCAGACCTCTGCTTGGTCCCAAATGTGAAAGTCCCGCACAAGTTCCAAGTGCCCGACTTTGAAAATTACAAGGGTAACTCTTGCCCTCAGAGCCATCTGGTGATGTACGCTCGGCGAATGTCAGCTCAGACGGAGAATTAGGACCTGCTGATTCACTACTTTTAGGATAGTTTAACCAGTGCCGCACTCAAATGCTACATGGGTTTAAACCGTACTACGATCAGTACATTCAGAGATCTTGGTACTGCCTTCGTCCAACAATACAAGTACAATTTGGACATGGCACCCGACAGAGATCAACTTAGATCAATGTCACAAAAGGACAAGGAAACCTTTAAGGAGTATGCCCAAAGGTGGCGTGAAATTGCCGCTCAAATTTGTCCACCTCTTGAGGAAAAAGAGATGACAAAGATCTTCTTAAAGACCTTAAGCTCATTTTACTATGACCGAATGGTCGCCAGTGCACCCAGTGATTTCACCGAAATGGTCAGCATGGCTGTACGTCTTGAGGAAGGCGTCCGAGAAGGACGTTTGGTAAAAGACACTGGATCGACGAGCGGTACTAAAAAAAATGGTAGTGCTCTCCCTAAGAAAAAAGAGAAAGATATTGGGAATATCTCTCTCGGAAAGCAAAGGCGACGTTATCAGCCAGTAGCAGCTGTTACTCCTGCTATCGGCCCCGCGCCTGTTCCTATGTATCAACCTCGGATTGCGCAGAGCGAACCTGACCAACAAAGGACACAACAGCCTCTTCTGCAGGCTCGTCCTCCATATAACAACAACCGTACAATACGGTCACCAGGATTTGATCCTATACCTGTAACGTACGCAGAGCTGTTTCCGTTACTGCTGGCTAAGGGGAACATTCAGACTAAGTCTCCCCTTTCAGTTCCGGAAAATCCGCCTTTTTGGTTTAAAGCGGATCAAACATGTCCTTATCATCAAGGAGGCTCAGGGCATAACATTGAGACTTGTCTCAATTTCAAATCCGACGTGCAAAAGCTTGTTAGGGGCGGGCTCTTATCTTTCAAAGATACGAATCCTAATGTTCTTACGAACCCGCTGCCTCAACACGAGAAAGCTGCAGTTAATCTGATTGAGAAAGAGACTAACGATGTCTATCAAATTCACGATGTAATCTTATTGGGGACCAATCTGGTCAAGATGCATTGTAGACAGAGTGGATATGGCCATGTGCCACCTCATAATTATCACCAGTGTGATATCTGCTCTAAAGATAACCAAGGATGTTCGGTAGTGCAATCAGCTCTACAGGAACAAATGGATCTTGGATGGATCCAAGAGCACCGAGTTCGTGGAGTTAACATGGTTTACACGAATTCCAACGTCATTCAAAACCACGACATCCGTGCGATGAATGTCAACTTGGTGGCGATGCACTCAAGGCAAAGCCAGTATCATAATCTACCGCGGCACGATTACAGTTCCTGTCTGATTTGCTCGGTAAACAAACAGGGATGCTCTTTCATACAAGAGGCCCTCCAGCGTCAGATGGATCTGGGATGGATCCAAGACTACCATGATAGGAACTCCTATCAAATCAATATGGTTCAGGTCTTCGATATCCGCGTAATGAATACCAACCTGGTAGAGTTACATGCTGAGCAGGTCCGACTCGGATTCTTAATATCACATGATTACCAAAGCTGTAAAGCGGGTTGCGAAAACGATCGAGGTTGTACCCTTGTCCAGGAGGCACTTCAGCACTTGTTAAATCACTGGTGGATGCCAATCTATATGGACGAAGATACTCAGCAGATTAGTATCAATCACAGGAATCCTACTCGTCGTCAAAGTCAGGATGTCCGATCAATGGAAGGTAACCTAGTGAGGTTACATTGTATTCAAAGTAGGAGTGGCCAGGTGCCACCACACAACTATGACAGTTGTAGCTTCTGTTCGGAAAGTAACCAAGGGTGTTACCTTGTGAGAGCAGCTCTTCAGGGTCAGGTCGATCATGGAGAAATTCGTCCATATCCCGGTTCAAGACCCATCATTTGGTCGCCGAACTACCTTGCCGATCAAGTTGAGGATGTTGTCACGATCTCTGGTCATCACAGGACCAGGGATGTTTTTGCCATCATCCCTCTACTTGATGAATCTAGAGTTCCTAACCGGGAACGGATCAAGGTTACTTATGATGGTCAGAAAAATCAGAAGGTTCCCGTAGTCATCTATCTACCGGGGCCACTACCGTATGAATCAGCTAAGGCAATCCCTTACAAATACGGTGCAACAATAATCGAGAATAGAAAGGAAATTCCATTACCCTCCGTCGTGAATATTGCAGACATCAGTCATGTAACACGGAGCGGTTGAATCTTCAATCGAGGGGTTGGAGAATCCAACAAAGAAAAGGAACTTCAGGCGGAAATTCCTGATCCGCCAGTCGGTCAATCTGGTAATCCCGACTTTTCAAAAGACAAAGATGAGATGCTAAAGCTCATCCAAAGGAGTGAATACAACATTGTTGATCAACTGTTACAGACTCCTTCAAAGATCTCAGTATTATCACTGTTACTCAGTTCAGAAGCACACAGAGAGGCTCTACAGAAAGTCTTGGAGCAAGCCTTTATGGAACAGGATGTAACAATCAGACAGTTTGATAGCATTGTCTCTAACATCACTTCCTGCAATAATTTGGGATTTAGTGATGAGGAATTACCTGAAGAAGGTCGTCGTCATAACATGGCGCTCAACATTACAATTAACTGCCAGGGCGATGCTTTAGCCAACGTACTGGTAGACACAGGGTCAGCCCTGAATGTTATGCCGAAGTCCACTTTGATGCAATTATCATTTAAGGGCCCTCCGATGAGAGTCAGCGAGGTCGTCGTCAAAGCATTCGACGGATCCAGAAAAACGGTTATCGACGAAGTTGATCTTCCCATAACTATTGGTCCTCACACTTTCCAAATCACTTTCCAGGTCATGGACATCCGGGCAACGTACAGTTGTTTATTAGGAAGACCTTGGATACATCAGGCTGGAGCGGTTACTTCAACCCTCCACCAAAAGCTAAAGTTCGTCACGAACGATCAACTTGTCAGGGTTTGTGGGGAACAAGCCTTGCTCGTGAGTAACTTATCATCATCTGCTTGTGTAGAACCCGAGGAGGTTATTGGAACTCAGTTCCAAGCACTATCGGTGAGCAAGAACGATCAATCCGAAGAAGGAACTTCAATTTCTTCATACAAAGATGCTATCAAAGCGGTCGAGAGTACCGATACGACAGGATGGGGATGGCTTGTCATTCCTATTGACAATAAAACAAAGAAGGGTCTTGGTTTTTCTGCGACCTGTACTCAGACAGCCGCCAACGATGAAAGTCTTCATCCCCTTCAAAATTTCTTCCACAGTGGAGGTTTCCTTCACCCAGTGTCTCAGACAGTTCATGCTATCAATGAGGAAGATCCCTCTGACACAGATGAAGAATGGAAGTCCTACCTTAACAAGGATGGCTATATGTCTCAGGAAGAGGTGCCTATGCCTTTTTGTTTTCCTACAGAATGTCCGAGATTTATACCAAGATCAGATGTCGAAATGATCTATGGAGATTGTGATCCGGAAGGATGCCGTGCTCCGCCAAATTCATTAAAGGAAGACACTCTGATGAAAGAAAACTCTGATCACAACTACTATGGCCCGATGGATGGTCTGCCAATATGGCAGCCTTACCCAGGAAACTTGGGGCAAGAAAGTCAGCCGAGTAATGAAACTCAGCTGAGCGTCATTGAACAGAATACCTGTGTCCCCGCCATGTCATGGGATCAACACTCAGGTCATTCGGAAATTACTCAACATGAAGATGAATTCGCAACGTTTGCAGGACTAGAATTCATCAACTATGCTTTTCCCGAGGTCAACGTCATCGAGAGAGATGACTCCTCCAGTTCCATAGAAGTTTGGGACACTCTGGGACAACCAAGTGGAAAATACGACTTTATGGTCAAGTACACTGCTCCCGAAAGCTCTCGTATCAGGCTCGAAGATATTCAGTCAACTGGATGGGGAGATACAGCTGAGAGCACAAATGTTATGCAAAATGCAACCGAGGAATCCTCCTACGACAATTCTGCTTGGGAGACAGATTCCAATGATCCTGCTCCACCAGAAATCAGCGTTATTTCTGAAGACAAATCAAGGAAGGTGCCAGACTTTGTGATTTACCGAGGAGTTCGCCGCCAATGGGTTACCGTCGAGGTTCCGAAGGTCGTTCATCAGTCAAAGTAATTTCCATCTTTAACCTTTCACCCTGCCCAGGCGAAACGGATGTTTTGATAGGGCTCGCTTTTTGTAAATTTCCCTCTTCGCTTTGCCCAAAGCGAGTGAGTTTTGTTTTATAGGGCTGTAGTTTCACGATTCGACTTGTTCATTAATAAAATAAAGTCATTCTGTAATTTCCGCATTAATTGCTGTTTTCTCTTTTTGCTTTTTCAAAAAATGGTAATCCTAAAAAACATTCAATAATAAAAACAAGCAGTAAAATCAATACACTGCACACACTTGTATTTTCTCTATCTCTTCTAAACACGAATCATACCGTCATGCAGATTGCTTGTTTTACACCCCGTTGAAACATACGATCATATGCCTTCTCCCGACTTTGGATTCCCGGTGTTTGGGGCTGAAGAAGAAGTTGACAACGAAATTCCAGAAGAGATCTCCCGATTACTCAGACAAGAGGAAAGGTCCATTGAACCTCACAAAGAGCCATTGGAAACGGTAAACTTGGGTTCGGAAAAAGAGAGAAAAGAAATCAGGATTGGGGCACTGCTCAGTCCAACTGCCAGAGAGGGTTTGATAAAGCTTCTCCGAGAATTTCCCGATGTGTTCGCTTGGTCCTATCAGGACATGCCTGGGTTGGATACCAGCATCGTGGAACATCACTTACCGTTGAGATCGGAATGTCCGCCAGTAAAGCAAAGGTTGAGACGCACTCACCCGGCCGTGGCCATCAAAATCAAAGAGGAGGTACGGAAACAGATTGACGCAGGTTTCCTCGCCACATCAGAATATCCTCAATGGTTAGCCAACATCGTACCCGTTCCCAAAAAGGACGGAAAGGTCAGAATGTGTGTCGATTACAGAGATCTGAACAAGGCTAGTCCAAAGGACGACTTTCCTTTACCACACATTGACATGCTGGTAGACAGCACAACAAAGTTCAAAGTTTTCTCCTTCATGGATGGATTCTCGGGCTATAACCAGATCAAAATGGCGCTGAAAGACATGGAGAAAACTTCGTTCATTACCCCATGGGGTACCTTTTGTTACAAGGTAATGCCGTTCGGTTTGAAGAATGCCGGGGCAACCTATCAAAGGGCCATGACTACTCTGTTTCATGACATGATACACAAAGAAATCGAGGTATATGTCGATGATTTGATTGCAAAATCAAGAACAGAGGATAAGCACGTTGAACATCTGTCAAAATTGTTCGAACGTCTAAGAAAATTCAAGTTCCGCTTGAATCCTAACAAGTGCACCTTCGGTGTCCGTTCAGGGAAACTACTAGGGTTCATCGTCAGCCAGAAAGGAATTGAAGTTGATCCTGACAAGGTCAAGGCCATTCAAGAAATGCCTTCTCCGAAAACTGAAAAACAAGTCAGAGGATTCCTGGGACGTTTGAACTACATCTCCAGATTCATATTCCTTATGACCGCGACGTGTGCGCCGATTTTCAAGTTACTCAAAAAGAACCAGGATTGCGTTTGGTCAGAAGATTGCCAAACCGCCTTCGACAGTATCAAGGAATATCTGTTGAATCCTCCGATTCTATCACCTCCAGTGGAAGGAAGACCACTGATCATTTACCTCACAGTCCTAGAGGACTCAATGGGATGTGTACTTGGCCAACAAGACGAAACTAAAAGGAAAGAGTCTGCCATTTACTATCTAAGCAAGAAATTCCCCGACTGCGAGACTCGGTACACAATGCTTGAGAAAACTTGTTGCGCTTTGGCTTGGGCAGCCAAACGTCTTCGCCAGTACATGATTCGTCATACTACTTGGTTGGTCTCCGAAATGGATCCAATCAAGTACGTTTTCGAAAAACCTGCTCTCACGGGAAGGATTGCCCGTTGGCAGATGTTACTATCAGAATATGACATAGAGTACCATGCTCAGAAAGCCGTTAAAGGAAGTATTTTAGCCGATTATTTGGCTCATCAACCGATTGACGATCAAGAATCAATCGGGTTTGACTTCCCAGACGAAGATGTCATGTATCTAAAGATGAAAGATTGCGATGAACCGCTACCCAGTGAAGGGCCAGAACCAGGTTCCCAGTGGGGACTTATCTTTGACGGAGCAGTCAATCATTATGGAAACGGAATTGGGGCAATCATTGTTACCCCTCAGGGTTCCCACATTCCTTTCACTGCTAGACTTACGTTCAAATGTACGAACAACGAGGCCGAATACGAAGCATATATCATGGGTCTCGAAGAAGCGATTGATTTAAGGATAAAAAATTTGGACGTATACGGCGATTCAGCCCTGGTTATTAACCAGATAAAAGGAGATTGGAACACATACCAATCGGGATTGATTCCTTACAAAGACTATGCAAGGAGGTTGTTACCCTTCTTCAACAGAGTCGACTTTCATCACATCCCTCGTGATGAGAATCACATGGCTGATGCATTAGCCACTCTCTCTTCCATGATTAGTGTAGGTCAATGGAATGACATACCTAAGATCGACATCATGCACCTTGAACGGCCCGCTTACATCTTCACGATTGAAGCATTCATAGACGACAGACCTTGGTATCACGATATCAAATGCTTCCTTCAGAAACAAGAGTACCCATTTGGGGCATTTAGAAAATATAGGAAAACCCTCAGAAGATTGGCTGGAAACTTCTTCCTGAGCGGTGACACTCTTTATAAGAGAAATTTTGACATGATCTTGCTCCGATGTGTCGACAGACCAGAAGCAGACATGCTCATGAAAGAAATTCATGAAGGATCCTTTGGTACTCATGCCAACGGACACACAATGGCGAGAAAAATTCTCAGGGCCGGGTATTATTGGTTGACAATGGAATCCGACTGCTATAAGTACATGAAGAGGTGTCACAAGTGTCAGATATACTCCGACAAAATTCATGTACCACCATCACATCTCAAAGTTCTTTCTTCCCCGTGGCCTTTTTCCATATGGGGAATCGACATGATCGGTATGATTGAGCCCAAGGCTTCAAATGGACATCGGCTCATCCTGGTAGCCATTGACTATTTCACCAAGTGGGTCGAAGCAGCGTCATTCACCAATGTAACCCGACAACTGGTGGTCCGATTTATCAAAAAAAATATCATCTGCCGTTATGGTGTTCCAAGCGAGATCATTACCGATAATGGATCTAACTTGAACAATAAGATGATGAAAGAGTTGTGCACAGAGTTCAAGATCGAACACCATAACTCATCTCCCTACCGACCCAAGATGAACGAAGCAGTAGAAGCGGCTAACAAGAACATCAAGAAGATCGTTCAAAAGATGGTTGTAACCTATAAAGATTGGCACGAGATGCTACCCTTTGCTCTTCACGGTTATCGGACATCTGTCCGCACTTCAACAGGGGCTACCCCTTTCTCTCTAGTATATGGCATGGAAGCAGTGCTCCCCATAGAAGTAGAGATCCCATCAATCCGGGTATTGATGGAAGCTCAGCTCACTGAAGCTGAATGGTGTCAAAGTCGACACGACGAACTGAACCTGATCGAAGAAAAGAGAATCACGGCACTATGCCACAGTCAGTTATATCAACAGAGAATGAAAAGGGCGTTCGACAAAAAGGTCCGACCTCGTATTTTCAGAAAAGGAGACCTCGTGCTCAAGAAGATACAATCATTTCTCACTGACTCTCGGGGCAAATGGACCCCAAATTATGATGGCCCCTATGTGGTCACGAAAGCTTTCTCAGGCGGCGCCTTGAGACTTGCAACCATGGACGGAGAGGAATTTGCCTACCCCACGAATGTTGATGTAGTCAAGAAATACTTCGCCTAAAAAAAACGTCTCGGTGGATTGAAAACCCGAAAGGGCGGTCCAGGAAAAAGTTAGAGACATGAAAAAAATCATCCCGGTGGATTGGAAATCTCATAGTACAATCCAGGCAAAAATTAGGGATAATGGCAAGTAACTATGTTCAACAGAGGTAAGTCCCTCAGCAGCAGCAGTTACATCATCCATCGGAGGAAATCTCCAGTCAAAGGTCATCTTCGACAGAAGCTCAGGATGTCCCGAATTCAAAGTTGGTAGAAGGATAGTGGTCGTTATGTTTCAACGTAGCCCTTTTCCCTGTAAATTACCATTTTCTAACTTTGTATATACTCTTTGGAATCACGCGTTTGGCTGATCTCCATCTTATCAATAAAATTTGAGCCCTTGTGCTTTTGTTTGTAATTCTTTACTTGTTTTAGCTTTACAGAACGACGTTGTTTAAACTTAATCAGCGATTCTTGAAATAAAACAAAAATGAATTTACTTGTTAAACTTTTTCTGCTTTTAAATTAAAGATGGCATTTCTTTTGATTGTTGAACATCGAAAGAACGTCGCTCGCTTCTCCAGAAGTAAGCGAACTTCAAAGTGCAGAATCAAAGTACTCCTTCTAAGCCAGTGCGCCTGAATGAAGGATCAACTGTATCAGATGCGGTTTTCCCGTCTGATACCCTCGGTCGAGTTCTCATCTCCTAAGCCCGATCAACATAGCTCCCAACGGGGACTATCTCTCCTAAGCAAGGTGGAATTGCTATTTTGAACCAACGGTACTTCTTCGCCCCGCGATGGCCGAGTATCCAGTCATGTTCATCTATTAGTCTGTATGTCGCGTCTGTTTTGTCAGCATATACATACGTACATCATGCATTTTGTTTGCATTCGCATTTCATATTGCATCACTATCACTTGAGTCGGTCTTATCCTGCCGTGATAACCGTCCTCTCAATCGAGTTTATCAGTTCTTCCTCGTCAGGAATTGCTTCGTCTGAACAATCTCGCTACCAATGTATTTCTATATCAGAGTCGGCGCTCGACCACTTTGATAATTTGAACCTCTGGAAGATCAGAGAACCTTCAACAGATGTCACTCTTCGCCATTGAAGATGATATCCTCGCTTTCCCGGATTAAGGAAAATACCCAGAGAAAGCCTCTTAAACAGAGTTTCGGCAGTACATCAGTGTGTCTCCGAAAAGCCGCCGATGAAAAGGTCATCAGCACCTCAAAATTGGATCCCATCATATGGCATTTCTCTGGGAAGATCCCGAGAAAAGTATGGTGCAGTATCCCCAAGCGAAGCAGTCTCTCAAGAGACTCGCTTTCCTCAGTAGAATCGACAAATGGCATCTCCAAAATAGAGAAGTTTGTGTACCTCAACAATTCAGACGTTGGGTTCCCCAGCAAGTATGACATCAAAATTTTCTCCGTCAAATGGCATCTCTCCAGGAAAATTCGGCGAGAAGTTTGAGGAAACCGCTACGAATATCGTCCCTTGTCAATAAAGTTTATTGACAAAAGAAACTTAGACCAGTTCCTTGATTGGAAACCAGGATCGAGGAGAAGTTTACATCAGAAACTTAGACCAGTTCCTTGGTTGGAAACCAGGATCGAGGGGAAGTTTGAATCAGAAACTAAGACCAGTTCCTTGGCTGAAGACCAGGATCGAGGGGAAGTTTACCTTTTCTAAGCATCATTGCTTAGCTAAAGAAGATGAATGCGTAAGCTACCATTCATAACCACCATTAAAATTTCGGGTATTCCAATATTTAATCCTCTTGCACCCCGAATGCCCGAATCCCTTCGTCATTCACACCTTCGGGTCCAAGAAGATTAAATAGGGGCATCTGTAATACCCCAAATTTTGACCACTTAGATTTCCCATCATTGTGAAAATCATCATCACAATATGGATGAACCATCATGCTTCATCAGTCTCCCCAAAGATGGGTGAGCATCCAATACAAGCAAAATTAGGGTTTCAAGCCCTCTCTGAGTGCTTAGACAAAGGATCAATCAAGAAATGACATGATCTTCAACTTGTCTAATCTCTTAAACATCCACAATGGATCAAAAGGACTCCCACTTCAAGGATTAAGCACAAGGTTGCTCCCTTCTAGGTGGATCAAGCCTCAAGATCGCCAGTGTCACCAAATTAGGGTTTTGATCACCCAGGGCCTCCAGATGGAAATTTTCATCTGGGCATAAGGCAATGATCCAAAACATAACCTAATATACTTCATGGAACCTCATGAACCCATGCATCAAGTCAATTTTGCCTCAGGGGATGCATTCATCAAAAATCAGGAATTAGGGTTTCTTGACCTAATTCACCCCTAAGTTGACTTTTGGGACAAACCATGAGCCAAGACCTCAAGACATGATTTGAGGGTCTCTAATATACCATATTGATCCATTTGGAACCATGGATTGATCCAAGAAGCTTGAGCAACAAGTCTCAATTTCATCTGCACCACAATTAGGGTTTTAAGGGAAAAGTCAACTGTGACTTTGACTTTTGACCTGGACATGCTCCCAAACCCTAATACATGATTGAATATACCCTATGACACCCATGGAACATGTCCATAAAGTTTGATTTAGGTCAAGGACATGATTTCCTGAAGAATTGCACAGTTTGGAATTCATCTGATAAAAAGTCAACTGTGCACAAAAGTCAACTTTGACTTTTTGAGATTTTTCACCAAAATGGATTTTTAACCCTAAAATGATGTTGATGTATGATTTGAATCATCATTTATCAAGAAAAATCAAGAAAAGTGAGATAACTTGTAAAAGGGGTAACCATAAAACTTAGAAATTTTTCTAAGTTAAAAATAAAGTGGCAAAGGTACCAACTTTGGAGGACCATAACTCCTAAACCACAAGGCCATTTTTTCTCATCCAAAGATGGATTTGTAGCCCTCATTATCACCTACAAAAACTTCAACTACAAGTCATTCCAATTCATTAAGGATTTTGAGTTATGGGGTGATCAAAGTGGCTGAAAAGTGAAAATGTCACTTTTTCCAACACTTAGTGAAATTTTCACTAAGTCAGATTCTGCCTCACTTTTTGCCAAATGTAGGGGGATTTTTCACTTGGAATCAAAAGAGATCAAAACCAAACTTGTTCAAACAGTTGTTGTATCATGTAAGAGCTTTCCAAAATGGCCAAGAACATTGCCAAATTCAACCTACATCATGAGATACAACATTGGCAAGTTGCCTTGCTGAAATCTGTCAAGGCAAGGCAGAATTTGCATTTTTGGTCGATTTGCCAAAATCAGCCAAATTCAATTGCTCCAATCCACTTGGACACCTCAGAGGATTGAATCTAAAGGGGACAATCACTGAGCCAAGCCTCCAAGGTCCAAGGAACAAGGAATAGCATGTTGAACCTAGAGTTGCCAAAATAGGGACAAGACTTCAAATTTGGAATGAGGCATTCAATGGAACCATCAAGGTGGCATGGACTGAGCCATTCTCATTTGAAATCAGTCAAGACTTATCCAAGACCAAGGGGACCAAAGCTCTGTGCCCTAACCTCTAGTCAATGGCTAGAGGAGACTTGGATTTTCATTGGACAACATTGGCCAAACCTACTTACCAGCTGCCATGCACTATTCCTTGCAAAACAAACTTGCTCTACTATAAATAGAGCTCAATTGTGGTCAGTTTGAGTACACCAAAGCCATCTAATAGATGCTTTCCTCAAAATCTCTTTCTCTTGGCAAAAATGCCTTTCTCAGCAAGGTAGCTATCGGGTTTTGAGTTTGAGAGCAATTCCAATCAAACCAATCACTCACACACCTCACATACATCACATATGAACTGATCAAACACTCACATAACATCTGGAACATCAAAATCTCAAAATCACTTGCCATCTACACAAGTTTGAAGTGAAGTTGCAGCTGAGATGCCATAAACTGATCCAGTCCATTTCAATTCAATCCAAGTGTTCAAACACACTCCATATGGTGTAGGGAAGCTGTCCAGATCATCACAACTTGTTTGTAACACCTCCAACTCAAAAACACATCTGCTCTTGCTGTCACGACTTGGAGGTCAATACTTAATTTTTGAAGCATTAATCCAAGATCACAATTTGTTTTCCACGTGTTAAACAATTTTTGATCATTTTAATTGAATTTTTATTCAATTAAATACATTTTGAAAAAAAATTAGGGTTTTGGATTAATTCAACCCTCATAAATCATTTTCAAAACTTTTTTTGGGCCTCTTGAGAGAGTGTAAGACCCAACCCCCTTTTTTGAAAACCTTTTTGGGCCTCACTTATTGTATAAGTCCCGTTGTATTTCAAAAATCACGGCGCGATCGTCGCCTTTTCAAAATAAAACCTTTGGGCCTACCTTCGGGTAGTAAGACCCATTTCTTTTCTTTAAAAAACTCTTTGGGCCTCTTGAGAGAGTGTAAGACCCATCCCCCCTTGTACAAAAACTTTTTGGGCCTCACTCATTGTATAATTCCCTCTGTACAAGTAAACGGCGCGATCGTCGCCCGTTTAAAAATAAAAATCATCTGGGCCTCTCCTTGAGCTATAAGACCCATTCAAAATCATTTAGGCCTCTATTAGAGTGTAAGACCCAATCCCCCTTTTAACCAAAACATTTTGGGCCTCACTTATTGTATAAGTCCCTCTGCGTTAAAAGAAAACCTCGGCGCGATCGCCATTTTTAAACGAAAAATCATTTGGGCCTACCCTCGTGTTATAAGCCCCACTTTTTTCTTTAAACCTTTTTGGGCCTCTTGAGAGAGTGTAAGACCCATCCCTTTGTACAGAAAACCATTTTGGGCCACAGTCACTTGTGTAAGACCCTCTGTACAAATTCAACAGTGCAATCACTGGTAAAACCCTGGGCCTCTCCTTGAGCTGTAAGCCCCAAATCTTTCTTTTTCAAAGCACTTTCTCCTTTGATTTTGAATATACTGTTGTTTTCAACCTTTCTTTGTTGAACAACTAACCAAACAGCATGGAAGCACTACAACCGAGTAAGTGGTTATCGCTTTCGTTTACTGCTTTCATATTATAAACTGTATTGTGGGGCTGCTCACTGTAAGTCTCCTTTCATAAACTCATATCTACTGTGTAATAAACGTATAGATATTTCGAGTTTCCCCGGCAACTACGTCTAGAACTAGGTGACGCCGTTTCATTTATTCGTAGAAATAGACGCCTAGATCCCCAATAGGAGCACCAGATACAGTCTTCTCTTCGGCTGTCCTCCTTAGGAATCGTCAAGAAGCTCTACTCCCCAAGATGAATGTATTCTCCGTGAATGGCATCTTTGAGTTTCTTCCAAATTCTCGAACTTTCCTGACTTGATCTATTCCTTGTGAATAGCTTGCCTTGAATGTCTCGGGGTTTGGGTACCCACTACAGTCATAATCTTGGACCTTAACTAAGGAACCCTCTTTCAAAGTTAAAAGTCGCTGGATAGTAAACCTCGCACGTTTACCAGTGGTTTTTATCTTTAAAAGAGTTATCTCTCCTAATGGAAAGGAGATGATAGACCCACGGGCTTCTTAAAAGCATCGGCCTCCTCTTGGGCATTATTCAAGGACTCTACGGCTTCTTAGAAGTATTCACAACCTCCTCTTAGGCTTCGTATAATGATCTCTTCCTCCGGGAATGATAGCCTCCTCTTGGGCTTCGTACAAGGACCCGTCGGCTTCTTAAAAGTTTCCAGCCTCCTCTTGGGCTTCGTACAAATTGTCCCTACGACCTCCTAGAGGTATAGGAACAGAACCTAGTCATCCTCATAGAACAATCCGTTCATAGAGTCTACTACTATTTCTCAAAGCATAGTACAAAAGAAAAAAACTCTAGACACGGACAGTCTAGCTTCCTTGAGTCTCAAAGACATTCTCAAGTGACCCCCTTCGTTAAATAGGAAGGAAACCCGCAGACTCGGATAGTCTCAATACCCTTTGGATTTCCCGTTTCCTCAAAGAGAAGGAAATATCCCTGATCCTCAAATCAAATCCCTGAGTACATTGTTGCTCATATAAGAACTGATTTTCTCTTTTAAAATCAGTATATTGGATCTGTCACTCAACTGAAACAAACCTTTAGCCTCCATCTCGGGCTTCGTACGAGATACAAAAACACTCTCTTGTTGAGTATCAAAGACTCTCTTGTTGAGTCAAACTTTTAGCCTCTATCTCGGGCTTTGTACGAGACACATAAGAGACTCCCTCGTCGAGTCAATCCCCTTTTCGCCTCCATCTCGGGCTTTGTACGAGATACAAAAAGGTTCTTATTGAGCCAAACAAACAATCACCTCCATCTCGGGCTTTATACGAGATACCAAAGACTCCATCGTCGGGTCAAAAATCTTTTAGCCTCTCTCTCGAGCTTTGTACGAGACACAAATTAGCCTCCTCTTAGGCTTTGTATAATGATTTTCCTAGCGGAAATTAGCCTACTCTTAGGCTTTGTATAAGAAAACCACTGGTTGATCCAATCAACCTTTTAGCATCAAACCTGTGCATCATTCATAGTACACAAACATCAACAACTCCTTCCCTTTCATCTAATCGCTGTAAGCGGCAAGCCTCTGGATCATCTATATCCATGCCACTGTCCCTCTTTTAGCATGAGAAATTCCTAAGGAAAGATGGCATTGCTCTACACTGAGTTAAAGTCTTCTCCTTCAGGTTAAAACCCCTTTTAAGGAAATTATGGCATTGCTCGGATCCGCGTATCCCAGTTAAAGTAATTCTCCTTCTCCCCTCTTTAGAGATGACAAATTCTCTCTAAAGTCGAGGTCTTTCAGCTTCACGTCTTGGGCTTTGAACAAGACACAAATAGACCTTTCAGCTTCACATCTTGGGCTTTGAACAAGATACAAATCACCTTTCGCTTCACGTCTTGGGCTTTGAACAAGACACCAAAAACCAATTTCCTCCCATAGAATAGGAGGAACTACAAACGCTCTGATTTCCCTGTTTCGATAAACGGGAATACGTAGGCATAAGATCGAAAGAAAAGATCTTAGCGAGCGCAATCAACAAAAAACCCAAATCCCATATCTCCATCAATTAAAAGCAGTAATTCAAAAGCATCAGTCCTAACATCCTAATCCTTGTTCCCCGCCAGAAACCTTCTGCCTAGATAGAAAGAAAGAGAACCGTACAGGCAAAAATACAAATAACCAGTACAAGGCCCCCCCACATTGATAGCATTCGTAACCTAACAGACCGCTGTTTAAACTCAGTATGCAAAGCAGGGTTAATTGGAGACATCTATTTCCCTTCCTTATTCAGCTCACAATAGGATAAAAAATGAATCGACGTATAGTTTTAAGCTCAAACCGCAGAGAGCGACCATCGCTTAAGAACCGCGTCCAAAATCGCTCGCTACACAGCCCTATAAAACAAAACTCTGTCGCTTTGGGCAAAGCGAAGAGGGAAATTTACAGAAAGCGAGCCCTATCAAACATCCGTTTCACCTAGGTAGGGTGAAAGGTTAAAGATGGCAATTACTTTGACTGATGAACGACCTTCGGAACCTCGACGACAACCCATTGGCGGCGAACTCCTCGGTGAATCACAAAGTCTGGCACCTTCCTTGATTTGACTTCAGAAATGACATTGATTTCTGGTGGAGTAGGATCATTGGAATTTGTCTCCCAGGCAGAGTTGTCGTAGGAGAATTCCTCTGTTGCATTTTGCATAGCATATGTGCTCTCAGTTGTATCTCCCCATCCAGTTGGCTGGATATCTTCGAGCCTGATACGAGAGCTTTCGGGAGCGGTGTACTTGACCATGAAGTCAAACTTTCCACTTGGTTATCCCAGGGTGTCCCACACTTCTTTAAAACTGGAGGAGTCATCTCTCTCGATGAAGTTGACCTCGGGAAAGGCATAGTTGATGAACTCAAGTCCTGAAAATGTTGCGAATTCATCTTCATGTTGAGTAGTTTCAGAATGACCTGAGTGTTGATCCCATGACATGGTGGGGACACAGGTATTCTGTTTAATGATGCTCAGCTAACTTTCATCATTCGGCTGACTTTGTTGCCTCAAGCTTCCTGGGTAAGGCTGCCACATTGGCAGACCATCCATCGGGCCATGGTAATTATGGTCAAAGTTGTCTTTCATCAGAGTGTCTTCCTCTAATGAATTTGGCGGAGCACGGAATCCTTCCGGATCACAATCTCCATATATCATTTCGACGTCTGACCGTGGTATAAATCTCGGAATCTGTGTGGGATAGTAAAATGGTATAGGCACCTCTTCCTGAGACATATAACCGTCCTCGTTAAGGTAGGACTTCCATTCTTCATCTGTGTCAGAGGGATCTTCCTCATTAATAGCATGTACTGCTTAAGACACTGGGTGAAGGAAACCGCCACTGTGGAAGAAGTTTTGAAGGGGATGAAGACTTTCATCATTGGCAGCTGTCCGGGTGCAGGTTGCAAAAAAACCAAGACCCTTCTTTGTTGTATTGCCAGTAGGAATGACAAGTTGTCCCCATCCGGTTGTATTGGTACTCTCGACTGCTTTGATAGCATCGTTGTATGAAGAAATGGAAGTTCCTTCTTTGAACTGATTGTTCTTGCTCACTGACAGTGCTTGGAACTGCGTTCCAATAACCTCCTTGGGTTCTATACCAGTAGACGATGACAAGTTGCTTACAAGCAAGGCTTGTTCCCCACAGACTGTGACAAGTTGATCGTTCTGAACGAACTTTAGCTTTTGGTGGAGGGTCGAAGTAACCGCTCCAGCCTGATGTATCCAAGGTCTTCCTAATAAACAACTGTACGTTGCCCGGATGTCCATAACCTAGAAAGTGACTTGGAAAGTGTGAGGAACGATAGTTATGGGAAGATCAACTTCGCCGATAACCGTTTTTCTGGATCCGTCGAACGCTTTGACGACGACCTCGCTGATTCTCATCGGAGGGCCTTTGAATGATAATTGCATCAAAGTGGACTTCGGCATAACATTCAGGGTTGACCCTGTGTCTACCAGTACGCTGGCTAAAGCACCGTCCTGGCAGTTAACTGTAATGTTGAGCGCCATGTTATGATGGCAACCCTCTTCGGGTAATTCCTCATCACTAAATCCCAAATTATTACAGGAAGTGATGTTAGAGACAATACTATCGAACTGTCTGATTGTTACATCCTGTTCCACAAAGGCTTGCTCCAAGACTTTATGTAGAGCCTCCCTATGCGCTTCTGAACTGAGTAACAGTGATAACACAAAGATCTTTGAAGGAGTCTGTAACAGCTGATCAACAATGTTATATTCACTCCTTTAGATGAGCTTCAGCATCTCATCATCATTTTTCGAAAGGCCGGGATTACTGGATTGACCGACCGATGATCAGGAGTTTTCGTCTAAAGTTCCTTTTCTTTGTTAGGTTCCCCAACCCCTCAGTTGAAGATTCTACCACTCCGTGTTACACGACTGATGTCTGCAATATTCACAACGGAGGGTAATGGAATTTCCTTTCCATTCTCAATTGTTGTTGCACCGTATTTGTAAGGGATAGCCTTAGTTGATTCATACGGTAGTGGTCCCGGCAGATAGATGACTACGGGAGCCTTCTGATTTTTCTGACCATCATAAGTAACCTCGATCCGTTCCCGGTTGGGAACTTTAGATTCGTCAAGTAGAGGGATGATGGCAAAAACATCCCTGGTCCTCTGATGATCAGAGATTATGACAACATCCTCAACTTGATCGACAAGGTAATTCGGCGTCCAGTTGATGGGTCCAGAACCCGGATATGGACGAATCTCTCCACGATCCACCTGCCCCTGGAGAGCTGCTCGCACAAGGTAGCACCCTTGGTTACTTTCCGAACAGACTCCACAACGTTCATAATTGTGTGGTGGCACCTGACCATGCCCACTTTGAATACAATGTAACCTCACTAGGTTAGCTTCCATTGATCGGACATCCTGACTCTGACGCCGAGTAGGATTCCTGTTATTGATACTAATTTGCTGAGTATCTTCATCCATATAAATTGGCATCCACCAGTGATTTAACAAGTGCTGAAGTGCCTCCTGGACAAGGGTACAACCCCGATCATTTTTGCAACCCGCTTTATAGCTTTGATAGTCATGCAATATCAGGAATCCGAGTCGGACCTGTTCAGCATGTAACTCTACCAGGTTGGTATTCATCACGCGAATATCGAAGATCTATACCATGTTGATTTGATAGGGATTCCTATCATGGTAGTCCTGGATCCATCCAAGATCCATCTGATGCTGGAGGGCCTCTTGTATGAAAGAGCATCCCTGTTTGTTTACCGAGCAAGTCAGACAGGAACTATAATTGTGCCGCGGCAAATTATGATACTGGCTTTGCCTTGAGTGCATTGCCACCAAGTTGACATTCATTGCATGGATATCGTGGTTCTGAATGACGTTAGAATTCGTGTAAACCATGTTAACTCCACGAACTCGGTGCTCTTGGATCCATCCAAGATCCATTTGTTCCTGTAGTGCTGCTTGCACCACAGAACATCCCTGGTTGTCTTTAGAGCAGATATCACACTGATGATAGTTATGAGGTGGCACATGGCCATATCCACTCTGTCTACAATGCATCTTGACCAGATTAGTTTTCAACAAGAGTACATCGTGAATTTGATAGACATTGTTAGTCTCTTTCTCAATCAGGTTGACTGCAGCCTTGTCATGTTGAGGCAGAGGGTTCGTAAGAACATTAGGATTTGTATCCTTGAAGGATAAGACCCCGCTCCTAACAAGTTTTTGCACATCGGACTTGAAATTGAGACAAGTCTCTATGTTATGCCCTGGACATCCTTGATGATAAGGGCATGCCTGATCTGCTTTGAACCAAAAAGGCGTATTTTTTGGTACTGTAAGAGGAGACTTAGTCTGGATGTGCCCCTTAGCCAGTAGTAATGGAAACAGCTCTACGTACGATACGGGTATAGGATCAAATCCTGGTGGCCGTGTTGTACGGTTGTTGTTATATGGAGGGCGAGCCTGATGAAGAGGCTGTTGTGTCCTTTGCTGATCAGGTTGGCTCTGCGCAACCTGAGGTTGATACATTGGAATAGGCGCAGTGCTGATAGCAGGAGTTACAGCTGCTACCGGCTGATAACGTCGCCTTTGCTTTCCAAGAGAGATATTCTCAATATCTTGCTCTTTTTTCTTAGGGAGAGCACTACCGTATTTTTTAGTACCGCTCGTCAATCTAGTGTCTTTTACCAAACATCCTTCTCGGACGGCTTCCTCAAGAGGTACACCCATGCCCACCATCTCGGTGAAATCACTGGGTGCACTGGCAACCATTCTATCATAGTAAAATGAGCTTAAGGTTTTTAAGAAGATCTTTGTCATCTCTTTTTCCTCAAGAGGTGGACAAATTTGAGCGGCAATTTCACGCCACCTTTGAGCATACTCCTTAAAGGTTTCCTTGTCCTTTTGCGACATCGACCTGAGTTGATCTCTGTCTGGTGCCATGTCCAAATTGTATTTGTATTGTTGGACGAAGGCAGTGCCAAGATCTCTGAATGTGCTAATCGTAGCACAATTTAAACCCATGTACCATTTTAATGCGGCACCGGTTAAACTATCCTGGAAGTAGTGAATCAGTAGGTCCTGATTCTCCATCTGAGCTGACATCCGCCGATCGTACATCACCAGATGGCTTTGAGGGCAAGAGTTACCCTTGTATTTTTCAAAGTCGGGCACTTGGAACTTGTGCGGGACTTTCACATTGGGGACCAAGCAGAGGTCTGCGGCGTCCTTTCCAAATAGATCCTGATCGCGGATGGCTTGCAGTTCTTTCTGCATTTCCAGGAACTGCTCCTGGAATTCATCCATTCTGTCGAACATAGTTTCCTTTTTACCAGCAGGTATCGGTGGAATCTGTCCTTCCGGGACAGCGTGCACCACAGGGGGTGGTACCGTGACAAGGTAGCGAATCTTGGCGTTTCCCGAAGTTTGTAACCTTCAGGAGTCTTTTGTATGCCCCGGGCATCTTCGCTTTCCCGAAGTTTGTAACCTTCAGGCCCAGCGGCTTCTGTTGAGATTCCCTGATCTTCAGTGATTGGCGGAACATATCCTTCCGGGATATAGTTAACAGGCATGCCCCAAGGACGATCTTTCGGCATTTGATACCTAGGATCATACTTCTCCACTCTGGGCGTTGAGGTGATCTCTGAGATTAAAGTCCTTTGTAGCTGAGCTTCTGCCATGGCTTGCATGTCGTTACGAAGCTTTCTCATATCCTCTCTCAGAGCGTCGATCTCTTCTTTCAACTCTTTGTTCTCTTCCTCAAGATCATCCATCTTTTTCTGACGATTGGCCCGAGTATTATACGAATGAGACAGTTTGACTCTAGAACTGAGACACAAACGTGAGATTCGTAGGTAAGAAGAATTCGCGATGTGAGAATAATGAATGCAATGATTATATTAATTGTTTTTTGGTTTAATCAAAATAAACTTCGACAATTAGATTGCAAATATCAAACAGTGGGGAAACCCCTTTTATTGAATTCAAAGGATTACAGAAATGGAAATACAGTAGATTACAAGGTGCAGAAACAGAAACCTAAGCTAAGGGGTCCCGAGAGAACTCGGGTGCTGATTCTGATACTTTCCTTTTCTTTGACTGGGGCTCTTGGGCCGTTATCGGGTTGTCATTCCTTTGTCAAGTGAAAGGAGCGAGCAAATTCCTTTGGTCATCTTGATTCTCTACAGCATGTTGCTCCAAAATTTCAATCAGAGCGTCTTTCTCTTTCAGTAGTTGCTGTATTTTGATGCACTCTACGTCGAGGGTGCGGTACTTGTTCTTCCAAGACCTTCTCTCCTTTTGAACTTTGTTGAGAGTAACCTGAAGCTTTTCAGTTTCCATCATGAAGTACATGACAGACTCCCTCGGTGGAAGAAATCCATGACGAGGATAAGGAATCTTTAGCTTGAGAGCTTAGTTTGTACCTAGTGGAGATAAGGCTCCACCGAGACACAGTCCGGTTTTCCTAGAGACTCCCGTCCTTTCTTATGAACGTGTTTCCAAGCGTGCACTATTTCCGTCTTTAGTGCTCTGTCACTTTCTCCTTCTTTGAAGAAAAGACCTTCCAGATGAACACCCCGTGGGACGTGTCTCATCGGGTATCCAAATTGACGACGAACAAGAACTGGATGGTAATTGATTCCTCCCTTAGTTCCTATAAGGGGTACGTTGGGGAAGTTTCCACAACGGTCAATGATCCTGATTCCGTCATAAATCCTATTACACCAGTCAATATCAGAGTTGGTGAGGGACATGATCTTCTGCAACCAACGTAAGGCACTCTTATGATCCCAGAAAGCAGCAGACTTAGGTAAATGAGAGATAAACCATTTGTAAAGCAGAGGTACACAGCACGTGATCTCCCCTCCGCTGTACAAATTCCCTAAGTGTACAGAATGATACGCATCTGCGAGCAAAGTCGGTACAGGGTTTCCAATGAGAAAAACCTTAATAGCGTTGATATCGACGAAGTTATTAATATTGGGCAACAAAAATAATCCGTAGGTGAGCAAGACAAAGATGTTTTCAAAAGCAGTCACGTTTCCTATACTGGCAAAATACAGGGCCTTCTTTGTCAGGAACTGGGCTGGCAAACCTTGGATGCCACCCTTAGTGGTTAGGTGAGTCCTGACCTCAGACTCGTCCAAATGAGTTGCTCTGCAATGGTCTGATTCTTTGGAATTTCTTCCAGTCCAGAAAATGGAGCTCGATCAGTAATTTGTAGATCAGTCAGATGAGAATACTCCTCCAGCGTTGGTGCGAGCTGGTAATCCGGGAATGTAAAGCAGTGATAAACCGGATCGTAGAATTGAACGAGCGCATCCATGATTCCCTCAATCACATGGATTCTTAACAAAGGTAGCAGACCTCCGTGCTTGGCTCTGAAAGCCTCAGGGTTTGTGATCATCCTCGCTAACCTTCTCAAATCCTCTAGTTTTGGAATCCTGAAGGTGTACTTATGAGTTCTCCTTCTACCGAAATCCATGAGCGCAATCTTTTTCTCTGATATTTGCAATCAGAATCTTAGTTTAATTTGAAAAACAGAGAGACTAGAAGAGAAGATTTTTTGAATGTTTTAATGTTTTTTAAATGAATGCATGAATGCAGCACACAAAAACATAGAAAAAACATGGGGTCAAAGGGTCGTTGTCATGAAGTCAAGGCTCTACCCATCCCCAAAGGTTTATACTAGGGTGATTTTTGTACCTGTACTCATTATCATCAGCTCCTCCCAGGAAAGCAAAACAACAAGCGGATCGCCAGCGAGTTGTGGAGCAATCTTAGAGTAAGTGCCATTCACCGAGAATAGATCACCAGCCTCAAATGAGGGTATTATCGCGTAACAACTATTCCCGGTAGTTTCGCACTACAAAAGGGTTTGGCTCCTCAGCTTCTCAGACATCACAATCGGCCCATTGTCTAGGTGAGAGAATGGGTTGCATTGGTCAGCCTCCACTGAGGTTGATGGTCGACCTCGTCTCCATCACTTATCTTAAGTGTATACTCAATCTTTTCACATGCGGCATCACACACATTCCCATTAGCAGAAAAATAAACACGTATAGCAATTAGGAAAAGCAGTATATATATTTGTCCTAATCATCCTAGACCTTTAAAGCTATGAATCCTAAGTTCCTGACAGAAAATGGGTTCCCCGACGGAAGCCCCAATCTGTGGTATTCACACAAGAGATGAAAGGAAAGAAGAAAAACAGAGACGGGCCCCACGGTGGGCGCCATTTTTCAGTAGCGAGCGATTTTGGACGCTGGTCGCTCTCTGCGGTTGAGCTTTAACTACAGGTCGATTCATTTTTTATCCTATTAAAGCTGATGAAGGAAGGGAAATAGATGTCTCCAATTGACCCTGCTTGCATACTGAGTTTAAACAGCGGTCTGTTAGGTTACGAATGCTATCAATGTGGGGGGCCTTTGTACTGGTTATTTGTATTTTCGCCAATACTATTTTCTCTCTTTTTGTTAGGATACTGCTTCAGATTAGGATATATGGGATTTAGGGTTTTTGTTTAGTGTGCTCGCTAATATTTTTCTTTCAATCTTATGCCTACGTATTCCCGTTTACCGAAATAGGGAAATCAGAGCGTTCGTAGTTCCTCCTATTCTATGGGAGGAAATGGTTGTTTTTGGTGTCTTGTTCAAAGCCCAAGACGTGAAGTGAAAGGTAGTTTGTATCTTGTTCAAAGCTCAAGATGTGAAGCTGAAAAGTCTATTTGTATCTTGTTCAAAGCCCAAGATGTGAAGCTAAAGGTGTTGACCTTAGAGAGAATTTGTCATCTCTAAAGGGGGGTTTGTTTGTCACAACTGTTTATAAAGGAGAATTACTTTAACCGGGATGTGTGAATCCGGCAATGCCATAATTTCCTTTATAGGGGATTTTTAACCTGAAGGAGAAGACTTTAACTCAGTGTAGAGCAATGCTATCTTTCCTTAGGAATTTCTCATGCTAAAAAAGGGACAGTGGTATGGATGTAGATGATCCAGAGGCTTGCCGCTTACAGCGATTAGATGAAGGGGAAGGAGTTGTTGATGTTTGTGTACTGTGAACGAGGCACAGCTTTGATGCTAAAAGGTTGATTGGACCAACCAGTGGTTTTCTTATACAAAGCCTAAGAGGAGGCTATTATGTGTCTCGTACAAAGCCCGAGAGAGAGGCTAGAAGGTTTTTGACTCGACGATAGAGTCTTTTGGTATCTCGTATAAAGCCCGAGAGAGAGGCTAAAATTTGTTTGGCTCAATAAGAACCTTTTTGTATCTCGTATAAAGCCCGAGATGGAGGCGAAAGAGGTGATTGACTCAACGAGGGAGTCTCTTATGTGTCTCGTACAAAGCCCGAGAGAGAGGCTAAACGTTGTTTGACTCTGCTGGGGAGAATCATTGTACAAAGCCCAAGAGGAGGCTAACTCCACTGAAGAAGGATCATTATACAAAGCCTAAGAGGAGGCTATTGTAACTGTTTCAGTTGAGTGACAGGTCCAGTATATTGATTTTGAAAGAGAAAATCAGTTCTTATATGAGCAACACTATACTCAAGGATTTGATTCGAGGATCCGGGTTATTCCTATTCTTTAAGGAAGTGGGAAATCCGAAGGGTATTGAGACTGTCTGAGTCTACTGGTTTTCTTCCTATTTAACGAAGGGGTCACTTGAGAATGTCTTTGAGACTCAAGGAGATTAGACTGTCCAAGTCTAGAGTTTCATCTTTTGTACTATGCTTTGAGAAACAGTAATAGACTCTTTGAAAGGACTGTTCTATGCAGATGACTAAGTTCTGTTCCTATACCTCTAGGAGGTCGTCGGGACAATTTGTACGAAGCCCAAGAGGAGGTTGGAAACTTTTAAGAAGCCGACGGGTCCTTGTACGAAGCCCAAGAGAAGGCTATCATTCCCGGAGGAAGAGATCATTATACGAAGCCTAAGAGGAGGATGTGAATACTTCTAAAAAGCTGACAGGTCCTTGTACTAAGCCCAAGAGGAGGCGGGGATGCTTTTTGGAAGCCTGTGGGTCCTTGTACGATGCCCAGGAGGAGGCCGATGCTTTTAAGAAGCCGATGGGTCCCCAAACCCCGAGAAATTCAAGGCATGATATTCACAAGGAATAGATCAAGTCAGGAAAGTTCGAGAATTTGGAAGAAACTCAAAGATGCCATTCACGGAGAATACATTCATCTCTAGGAGTTGAGTTTCTTGACAATTCCTAATGATGACAGCCGAAGAGAAGACTGTATCTGGTGATCCTATTGGGGATCTAGTTGTCTATTTCTACGAATAAATGAAACAGCGTCACCTAGTTCTAGACGTAGTTGCCGGGGAAACTCGAAATATCTATACTATTATTACACAGTTGATATGAGTTTATGAAAGAAGACTTACAGTGAAACAGCCCCACAATACAGTTATATGTATATGAAAGCGGTAAATGAAAGTAATAACCACTTACTCGGTTGTAGAGCTTCCATGCTGTTTGGTTAGTTGTTCAACAAAGAAAGATTGAAAACAACAGTATATTCAAAATCAAAGGAGAAAGTGCTTTGAAAAAGAAAGATTTGGGGCTTACAGCTCAAGGAGAGGCCCAGGGTTTTATCGGTGAGCGCACTGTTTGAATTTGTACAGAGGGACTTATACAAGTGACTGAGGCCCAAAAAGGTTTTCTGTACAAAGGGATGGGTCTTACACTCTCTCAAGAGGCCCAAAAGGTTTAAAGAAAAAGAGTGGGGCTTATAACACGAGGGTAGGCCCAATTGATTTTTTCGTTTAAAATGGCGATCGTGCCAAGGTTTTCTTTTAACGCAAAGGGACTTATACAATAATTGAGGCCCAAAATGTTTTTGGTTAAAAGGGGGTTGGGTCTTACACTCTATTAGAGGCCCAAAAAGTTTTAAGAAAAGAAATGGGTCTTACTACTCGAGGGTAGGCCCAAGGTTTTTTTGTTTTGAAAAGGCGACGATCGCGCCGTTTGTTTTTTACGGTATCGGGACTTATACAATATACTGAGGCCCAAAAATGATTTGGTCAAAAAAAGGATTGGGTCATACACTCTATTAGAGGCCCATGAGTGTTTGAAAAAGTTTGATGAGGGTTGAATTAATTAAAAACCCTAATTTCATTTTTTAAAGGGTATTTTTCAAAGAAAAAACAAGTAAAAAATGATAAAAAATATCAAATAAAATCATTAATCATGTTATAAACAGTGATTAAGGTTTATGAAAAAGTATTTTATCCACATGAATATTTAAAATCATTTTGTTTTTAAAAATCAAGAAAAAGAAATCATTTTAAAAGCATATAAAACAATTTAAAACAATATTTTTGAATATATTAAAAATATATCAAATAATAATATTTTGTTTGATTTTTTGGTGGATTAAAATATTATGGAGTATGAATAAGAAGTGTGTAAAACAGATTTTGAAAATGATGATTTTTGCTATGTGAAAGAATTGGTTGAGTTTTGAAGATAAACTAAGAAAAAAAGGAAAGATGTCACAACATCACATTCGACATCTTTCATGAGTTTTCAACATCTTTTTTATCAAACTTCAAACACTCATAACTCTCCCAATTTTTAACGGAATTAAGATCCCGAAGAGCCTATCTTGACCAATTTTTCGCAAGGAATCCAATGGTATCACTCATACATACTTAAACTTAATGTATAGTGCACACAAGGCAAAAAAACCAGATCTGCACCTTAAGTTTAAACATCTTTGCTTATCAAATTTTCAAACATTCATAACTCTCTCAATTTTTAACGAAATTGAAATCCGTAAGAACCTATCTTGACCAATTTTTCGCAAGGAATCCAATGGTATTACTCATACATACTGAAACTTAATGTACAACACACACAAGGCAAAAAACCAGATCTGCACCTTAAGTTTAAAACAACATAAACTCCACATATAAACATGTTAAAGTGTAAACAGTAGGAGGATCATAACATACACATTAAGGACTACATTTTTTCTTCAAGAATTGTTCAATATGATGCATGTATGTGGACATCAAAGGAAAGCATGATTCAAAGAATTCAAGTTATGAATTTTACCTCTTTTTTTGGAGATTTTGTGCAACCTACCAAGTGCTTTATTCCAGAAATGATTTGATGCTTTGGACACCCTGAAATGACCTCTTAGAAGCTTTTAGGATGGTTGGAATCAGCTGGAACCTGCAAAAACACAAACTGTTCCTTTCTTGCAAAAGGGGTTAAAAGTGACCAAAATAGAAACTCTCTCAAATGGTGTTCCAGATGTTGGGAACCATTTGGGATAGTTCAAGGATGATATTTGGAGTGTGTTTGAGGTTTTATCTGGTTTGGTAAGTGACTGAATCAAGACATGGCTTGAAAAATGCAAAAAAGTGCCATTTTGAGGTTTTGAGAAGTGACTTTGTGATTTTGTGATTACAGGTCACTTATGATAGTTTGCACAGCTTACATATGATATATATGAGGTATGTGTGTGTGATTAGTTGTAATGGAAAAGCTATCAAGCTCAAAAACTCCGAATTACTTGCTTTGGAAGGCAAATTTGAGGTGAAAGAAGAGATTTTGAGGAAAGCATCTGTTTGATGGCTTTGGTGTACTCAAACTGAGCACAAATGAGCTCTATTTATAGTAGAGCAAGTTTGTTTTCGCAGCAATAGTGAATGGTGGCTGCAGCAGAGGTTTGTTCAATGTTGGCCAATGAAAATCCAAGTCTCCTCTAGCCATTGACTAGAGGTTAGAGTACAGAGCTTTGGTTCCCTACTTGTTGGAGGAATCTTGACTGAATTCAGTTGCAAATGTGTCAGTCCATGCCACCTTGATGCTTCCATTGAATGCTCCAATCCAAAATTAGAGTCTTGTCCCTCTTTTAGGGATTTTTAGGAATATCATGCTACTTCTTGTTCCAAGGACTTTGGAGGCTTGGATCAGTGATTGTCCCCTTTAGATTTGATCCTCAGATGTGTCTAAGATGATGACAAGGCTTGGAAATTTTTGTGGCACAAGAAATGTGCAAATCTGCCCCATGAAAAATTCAGCTGTAGCAAGCCTTTTTGTAAAATCCATAACTCCCTGCTCGAGTATGCTACATGGACGTTCTAGGACTTTCTGTAAAGCTGAGATGATGTACTTAACTTTGATGTTCAAGGTTTGTGAAGATAAGACTTGTAAAGTTGTCAAAATTGACCTTGAACTTGTGTGATCAAATTTATCCTAAAAGCTGTCATGAAAATTCTGTTTTATCAATGCCTTTTGCAAAAATCATATCTCCCTGCTCGAGTATGCTACAAGGACGTTCTACAACTTTCTGGAAAGCTGAGATAACGTACTTCAACTTTCATGCCCAGGGATTTTCCTGAATCAACTTGGATCATGGAGAAAACATCTTTGAAGTTGGGACATTCTTGCTGGAAAAAAAATATTGGTGATGTCCTATGCAATGTTGGAACATCAGACATTAAGAATATTAATAATTCCAAACTTCAATCACATGTATCTTTTAATCCACTATGATATTTTGAGTTGAAGTGAATTGCATCTTTGATGCTTGTCTTGCATGGTGACAAATTTTGAAAATTGGGTGGCACAAGAAAAGTGCACAAAATCTGTCCTAAAAAATCAGCTCGAGCAAGGCATGTTTTGATGTTCATAACTCCTTGCTCAAGTTGAATTAATGGGAGTTCTTATACATTTTGGAAAGCCCTAATGACATACTTTAACTTTGATGTTTGACTTTGGTCTCGGTTCAGCTTGCAAAGTCATCAAAAATGGTCTTGAGCTTGTGTAGTCAAATCTGTCCTAAAAGCTGTCATGAAAATTCTGCTTTATCAATGCTTTTTGCAAAAATCATATCTCCTTGCTCGAGTATGCTACAAGGACGTTCTACAACTTTCTGGAAAGCTGAGATAACGTACTTCAACTTTGATGTTCAAGGTTTGGCTTGAATCAACTTGGATCATGGAGAAAAACATCCTTGAAGTTGGGACATTCTTGCTGGAAAAATATTAATGATGTCCCTACGCAATTTCAGAACATTGGACATTAAGAATTCCCAACTTTGATCACTTATATCTTTCAATCCTTATGATATTTTGAGTTGATTCCTTCTACAATGTTGAAGTATCAAATACCCTCTTTAAAAGTAGCTCCTACTCAAAATCAATGGATGCTTGGATCAATAGTTACAACCTTGAAAAGTTGTGCATTTGAACATGATTTTAACTTAGAAAAAATTTATAAGTTTCTTTCAATTTGATCAATTTTGCAATTTTGCATGATTTCTTGATTTAAATTTGATCAAATTAAATCATCCATCATATTTTCTTGAGTAATGGCTTGTGAAGCTCAAAGTTGACCAAAAGTCAAACTTTGACTTTCTGCGTCAGTTGACTTTGTATTAGATGAACTTGAGGCTTGATCCACTTGAAATGTTGCACTCTTGTGCTTAATTCTTGATGTGGGAGTCCTCTTGATCCTTTGTGAATGTTTGAGAGGTTTAGACAAGTTGAAGATCATGTCATTCCTTGATTGATCATTTGTCTAAAGGCTCTGAGAGGGCTTGAAACCCTAAGCTTGATTATAGTGAATGCTCAATAATTCCTTGAGTAGATTGATGAGGTATGATGGTTCCTCCATATTGTGATGATGATTTTCCCAATGATGGGAAATCTTAGTGGTCAAAAATTGGGGTATGACAGATAAGACTTTAGTCGACTTAATATTAATCAAGTGAAGTTTTGAAATTGGTTTTGAAATTAACACCTTAATAAAATGACCATATCCAATGCCAAGGCAAACTCTCAAAAAGGCTCTCAAGACAAGGTTGATTTTCAAGAGAAGTACAAAATTAAATATAAGGTTATGCATATTTTTTCGGAATTTTTAGAAATAAATATGATAATAAAATAAAAATGAAAAATAAATTTATAGAAAATTAAATTAAGCATAAAAAAAAATATTTATGAATTTTTTTGAGTTTTTGGGTGAGAGAAAAAATAATTAAAAGTGAAAAAGAAAAAGAAAATAAAGTATTGTCACAAATTAAAATATGGGAGGGTGTATTAGAAATCCAGCTTGGACTGAGTTTGTTTGTTAGGCGCATGGGCCTTTGAAATGGGGGTGTTATTAGTGAACAGTGCAAGGCCTAAGTCCAAATAAGTTGAAAACAGAAAAGGAAAAAAAACCAAAAGGGTGTCTGGGGCGAGGGGGATTCGAACCCCAGACCCCTTGGTTTCACGCACGGCTTCAATACCATTGGGGTGGCTATACATCCGGTGTATAAGCCACCCCTAATAACTTATAAACCAAAACGTTCAGAATGATAACATCTTTAAAACCACATGGAAATTGTTACAAGGCGGTGCTAACAACCACCTATCAATTGGTCACTAAAATCTTCAGTCATAAAATGCCAAAAGGCACGCTGGCCAATCACACGATGCCCTGCTCTCATTTTTTCCATGCAAACATGCAATACAACTGAAGCTATCGTAAATGCAACAACCCAGCCATGGCTACGAACCTCCCTTGTTCTATCATTTTTGTCATCAAAACTTTACCAAATGTCACAAAATAAAACATCAATGTGTAGCAATCACGAAATAGAACAACTCTAAACCTACAACAACTCGAGACACCAACTCAAACATGGCTGGAATGGACATGAAAACATAGTGCTCAAACTTGTATAAAACTTGCAATAAGGTGACGTATGATTAACGATCAGAACAGACAATTACAAAACTGATTCAAACCCAACCAACACAAATGTATGAGCAAACTGACAACATTAAGAATGTTTAACCTATGTATATGAGCATGGAAATCATTAAAGAATAAAATGGAGAGGCTTACTGAGTGAGTAGGTCTACCGTCTCTTCCGTGTATGATCTTGAAAAACTCACTTGACTGAGCTCTGTTTCCTTTTCAAAATGTCAGCTACTAATGAACCTTTCTTTTCTTTCTCTTGATGGCTCAAACTCTTAGAGTAATGAAGCATAGGATGTATTCTATTGGTGATGTTGTTATTCTGCTCTTGATGTTTCTTACTGATGGTGTTTTGATAGTTGGTGTTGTGTTGTTCTGATGTTCATGATTATTGGTGTTGTGTGTTGATGTAAAAAGCTCACGAGTTCTCAAGGTTGGGTGTGATAACTTGTGGAGTGTAGTGTTGATGTTCAATGAAGGTGATGAGGCTGTTCAGGTTGTGTTCTTGTTCAGATGTTGAACTCAGGAGAGTGGACAGAATTCTTTTCTTTTTTATTAAGACAAAGAAAGTCCCTCTTTAAGACGAGAGAAAGAGGAGGGTTTAGAGTTCTCGCTCTGCCTTAGGGCTTTTCCAACTTATCTTTAAATACAGTGAGTTTTCTAGTGATCAAAACCAGTTACTGGGGTAAAATAACTATGGTTAAAACTTGTGAGATTTGAAAAATGAGAGGGAAAAGAGAATTGTTCTGATTTTTGCAAGGACATGTTGGTAGAGTCTTTGTCACGAGGTGCATCGTTTCAGCATGAAAAGAGGAGCAGGGTAGCACCCTTGAAGCATGAGTTTGACTTGGTATCATTTTGGTGAAAGAGTGTCATAGGGTGCATAAAGTATCTCATACTACTAAGCTTGTTTTGGTAAGGTTTAGGGCTCTCAAAAGAGTGCATTACACGTATGAATAATGGCCTGGGGCTGCTGCAGAGGTTTGCCAATGTTTTGGTTCAAAAGAAAAATGGTTAGTGTGAAGCAAACAAAGTCACGAACCTCTAGTTGGGACACGAGAATTATTCAACCAAGGGACCATATGACATACCTCTTGATTCTTTGGAAAGAGATCATGTAATAGAGCAAATTCCATGTTGGAGACAAGTTGAGATAATGGTTAAAACAAGTGAAAAAATCGTGACAACATGTAGTGTAGCAAAAGTGATTGAAATCTGAATTTTCCTAAGTGTATGTAACATTCCAACATGGCCACTTTGATGCAAAATTTCTTAATGATCCATGCTCCAATTTATGAGTTCTTTGGCTCTTTGAAAAGTAGGCATTTGATATAACATTTTTCATGTGGAAAGCTACTTGAGATGAGGTTTGTAACATTGAGAAAATCAAACATGAAGTCATGCACAGGAGCTGTCCAAAACGACTTGGAAAATTTTCTAAGTTATGGAAATATCACAACTTGAAACACCCAACTTTAAAGCATCATAACTTGAGATTGGTTTATCCAGATGAGAAGTTCTACATATGCTTGGAAAGCTTGAAGAACAAAGAACAACTTTCATGTCCAAAGATTTCTGATTTGAGGCTTGGACCTATGTGAAAAGTTGAGTCAAAGTTGGATGAAAATTGGGGTGAAAATGATCAAAATTTCACTAAGTCATAAAGGCATCTTATCTTCCAAGTCTCATAACTTAAAAACCATGCATTTTATGAATAAAGGTCCTCTAATACACTTTGGAGTTCATGGAAAGAGCTTCCATTTGAGCTTTGAGTCACTCAATTTGGACGTGTGGTTTGAAAGTTATGGCCTTCCCGATTTTGCACAAGAAGTGATTTTCCACACTTAGAAAGTTTCAAGGACCAAACATTGCCATCTTTGCAAGAAACCTCTCAAAACTTGACCTCATGCCCTAACTCAACAATTTGACATGTCATGATGGATTAAGGACTTGGATACTTCATCTTGGATCAAAATTCCAAAAGTCAAAGCCTCAATCAAACCCTAAACTTCCTCAGGAGTACGACATGGATGATCTCTGATGGTCTTGCTTCTTTCATCACATCTAAAGCTCATAGATGGTCTCTAGTGATGTCTTCCATCATGTGGAATCAAGTCCTAGGGTTGGAGAATGACCCTTGATCAAAGTCAAGGTTAATGATCCACTTGTCTTAACAGAAACCCTAATTTCAACCACAAGAGAAACAACTGCAAAATGTGGGTTAGTTAAACAATGCCTATATGATTGATCCTAAATGTCAATGCAAGATGTTATGACATCTAAGGGGTAAAATTTGGGGTACAATAGTTGTGTTCTGGGTCAACAAGATGAATCTGGTCGAAAAGAATTTGCCATTTATTATTTGAGCAAGAAGTTCACCGATTGTGAGTCTCGATACTCAATGCTTGAAAAGACGTGTTGTGCTTTAGCTTGGGCTACCAAGCGCCTCCGCAAGTATATGTTGAATCATACAACTTGGTTGATATCCAAAATGGATCCAATCAAGTATATCTTTGAAAAGCCTGCTTTAACTGGGAGGATTGCTCGTTGGTAAATGTTGTTGTCAGAATATGATATCTAGTACCGAACTCAAAATGCGATAAAAGGAAGTGTTTTGGCTGACCATTTGGCACACCAGCCAATTGATGATTATCAACCTATCAGGTTTGATTTTCCTGACGAGGATGTGATGTATCTAAAAGTTAAAGATTGTGAAGAACCATTACCTGATGAAGGGCCTGAGCCTGGATCCCGTTGGGGTTTGATTTTTGACGGAGCTATTAATGAGTATGGCAATGGTATTGGTGCGATAATCGTTACTCCTCATGGTTCTCATATTCCTTTCACTGCAAGGTTGATGTTCACTTGCACAAATAATGCGGCTGAGTATGAAGCATGTATTATGGGCTTGGAAGAACCTATTGATTTAAGAATCAAGATTCTTGATGTATACGGAGATTCAGCCCTAGTGATTAATCAGATTAAAGGAGAATGGGAGACACGTCAACCTGATTTGATTCCTTATCGAGATTATGCAAGAAGGTTGTTAACTTTCTTCAATAAGGTTGAGTTTCACCATGTACCCAGAGCATCAAATCGAATGGCAGATGCTTTAGCCACTATATCCTCCATGATTGTGGTGAATCAGTGGAATGATGTGCCCAAAATCGATGTTATGCGGCTTGATAGATGATCCGCTGTCGCGCGCGGATCAAAAACGAGTGATTTTCAAACGGTAGTTTAGCGACAACTGTAGCTCAGATATCGTTCTCACAAGGATTCTTGATTATTACTAACCAAAGGTAAATCGAATTAGGGGGGTTTTGGTTTGGTGTTCGATTGAGAAAAAGTGATTAACAAAAGTGATTATGAAATAAGTCAATCTACCGATTCAATTCCTACTATCATCGATTATTATAATTTTAATACCCTAAGCGGATTGTCTATTCCTATTTGGATACAAACTCAGTGACAAGCACGGTGAATTTCGTGAGATGTACGATCCTATTGTCTGGATTAAGCAACGGAATAAGTTTTCATGGATTAAGCAAACATGATTGATCAGGCACAAAAACGAATTAAGCAAACGTGTCGTGCCAATGTTAGGGTCATACAATCAACCAAATTGAATCAATATATTTCATGCATTTGAATTAAGCATACAAGAACACAAAATATTATTGAAAGGAATTAAACTAAAATTAACATTATAATAATCTCAAGTGTTGGAACCTGAATTACAGTAGATCGACTCAGAAAGATTAGTTCTTCATCGTAATCGTAGAAAAGCAAAAGATTCAAATTTTATGAAAAGAAAGAGAGAGAGCTAAAGTAACACGCTTCTCCCCTTATACAAGAGAAGGGAATTCAGTTTACAACCCAACTGGGTCAAATACATAACCCAGGCCCAAAACAAGTGACCCAAAACAAATTATATCTAATGCTGCAACTTCAACGACTTTTCAGGTCTGCTACATTCCGATTCAGCCTCTGACTTCTTCATGAAAGTCGTAGCTCTCTGTCTTAGCTTTCCATCGACTGGTAGAATGTCTCAAACCGATTCCCGTAGCTCCAGATATGATCATTTTAGTGCAGACTGCTAAAGCTGAAAATAAAGTGCGAAAATTAAATAAGTGTAAAAATAAATTAAATTATAAAAACACATTAAAAGGGAAAAATAACCAAACTAAAACATGGAAATGTAAAAGAAAAAAACATAGAGAAATGTGCATCAAAATGCACTGATCAAATTCCCCCACACTTGAACTTTTGAACTCCGAGCAAAATTAAAAATTCAAGACAAAGAAACTTCAAAACAAAAATGAAACAGAGCATGCAAACTCAAAAGTTATCAGGACACAAGATGCAAACACACTTCTAAGTCTAAGCTTCAAGACATGGCATTAGTGAGAAATTCAACTGTGACATTCAAAGTAAGTATGAAAAACAGATTACCAAAAAGTACATCAAAAGTATCAAGATCCTCACAAGATAAACTGTTTCCACTCAACTCTCAAGTGTTTAGGTTACTGTATACACTCAAACCACAACATAAAAGTTAGTACAACCATAAGCTTGAAAAGACTCTAACATTCACCATTGAAATACATTGCACACAAAAGATCAAGAGGACTTTTATTATGGTTGTAACTTGGCCAAGGTCAGGGTGAGATATATCCTAAGGGGTACTAAGTTAAAATTCAAAGAGATAAAAGAGGTTTGAAGAAATTGCGGAAGTTGAACTACAAAACATCTCAAAAGGAAATTCTATTGAACAACAAACTTACCACTTAATTCTCTTCTCTTTTTTTTTTTATTTTTAGAAAGATTAAAATTGACAACCTTCTCTATATTTTATTTTATTTTTCATTTTTCATTTTTTTTCTTCTTTTCTACCAAAACCATAACAACATCATCATAAGCATAATGTTCAACCCCACATAACTCCATACAAGACTCTTCTAACCCCTTGAATAGGGTGATACATTGTTTTTCACTTTTCGGCTTGTAATGAGTTCTAAACACAAAAAAACATAATAGGCTCAAGGGGTTTCCAAACAAAGGGATAATATTGTTAAGGTTGGCTTTTTGGCTAACTGGTTAAAAATAAAACAAAACAACATGCCTTTATCATTTCAGTGTGCACAAGTAAACAAAAAGTTTCAACAAGAGTCAATTCAAGTTCTAGAGACTAACAAACATGAGTGAAATCACACAAGAAAGAAAAGATGGATTTTTTTTATGTGTTATCCATTATTAGGCTCGAAATCTCACAAGGGTTAGTGATCTATCACTAGTGATGTACAATTTAGAGCTTAGTTAAACATATATACCAAGAATGCACAAAAAGAGTAAATCACATCATACCACAAATCTTTCGACCAAGAACAGAGAGAATATTCACAGATGTAGCAAAATAACTAACAAGAAAGCATGCAAATTCCATTTTATTTTATTTATTTATTCAAGAAAACAAACAAACAAAAATAAAAACAAAAGGAAAACAAAAACAAAAGGTTCCCTCCCCCACACTTAAGACATACATTGTCCTCAATGAAAAGAACTCAATTATAAAGTAAGAGTGAGAGAAAGGAAAAAAGTGCTCCCTGTTCAAGTTGCAATGTAGTTGGGCACTTCCAAAGAATGCTCTTCTATGGCAACATCTTCAGGCACATAACTCTCATGGAATAACTTAAGGCGCTGCCCATTAACCTTGAAAACTTTGTCAGTACCTGCACTTTTAATTTCTATTGCACCATGAGGGAAAACATTAGTAACAACAAAAGGGCCAATCCATTTGGATCGAAGTTTCCCAGCCATAAGCTTAAGGCGGGAGTTAAACAGTAAAACCTGTTGGCCCACAGAAAATTCCTTCCTAGAAATCATTTTATCATGGAAGTGCTTAGTTTTCTCTTTATAAATCCTAGAACTTTCATAAGCCTCTAGCCTAAGCTCTTCCAGCTGTTGTAATTGGAGTTTTCTTTCAATACCTGCTTGTTGCATCTCCAAATTACAACTTTTCACCTCCCAATAAGCACGGTGTTCTATCTCGACAGGAAGATGACATGCCTTACCAAAAATAAGTCGATAAGGATACATCCCAATGGGTGTCTTGAAAGCTGTTCTTTGAGCCCAAAGTGCGTCTTCTAGACGACGACTCCAGTCCTTCCTGTTTGGCTGCACCATTTTCTCTAAAACCTGTTTGATCTCCCTGTTTGAGATCTCAGCTTGCCCATTAGTTTGTGGGTGATATGCAGTAGAGACTCTGTGCACAACTCCATACTTCCGGAGCAAAGATTCCATGGTGCGGTTACAGAAATGAGTGCCTTGGTCACTGATGATAGCTCGCGGTATTCCAAACCTGCAAAAGATATTAGACCTGACAAAATCTGCAACAACTCTAGAATCATTAGTCCTAGTGGGGATAGCTTCCACCCACTTTGAAACATAATCAACGACAAGTAAAATGTAAAGGAAACCAAATGATACAGGAAAGGGACCCATGAAATCAATTCCCCATACATAAAATACCTCACAGAAAAGCATGGGTTGCTGAGGCATTTCACTCTTGCAAGTGATGTTTGTACCTGCTATCTGGCATTCTTTACAAGTGCGGTAAGTCTCAAAAGCATCCTTAAAAATGGTGGGCCAATAGAAACCTGAGTCAAGGACTTTCCTCGCAGTCCTTTGAGGGCCAAAGTGTCCTTCGACTTGAGATGCATGAGAAAAATTTAAAATCGATTCAATCTCATAGTCGGGAACACATCTTCTAATTACCTGATCACTACCAAACTTCCAAAGATATGGATCATCCCAAACATAATATTTGGCATCACTCTTGAGTTTGTGAATTTGTGATCTAGATGCACCTGTAGGAAAAACACCAGCAATAAGATAATTAACAATGTCAGCAAACCAAGGGGTTATCCCATGCAAAAGTAAAAGCTGCTCATCAGGAAAGTCATCCTGAATAGGAAAAGGATTTTCGTCTCTCTCTATCCTGCTCAAGTGGTCAACCACTAAGTTCTCAGCTCCACTTTTGTCTTTAATCTCTACATTAAACTCTTGGAGCAACAACATCCACCAAATCAATCTCGGTTTTGCATCCGGCTTCTTCAACAAGTACTTTAAAGCTGCATGGTCAGTAAAAACAACAACCTTGGAACCTAGCAAATAAGATCTGAATTTATCAAGAGCATAAACAATAGCTAGAAATTCTTTTTCAGTGGTAGTGTAATTTGACTGTGCAGAATCTAAAGTCCTAGAAGCATAGTAAATAACATGGGAAGCCTTGTCAACTCTTTGTGCAAGGACAGCCCCAACAGCATAATTAGAAGCATCACACATAAGCTCAAAAGGGAGGGTCCAGTCAGGGGGCTAGATTATGGGAGCGGAGGTCAATGCTTTCTTCAAGAAGTCAAACGCTTGTTTGCATTTGTCATTGAAGTCGAAAGTGACGTCATTCTTCAACAAGTTTGACAGCGGGAGAGCTATCTTGCTGAAATCCTTGATGAAACGCTTGTAAAAACCTGCATGACCAAGAAAAGAGCGAATCTCGCGAACGCAAGAAGGGTAAGGCAGTGTAGAAATCACATCAATTTTAGCAGGATCAACAGAAATTCCTTTTTTAGAAATTATGTGACCAAGAACAATTCCCTGCTCAACCATAAAATGGCATTTTTCATAATTTAAAACAAGGTTAGTCTCAATGCATCTCTGTAAAACCAAGCTTAAAATGCTCAAACATGCATCAAAAGAAGAACCATAAATAGTGAAATCATCCATAAAAACTTCCATGCAATTTTCAATAAAATCAGCAAAAATGCTAATCATGCATCGCTGGAAAGTGCCAGGAGCATTGCAAACACCAAAAGGCATCCTCCTGTAAGCAAAAGTACCGAAGGGACAAGTAAAAGTGGTCTTCTCTTGATCTTCCGGTGCAATATGAATCTGAAAGTAACCTGAAAAGCCATCAAGAAAACAATAATGTGATTTACCAGCTAACCGTTCAAGCATTTGGTCAATGAACGGTAAAGGAAAGTGATCCTTTCTCGTAGCCTGGTTTAATCTCCTGTAATCAATACAAACTCTCCAACTATTCTGAACTCTAGTGGGAACAAGTTCATTCTTTTCATTATTTACCACTGTAAGTCCAGATTTCTTAGGTACAACCTGCACTGGGTTTACCCACTTACTATCAGAGATAGGATAAATAATACCTGCTTGCAAGAGTTTGGTTACCTCTTTCTTCACAACATCAAGAATCAAAGGATTAAGCCTCCTTTGGGGCTGCCTTACTGTTTTTGCCCCGTCCTCAAGTAAAATCCTGTGCATACACATCGACGGACTAATACCTGGGAGGTCGGCTAATGTCCATCCGATTGCCTTCTTGTGCTTCTTCAAAACCTGCAAAAGCTTGTCTTCTTGATCGAAATCAAGGTTAGAAGAAATAATAACAGGGAGTTTTTCATTACTCTCCAAGTAAGCGTATTACAGGTTTTCAGGGAGCTCTTTTAGCTCTAAGGACGGGGGCTGCTTGATGGATGGAATACTCGGGGCAGCCGGGATGTCAAGGGCATCAGTTGCAAAAACAGCTTCATCGGCAACAACTTCACCTGTAGGAAATATATCAGCCTGCAAAGCAACATCAATCTCAGCACACACAACACAAAGGTTAGTGTCAGTACAATCAGAACATGAATAAACATCATCAAAACCAGAGAGAGATGGAAAATCAAGGGAAAATAATTCAGAACAAGTGTCATCAACTAATTCAGAAATCAGCTCAATACGAAAAATGGAATGCTCCTCCACAGGATGTTTCATGGCATCAAAAATGTTAAATTTTACGACAATGTCACCAAATTCCATGGACATGGTTCCATCGTCAACATCAATTTTTGTTTTCGCCGTTTTCATGAATGGTCTGCCTAAAATGATAGGAGCTCTGCTTGTCTTGGTTTCTCCTTCCATGTCTAGAATATAGAAATCTGCAGGAAAAATCAAATCGTTAACTTGAACAAGGACATCTTCGACGACTCCGGCGGGTCGAGCGTTGCTCCTGTTCGCCAATTGAATGATTAAACCTATATGCTGCAAAGGACCAAGACAAAGGTTATTATAAATAGAAGTAGGCATAACATTAATGCCCGCTCCCAAATCAAGCATGCAATTCTCAAATTTACTATTCCCGATGGTGTAAGGAATAGCAAATGTTCCTGGATCCTTCTGTTTTTGTGGCAGAACCTGAGTGGTGAGGGCTGAAACATTTTGCTCGCCTACAGCCTTTTCAGATGAAGGTTTGGGCTGGATAAATGCAGAAATATTTCTTCCCAAGTTGATTTTTTTACTTCCCTTAATCCTCCTCTTGTTGGTACACAAATCCTTCAGAAACTTAGCATACTTAGGAACCTGCTTAATCACATCAAGTAACGAAATGTTTATCGTAACTTTTCAGAAAACATCTAATATCTCTCTTTCTTTGTCTCCTTGCTCAATTCTTTTATTTTTCATAACTCTATGTGGGAAGGGGACGGGTGGTACATACTCTTTTTCTTTATTTTTTTCAGTTTCGACCACAACAGAAGAAGGAGAAGAAAGTTCAGCTGGGGGAGGTTCAGAAGGAGAAAGTTCAGAAGTTACCTCAATGATTTTTTTATTTTTTTCAGGGGCTGGTTCTGTAACTTTTTCGGATCTCAAAGAAATTGCACTCACATTAGCATTAGGACCCTTTGGATTGACAACTGTTTGGGCTAGAAGTTGGTTCGATCCTTGGGCTTGCATGGTATTTATTTGAGTAGCAAGCTGTCCCATCTATGTGTGCAAGGTATGAATGCTAGAATCAGTCCTTTGTTGGAACTGGAGGTTGTTGACGGCCATTTGTTTGTCAAGATCCTCTAAGGATGGTCCGGAAGGTGCAGGGGTGGCCACTTGAGGTGGGTTCTGTTGTTGGCCGGATTGTGGGTTTCCGTATCGAAGGTTGGGATGGTTCCTCCAATTAGGATGGTATTTGTTGGTGGACAGGTCAGGAGTATTGTTGTACCTGTTTTGACTGTTACCTTGATTGTAAAGGGCTGCAGCATATGCTTGAGGCAGTTCAGTAGGCTTTTCATCTTGCAGAATAGGACATGTATCGGTAGGATGGTCAGAAGAAGTACAAATACCACATAACCTTGCTGTTTGGGCTTGTTGGGCTACTTGAGCTTTACCTACCACTACCAACTGTTTCACTAAATCAGTCAACTCACTCATTCTGTTTTCGAAGGCCTTATCGGAATGAGAAACATGAGAGGAAACGTGAACCTCATTCACACCCTTTATTTGAACAGAATTGTCTCTTGTTGTGAATTGTTGGGAATTAAGTGACATGTTCTCAATCAAAGCCTTGGCAGCGGCTGGAGTCTTATCAACAAGTGCTCCACCACTAGCAGCATCCAAAATATTCCTATCCATTGGGTTTAATCCTTCATAGAAATACTTAATCAATAATTGCTCGGTGATCTGATGTTATGGGCAACTCGCAACTAATTATTTGAACCTCCCCCAATATTCAGCCAATGATTCACTATCCCATTGTCTAATACCACAAATGTCTTTTCGTATTGAGGCAGCTCTGGATGCAGGAAAGTATCTCTCCAGGAATACCTTCTTCAAATCATTCAAAGTAGCAACAGAATTCGGTTCCATATAATACAACCAGTCCTTGGCTGCACCTTGTAGAGAAAACGGAAAAGCTCTCAGCTTAATGTGATCTTCTGTAATTCCTTTAGGCCTGAGTGGAGTAGAACAAACAATCTGGAATTCTTTGAGATGCTTGTGTGGATCTTCACCTGCAAGACCACCAAATCTCAGCAACAAGTGTATTAATCCAGATTTTAATTCAAAAGGAACAGCAAGGTCTGCATATTCAATACACAAGTTATTATAGTTAACACCAGGAGCAGCCAACTGCCTTAAAGTTCTTTGGTCAGCCATGTCAACAACAATTTCAGTATCCGAATCAAATAAGTTATTAAAATAATCCGAATCAGAATCACTTGTGGGTGGTGAACTATTACTAGCATGGACTGCTCTACGACGTGCGTGAAAAGTTCTTTCTACTTCAGGATCAAAATTCAAAATATTAGAACACGAAGACCTAGTAGCCAGGACTAAAGCACATCAATGCAGCAACAATTGTGTAAATGCCAACAATGTCCCTAAAAGTCAGAAACAAACACAAAGAAGGAAATTGATAAAAATAATTTCAGAAAAATAAACTGACACCGGAATTAATCTAATGACTTAAAAATATAATTTTGAGAATTTTTTCAATTTTTTTCGACTCTATGAAAACAGTAAAAAATTCATTAAAAATAGAAAAAAGAGGAATTTGGCGATTTGAAAGCAAAGTCTAGTAACTACATTGTAGTAAGGGACAAATGATCAGAGAATTTTTTTACTAAAGATGCCCGAAACAGATTTCGAATCGGACGCAATTTTCCCAAAAATCGATTTTTTTTTCTATTTTGACTCTAAAACGCGAATTGACTAAAACCGTAAGGAAACTAGGGCCTAGACTCGAGAACACTATACCTATGACTCTAAAAATTGTTAATAATAACAAGAGTCCCCGACAACGGCGCCAATTTGATCCGCTGTCGCGCGCGGATCAAAAACGAGTGATTTTCAAATGGTAGTTTAGCGACAACTGTAACTCGGATATCGTTCTCACAAGGATTGTTGATTATTACTAACCAAAGGTAAATCGAATTAGGGGGGGTTTTGGTTTGGTGTTCGATTGAGAAAAAGTGATTAACAAAAGTGATTATGAAATAAGTCAATCTACCGATTCAGTTCCTACTATCATCGATTATTATAATTTTAATACCCTAAGCGGATTGTCTATTCCTATTTGGATACAAACTCAGTGACAAGCGCGGTGAAGTTCGTGAGATGTACGATCCTATTGTCCGGATTAAGCAACAGAATAAGTTTTCATGGATTAAGCAAACATGATTGATCAGGCACAAAAACGAATTAAGCAAACGTGTCGTGCCAATGTTAGGGTCATACAATCAACCAAATTGAATCAATATATTTCATGCAATTGAATTAAGCATACAAGAACACAAAATATCATTGAAAGGAATTAAACTAAAATTAACATTATAATAATCTCAAGTGTTGGAACCTGAATTACAGCAGATCGACTCAGAAAGATTAGTTCTTCATCGTAATCGTACAAAAGCAAAAGATTCAAATTTTGTGAAAAGAAAGAGAGAGAGCTAAAGTAACACGCTTCACCCCTTATACAAGAGAAAGGAATTCGGTTTACAACCCAACTGGGTCAAATACATAACCCAGGCCCAAAACAAGTGACCCAAAACAAATTATATCTAATGCTGCAACTTCAACGACTTTTTCAGGTCTGCTACAGTCCGATTCAGCTTCTGACTTCTTGATGAAAGTCGTAGCTCTCTGTCTTAGCTTTCCATCGACTAGTAGAATGTCTCAAACCGATTCCCGTAGCTCCAGATATGATCATTTAGTGCAGACTGCTAAAGCTGAAAATAAAGTGCAAAAATTAAATAAGTGTAAAAATAAATTAAATTATAAAAACACATTAAAAGGGAAAAATAACCAAACTAAAACATGGAAATGTAAAAGTAAAAACATAGAGAAATGTGCATCAAAATACACTGATCAATAGACCAGCTCATGTGTTTTCCGTTGAAGAGGTTGTTAATGATAAACCGTGGTGTTATGATATATATATATATATATATATATATATATATATATATATATATATATATATTTTTTTTTTTTTTTTTGGAAATCTTGGTATCCGGCCTTGCGACCGACTAATCCAAGAGGGACCAATACCCACCGTCCACTAGCGGGGGCCCCGTTTCAAGCCAGAGCAAAACTCCGTATGGACTGGCCCACACAAGAGTTGATTGCACCTAGTAGGATTTGAACCTAAGACCTTGAGAGGAGCATACTCTCAAGACCCAAGCCTCCACTACTAGGCCAACCCTTTGGGGTTTGGTATTATGATATTAAATGCTTTCTTCAAAATCAAGAGTACCCACTTGGGGCATCCAAGAAAGATAAGAAAACTTTGAGAAGGTTTGCTGGTAGTTTCTTCTTGAACGATGATGTGGTGTATAAAAGAAATTATGACATGGTCTTGCTCAGATGCGTGGATAGACACGAAGCAGACATGTTGATGAAAGAAATTCATGAAGGATCTTTTGGTACCCATGCCAATGGGCATGCAATGGCTAAAAAGATGTTGAGGGCAGGTTACTATTGGCTGACAATGGAATATGACTGTTGCAAATATGTGAAGAAGTGCCATAAGTGTCGGATTTATGCTGACAAAATTCATGTGCCTCCAACTCCTCTCAATGTTATCTCCTCTCCATGGCCCTTCTCCATGTGGGGCATTGATATAATTGGAATGATTGAGCCTAAAGCATCTAACAGACATCATTTTATATTGGTGGCTATTGACTATTTTACCAAGTGGGTTAAAGCGACATCACATGCCAATGTGACCAAGCAAGTAGTGGTCCGGTTTATCAAGAACCAAATCATCTGTCGGTATGGTGTTTTGAGCAAGATTATCACTGATAATGGGTCGAATTTGAATAACAAGATGATGAAGGAATTATGCAATGAGTTTAAGTTTGAGCATCATAATTCTTCTCCTTACAGACCTAAGATGAATGGGGCTGTCGAAGCTGCTAATAAGAATATTAAGAAGATTGTTCAGAAGATGGTTGTTACATACAAGGATTGGCATGAGATGCTCCCTTTTGCTTTACATGGGTATCGTACATCCGTCTGCACTTCAACAGGGGCAACCCCTTTCTCTCTTGTTTATGGTATGGAAGAAGTGCTCCCGGTGGAAGTTGAAATCCCTTCTATGAGAGTTTTGATGGAAGCTGAATTGTCTGAGGCTGAATGGTGCCAGAGCAGATATGACCAGTTGAATTTGATTGAAGAAAAAATAATGACGACCTTGTGTCATGGTCAATTATATTAACAGAGAATGAAGAAAGCTTTTTATGAGAAGGTTCGACCTCGTGTTTTTAGAGAAGGCGGCCTCGTGCTAAAAAGATCTCGACTTTTACCAATGATTCAAGGGGCAAGTGGACTCCTAATTATAAAGGCCCATATGTTGTTAAGAGAGCCTTCTCTGGAGGTGCATTACTTCTTGTAACTATGGATGGTGAAGAGTTCACTCGTCCTGTGAATGCCGATGCAGTCAAGAAATACTTCGCCTAAAAAATAAAAGAACAGCTCGCTAAGTTGAAAACCCGAAAGGGCGGCTTAGGTAAAAATGAGCGTCTCAGTGGGCTGAAAACCCGAAAGGGCGGTCCAGGCAAAAGTTAGAGACAAAAACAGAAATGATTATCCCGGTAGATTAAAAACCCGAGAGGGCAATCTAGGCAAAAGTTAGGGATTATGGCAAGTAATTGCATCTGGCCAGTCTTGATCATTTGAAAGCAACATTGTCTATCAAGAATTCTCCTTCAATTATCCTCAACCAAAGTTTTGAGCACATTGGAATTCAAAGTTGTTAGGGAGAATAGTGGTCATTATATTTCAATGTAACCCTTTCCATGTATTTACCATTTTTCAAACTTTGTAATGATCCATGGAGTTACTCCATTTGCGAACTTCCATTCTATTAGTAAAATTTAGGCCTTTGTCCCTTTATTTGCAATTCTTATTTTGTTTCTGTTTGCAAAATTTCATTTATTTTTTATGATGATTTTTGAAACAAAATGTGAATAATTGATTTAAATTTTTGAAAATTATAAAAAAATTTTCCTTTGATTTATGAATATGAAAGAAAAGAATGTAAACGGCTATTCCAAGAATGGTAGGATCAATGTTTTCCTCAGCAGGGTTCGTTCTCGCTCCTTCGGCAGAATTTATTGACAAATCCCCAGTAGAGTTTGTTGATATTTCCTCAGCAGAGCTTGTTCCTATGAGTGTGATTAGTTGTTGACAAGGTGATAGGTTTGTTATGATGTGTTGAATTCATAAGGTCCAATGCTGTTTGGTTTTTCCCCAGCTAGGTCTTGATCTGAATCTTCTCCACGTGATTATGTTATGGTCAGATAGTTGAGTAGTTTTGTGGTTCACCTCTCCTTGATGGTAGTCCTCATCTAGAGATTCATTTTTGCTGTCCCTAGCAAAAGTCATATGAAGAATCCCCACTCAGAGTTTTACCCTCTAGACGTGTTATTGTTGCTTTGGATGTCCCAAACAGATAACACTGTTATTTTTCTCTAAGAAGCATTGACGTGTTGGTCGCTTGTCGGGTTTCATCTTGTCTTGTGGATGTTTTTCTCTCCAGGTTGTTCTACCAAGAGATTTATCCTTGATGATTCCCCAACGGAGGCAGTGCATTATTATCTCCAATCATAGAGCAGTGATGTTAATTTCTCATTTCCCCCGGCAAGTCCAGAATGTACTTCTCTCTAGTTTGTTTGTTTTCAAGAGAAGATTGTGCATCACTATTTCGGGTGTTCCCCAATGAAGTCGTTGATGGCATCTCTGTAGTCACCTGTAGGGTTTTCTCTCATTTTTATGAGTATTGATCTAAAATCCCCCACAGTTTGACCTTTTTCTGTTTCCCTCAGCAAGTCCAGGATACTTTAATCAGAATTGGTTAACCCTCTGAGAGTGTTCTCGTATCTCCAGCAGGTCTGCCTTGTATTCCCAGTGGATTTTGCATAGATATTTATATATCTGCAGCCCCAGCGGATTCATTATTTCTCTGTAGCAGATCTCTTTATCCTTTTGAAATGGAAGTTCCTGTGAATTCTTTATGATCCTCAGGAAAAGTCAGAAAGATTTGGGTTGTTATAATTCCCCGACATCTTTCTTTCCTTCCCCGAAGTAGAGTTTATGTTGTTATCCTCTTCGTGGATCGTTGATGTTAGAAGATTGATATTTGGGCTTCTCCTCAAGGAGTATCTTCCTTTCTCCGGTAAGATTTGAGCCTTGCAGTAGGATTTATTTTCCTTTGATGGCTTTTGTTTATTTCTTGTAGGATTTCCTCAGATCAATCCCTAGTAGAGCTGCTAATGATATCTCCATCTTATTGAGATTAGCCGAGTATTCAGTGGTGTTGTGATGTTTATCTACCATCTGTTTATCTTTATGTATTTTTTGTCAGCATATTCATACTCATACGCATTGCATGCGCATTCTTTTGTTGTGCATAACTTTTTTGTGGTTGCATTGCGCATTTTGCATCTGTGTTGGTGTTTCTTTGCTCTCTAGTACTGTTATCCCTGCAGAGTGTGTGTGTCTTCTCTCCATTTAGAGTGTTGACCCGTAAGCAGAAAATGCCTATCTTTGTTGATTCCCCACTGAGTTTATGCCTCGTGGAAGATATTTTACTTTAGCCTTCCTCCCCAGTTCATTTGTCTGGATGGAATTAATCCCCAGTGGAGATATTTCTTCCTCGGGATGAGTCTTGTTTGACCGTTTCTCTCTGGTTTATTCTCGGATTGAATTTTGGTCCCTTGCTTTGGCAATGGAAGCTTATCACCTTTGTCGTCCTTCCCATTTAGTTGGTAGTAGGTGATATAGTTGGGTTATTACCTTTGTCGTACTGCCCATTTAGTTGGTAGTAGGTAATGTGGCCGGGTTTGATTACCTCGTTATAGCTATCACTTGTTTGATAGTTGGTAATCTCTCCCTTCTTTGTTCGAGTTTATCGCCTTTGTCGTCCTGCCCTGTGTTGGTAGTAGGTGATATTTCTAGACCCCTTTGAGATTATTACCTTTGTCGTCCTACCCTTTGTTGGTAGTAGGTAATTTTTCTCATACCCTTGGTTGATTACCTCGTCGTAACTATCACTTGGTTGATAGTTGGTAATCCCTCTTTTAGGCTTATCACCTTTTGTCGTCCTGCCCATTTAGTTGGTAGTAGGTGATATAGCTGGCTTATTACCTTTGTCGTACTGCCCATTTATTTGGTAGTAGGTAATGTGGCCGGATTTGATTACCTCGTTATAACTATCACTTGTTTGATAGTTGGTAATCTCTCCTTTGTTCGAGTTTATCGCCTTTGTCGTCCTACCCGTTTAGTTGGTAGTAGGTGATATAGCTGGCTTATTACCTTTGTCGTACTGCCCATTTAGTTAGTAGTAGGTAATATAGTCGGGTTTGATTCCCTCGTTATAGCCATCACTTGTTTATTAGTTGGTAATCTCTCACTTCTTTGCTCGAGTTTATCGCCTTTGTCGTCCTGCCCTGTGTTGGTAGTAGGTGATATTTCTCGACCCCTTTGAGGTTATTACCTTTGTCGTCCTACCCTTTGTTGGTAGTAGGTAATTTTTCTCATACCCTTGGTTGATTACCTCGTTGTAACTATCACTTGGTTGATAGTTGGTAATCCCTCTTTTGGGCTTATCACCTTTGTCGTCCTTCCCATTTAGTTAGTAGTAGGGGATATAGGTGGCTTATTACCTTTGTCGTACTATCCATTTAGTTGGTAGTAGGTAATATGGCCGAGTTTGATTACCTCGTTATAGTTATCACTTGTTTGATAGTTGGTAATCTCTCCCGCCTTTGTTCGAGTTTATCGCCTTTGCTGTCCTGCCCGGTGTTGGTAGTAGGTGATACTTCTCAACCTTTTTTGAGATCGTTACCTTTGTCGTCCTGCCCTCTGTTGGTATTAGGTAATCCTTCTCGTATCCTTTTGATTGACTGCCTTGTTGTAGCTATCACTTGGTTGGTAGTTGGCGATCTTTCCTTTTGATCATGCTATTACTGGATGTCTGTTATTATACGATCTTTTTCCCCAACGGAGTTTCTCTCCATGTTGGGACGATGTTATCCCTCTTTTATTTTTAGTGCTGGTAACTTTCCCTCAGTGGAATCTTACTCTCTTTATTCTTCCCCCAGCGTTGATTTGTTTCCTCCCCTGTTGGGATGTGTTTTCCCTCTTTGGTTCCCCTGCGGAGTCTTTTCTCTTTGCTCTTTGGCTTTTGTTTGTCTCCTGTGGCGTATTCTCCCCACAGAGGTCTTGTGTTTGCGTATCATTTGCATAATCATATCATTTTGTGGTCTTTTAGGGCCAAAAATTGGGTTTATTTGTTATATTTAAGTCTCTTCTATCTCGTCGAGACAAAAATGTTAATCTTCTTACCTATGGATAGAAGAAACTTAAATAGGGGCAGCTGTAATACCCTAATTTTTACCCTTAAGATCCCACATGTCTTTTTGCATCTCATACCACAAACAAGATCACACATTGGTTCCCTTTTTCATAGGATTGTGCCTTGCAGGGATCTTTGGGTTTGTGTGTGTTTATTAGTTGTTTTATTGCTTAATTTGTTTATATTTACTAACCATTAATTACAATCCAAAAAATATTTTGTTTTCTTTAACTAACATTTTCAAGGGAAGAACAGGTTAAAAATACCAAAACATCAGTCCCTCGACTCGAATGAATTTCATCTGAACAAAGTCAAAGTTGATCCGCAATTAATTCAAAAATTATCTGATCAAGAGTTTCCAGACACCAAGGTTCATGTGTTTATTTCCATGCCTTCTTTGACAAGCAAAAGAACCGAGCTGGAACCACAACAGCGCAACAAAATGCTCATTTTTCACAAATTTTGCACTGAGTAACCGGTTAGCAGATACGCAGTAACCGGTTACCCTCGTGAAAATTTGAAAAATGGTGGTAAATTAAAATTCATAAATTGGCACCAATCTCAGCCCTTGATCACATTTGGAATATTCTTGACCACCTCATTTTAATTCCCCTACATCACTTTGATCATTTTCCACCATGCATCTTCACTAATCACCACTCTTTTGATAATTCCCTCCAAATTTGAATTCTAATCCTAATTTTGATCATCCAAGCCTAATTTCAAACCACCAATTTTCCCAAGTTTAAACTCTATAAATAGAGGCTTCATTTCATTCATTCTTCAAGCTTTTGATAGCCAATAAACCTCTTGCAAATTCTCTTTCCAACCACAAATTTCACTAAAGCTCACTTTTCTTCTTTTGAAAGTTAACAAGAATTCAGATTGAATCTTGTTCAACTTTGAGCTAAATCTTCATCCAAACTTGTTTTCTTCATCAATTCTCATAGATCAAGGCTTTGGTATTTGGATCTTGAAGCAATTTGAAGGAATTTTCAGATTTGAAGTGGTAATTCATCTTTCACCATTGTTGAAACTTCATCTTCATCTTCCATAATGTAGATCTTTGGAGATCTTTGTTACTTGATCCTTTGGATCTTGTAATTGTGCTTAATTGTCAGTCTTTGCTATTATTTTACTTTAAATTTCGTGCAATTTCAGTTCCATGATCACAAATTATTTGTAAAAAGTTTTTGAAAGTGGATCATGTTGAATTTTGCACAATTTTCTGCATTGTGGTGCAGAGTAACTGGTTAGCAGATATGCAGTAACCGGTTACTCTGTGTTAATTTTGAAAAACTGTGTTTATTTTGAACTAAGTAACCGGTTAGCAGATATGCAGTAACCGGTTACTTCGAAACAGAATGCACATTTTGGCTTGTTTTTTAGACTTTTTTGGTTCCTTTTCCATTTTCTTCCCTTTCCTTTTGTTCTTAGCCTTAGATCACATAATTTTGTGGTTTAATTTGGCTTTCTCTTCATCTATTTCTCTTTTCTTTTGATCGATGAAAGTCTTATGGGTCTTAGAATTTCTTTGTTGAATTCTTGATCAAGACTAGATCGTTACTTATTTTCTTTTCGTGCGATATTGCTTTGGGATGACGATCTACATATCGTTCATCTAGCATGCATTAGCACAAAGATCTATTGACCGGCCTCATTGTAGGGTAATTACTCCGTAAATTACTCGGTGATTGCTTAACATAGCACAACATTTGTCCCTCTTTATCCTATTCAGAATTTGAACTTTCGTGGTCCGAACCTTGATTGGTCGCGTCAACCCAATGTTGGTTAAACTTTTGTATTAGGTCCATAATCTTTGAAACTTGGCATTGTAGAGGCTTTGGTTGTACCAATCTTCTATCAAGTTCATTAACCTTGGCCTAAGTGCATTGTTTAATCACTATAGTTCAAGACGCGAAACGGAATAATCGGTGAAGGCTTGTGGCACTAGAGCCTTGTGCTACTAACCACTAACTTCTAACTTTATATTTCCTTCTCGCTCCCTATCTCTCTTTTACTTTTATGCATGTTTTTCCTTTGTCTGTTGGACACATGTTTATGCTTCTGCAATTTTTCCTTTGTCGGTTGGACACATGTTTATGTTTATGTCATTTTTCTTTTGTCCACTTGGACCATATTATCTTGTGCTTTGTTTTTCTTTTGTCCATTTGGACTCAAAAACATTAATAAAGGATTAAACCACTAAAAGATTTGTGCTCTTAATTATTGGACTATGGCCATTATCCTTTGCATTGGAGGACCTATACTCTTGATTATGGACTTATGGACTTAGAATTAGGATCCTAACCTATGCTTGGGAGTTTGTGATGGAAAACCTTGGATCTTGGATACTTGGAGTCCTCTTTTGAAGACTTATTTTGAATCAAGATAAAATCAAAAAGAAAAAATGTTTATGCTATGGAGCTTGTCCATGTGGTTAGATCTTTCTTATCCTTAGTTTTTATTTGATGCACTAGGATAGTCACTTCTTCTCCACCCCTGCTTCAATTTTCAAAATCTCCTATCTTTTTCAAAACCTTCTTGTTTTCAAACTTAAAACCGCTATCATAATAAAACCTTGACTTTGGTCAAGTGATTTTCAAACTTTCCTTTTCTTTAATAAATGTCAATCAATATTAATCATATTTTGACCATTTCATAAAAATATAAAAAGTATAAAAACTCATCAATCTCTTTTTGTGCTTTGTGCACTTTTTCCCTTTAAAACTTTTTCATAAGTTTAGACATGATTCATTTCTTTAAGCGAAATTATTTGCTTGGAAATGACGACTTGTCTTTACATTTAAAATCAACCAAAACAAACAAATTTTTGTTCTTTGTACCACGAACTACGAAGTTTTGATCCTACATTGCACATCGTGGGTACGTAGGCATGAGGCGATAAGTCTCTCCAAACACAAAAATCTAAAAAAAATATTTCTCTTCTCATCCCCCCAATTTCTTTTTCAAGCAAACCATTTTCAGACCAAAAAGCGGAAGATATTTCAAAGGGTTCCTATAGAGTACTATAGACGTTTTGGGTGTTAACACCTTCCCATTGCGTAACCAACCCCCTTACCCATTCTCTGTTTGTTCTTGTTTTTATAGAACTCTTTAGGTTTTGTTCGCTCTTTTTCTTTTCCTTTTTTTTGGATAAAATAAAAGTACGGTGGCGACTCTTGGTTTTTTTTAGTTAAGTTAATCAATAGCTTACACTCACAAATTTCCTCGCTACACCTAGTACATACCCTTTGGGATTGGGTAGATTCATGGCTCCATGCTCGTGACGACGAACCCTTAAACCCATGTTTTCATATATTTGTGTTTGCTGCATTCATGCATTCATACATTCAGAAAAAAAACTTTCAAAAAAAAATCTTTTCTCAAAAATTTTCAAAAGAACTAAAATAAGAGGGTGTTACAAATATCAGAAACCGCGTTATGGATTTTGGTTGAAGAAAAACCCAGAAGTACACTTTCAAAAGTTTAAGACTTAAAGACTTGAGAAGACTGGGAAGGTTGATTACTAATCTAGAAGCTTTCAGAGCTAAGTACGGAGGACGTTTGTCTCTTTTGAAGGTCAACACGGTGGAAGGAGTCATTCCTACATTGGTTCAGTTCTATGATC